>VWZE01006813.1:150097-218646 GCA_013396675.1 Eubucco bourcierii | reverse complement strand
CTGATTTTTTTTTTTCTTTTTTTTTTTCTTTTTTTTTTTTAAATTTATGTTCCTATTTTTGGTTGTTGAAACTGCACTTCAGTGAGCAGAAAAATTGCCAAGCAAACTAATGGCTGTAAAAGCATAAACTGCATGTGTGGACATCAATTACTGAGCCTCATTTTAATGAGGTGTTGTACAAAGAGTTTTAATACCTTTTGTAAATAAAACTGTAAAGAAAAAAAAAATATTATCCCACTGATCTTTTCACCACAGGAGAGAGAGTCCCTACCCATGGATATCCCTTTGACCAAGCCTGTCTCTCTCTGTTTAGGATACCCACAGGTATTTAATCATAGACTCACAGAATCCCAGGTTGGAAAGGACTTCAAGGATCATCTGGTCCAAACTTTCTTGGCAAAAACACAGTCTAGACAAGATGGCCCAGTACCCTGTCCAGTCAAATCTTAAAAAGGACTGCCCCACTTCCCTGGGGACATTATTCCGATGGCTGATTGTTCTCCTGTGAAAAAATTGTCCTCTCATGTCCAATCAAAATCTCCCCAGAAGTAATTTGCACACATTTTCTCTCCTTTTTTCCATTCCACCTGACTCCTTGTAAAAAAGGGAGTCTCTATCTTCTTTGTAGCCACCCTTCAAACACTGTAATGCTGTGCTAACATCTCCCCTAAACCACCTTTTCTCAAGGTTAAATGAACAGTTCTGTCAGCCTTTATGCATATGAAAGCTTCCTGGTCCTTGGATCATCTTAGTGGCCCTTTGCTGGACCATTTTCAGCCTGCCCATACTTTTTTGTGTAGTGGAGACCAAAACTGAAGACAGTATTCCAAGTGCAGCCTGACAAGCTCTGATCAGAGTGGGATAATTACTTTTATCTCTGCTGGGGATGCTCTTGGTTGATCTCAGCTCTAATTTATGAAGTTTACCTCATCCACAGTTTGTTTTTGACAATTCACCACAAACTCCAAAGTTATCCTGGTGTTAAACAGCATGCACCCACATCACCCCAGCATGGGCAATCCCTCTGAGGGTACCCCTAGCCCAACCAAACCCCACTGGGCTACTTCAGGGGTGCACCATTGGTGATGCTTCCTGCAAACCCCAGTACCTGCTGGGGACTGAGCTAGAGAAGGACCAGACTTCACTGTGATGGATGATTTGTGGAGATCATCTCCTGGGGAAAAAAAAATCAATCCATCAGTGAAGGTCCTAGCTTGACAGCACTGCTCCAAAGCAGGTGGGCAAGGGGGCTGAGTGACCAGCGTGGTACTTGCTGGTCAAACCACTCCCTGAAACTCAGCCAGACAAGCTGCGTGGATTTGAAGTTCCACCATGGTGGTGCCTCTGGCTGTGAGTAAAACTGTGTGTGACAATTACCCTGGTACCTTGCCCTGGTCAGCACACTGTGCCTGACAGTGAACCCTGGCCATGGGACTGCTGAGCTTGGCCCAGCTCCCTGCAGACCTGCCACCAGCTACATGTCTTTAGCCAAGTGTTCAGTCACAGCAAAAGAAGTTCAGGAATAAGCAAGGTCTAAGTAAGAGCAAAAAAAAAAGGGTAAATATCTGACCTTAAACCATTCTGTAAGGCTGAAGGTTTCCGGTTGGTTTAGGGGTGATGAGGACACCGTGAGGCACCACTGCATCTCGCTGGCCCTTTGTGTGGCAGGGACATGCCAACATCACCTTGGCCTTGAGAAAGCTCTCACTGAAATGAGCCTATTTATGTGTAAAGCACCCACACAATGAATTCAAGGAGGCACTGGAAAAAATATTGTTCTGTCCTTCATTTTATGTTCAACATCTAGGCCAATGGAGGGTGGTTGCATTTTTTCTGGAGCCCACTCCCTAGTGCATGGTGGCCACACGCAGCCCTGCACCAGCCATGAGGATAAGTGACACTCCCTTCCCTGCGTACCTGCCAAAATCTGTCATTGCAAACAGGGCTTAATTTGACTACTGAGCCCCAGCACCGAGCTGGGAGAGTTGTGAGTGAACCAGCAATGCCAGGCTGACGGCCAACCTGCAGCAGGTGTGCAGTGGGGCTCTGCCGGGGTCACACCAAGCACCAGAGCTGAGCAAAATGGGTCTTAACTTTTGCTAACAGATACACATCAGAGCAATTAACTCTGGAGTGAAGCACCAGGGCTGCACCAGCAAGCTGGGAGAGTCCAGCCAGCTGGAATGGGAACAACCATGGCCACAAGGATGAGGTGCAGGAGCAGATCCTATCAAACTGGACAGGCAGGGGCTGGCAGGGTCCTGGGGGCTCTCCAGGCTGCAGGGGTAGTGCACATTGGGTCAAAACCTGGACTTCGCAACACCGACTGCAGGTAATACACCAGCCCTTGAAGGCAATGCTCTGACTACTCAAAGTGTCTTTGGCTTGGGACTCTTGGGAGGAATAACATAAGGAAAAATCCATGGTAATTCATCCAGTCTCTAGAGCCTCATCAGCAAAAATACCTCAGCAGTGGCCAAGTTCTGACCTAAAACCTAAAACCTAGCAGCAAAGAGCACATCTGACAACAAAATAAAGCAAATCACAATAAGCTGGAAAGCCACCCCCACTATATTATTATGGAATAGCTTTCCTTCCAAGGTTTTGAGCCAAGAACCGCAGTTTGGTTTTGTTTTATGGGGTTTTTTTTCAATGAAATATTATTTCTGGTTATTAAAATAATAACAAGTCATGGTTATTAAAATTAAATTACAAAATGTCTTTGGTGCTCATATTAATCATCTCAGTCTGGAAAATTGACTCTATTTTGCAGGCAGCAATACATAAACAAGTCTGGATAATGATAGCTCTATTCAATTAAACTAAAGGATTTAAGTACAGAGATAATATTTTCATGGATATTATCAATTTCAAAGTAATATAAACTCAGAACACAATCCATCTAAATTTGGTATCAGTGTTCACAGCAACAGCACTGCCCATACCTTAGCATACTGCTGGCCTGTGCTCAGGGACGCCCATGGCTGCAAGACAGGCCCAGGCTGGCCCTCTGCCATGGAATAATAGTAGCGGGGTTAGGACAGATCCTGCCACATCTTGGCCAGCCCAGAAACCCCAGGCTGGAGCCCCACCACTGTGGTGGAGACCCCCAGCACTGTTCTGTGTGGTGCCCTATGAGTACCAAGTGCAGCAACAATACTTAGAGGGGGGGACACAATCTTTCTAGAATAGCTTGTTGTGACAAGAGCTGATTGCTTTAAGCTCAAAGGGAGATTTAGGCTAGATAGAAGGAAGAAATGTTTTTGCAATGAGGATTGTAAAACACTGACATAGGATGTCCATAGAAGTGATAGAAGCCCCATCCCTGGAAGCATTCAAGGCCAGGCTGAACAGGGCTCTGAGCAACCTGATCTAGTTAAAGATATCCCTGCTCACAGCAGGAGGTTGGACGGGATGGCCTTTAAAGGTCCATTCCATCCCCAAACATTCTATGATTCCATGAAAAATATCCACTCTGACGCCCCTGAAAAGGCACCACAGTCCTGCTCTGGCTATGTACTCAGATGTTCTTGGCTTTATTTTGTCATTCATCAACAGAGGACTTGCTAAGTCTGACGTGTAACATGGCAGCGTAACTGCAACAGCAGCAGCAGTGCTGAGCAGCTTACCCAGCTGTGGGCAGGAGCAGCGGCAGCAGCCGACTGGTGAGTAAGAAGCAGCCCACCATCACCCTGGTACCCAGGGGGGAGTATGAGCAATGAAGCTGCCATTCACACCTTAAATCCAGGGTAAGAGCCAGACCTCTGCCCCTTCCCAGCTGCCAGGCTTTCCACTCCCATCGACTGCCCAGGGCAGTTGATGAAGCTCACTGGAAACACTGCAGTGCTGGTTTCGTGGGATGCGGTGACACTGACAGACTGATGTGCTGGGTGGCAGAGTCTCCAAGGGCTGACACAAAGAGCAGGATGATGAAACCTTTGTGCACGCACCAAGTATTTATTTATTGCAGTGGCTAACACTGAAGTGTTAGCCCTAAATTATTTATGATGGCTCTGGCATTTTAAGATGACAGGGTGTCTTACAGAAGGATAGGATCCCACACAACAGCAATTTGTAATCAGAAGGGCAGAAGGAGCAGTGAAGGTGCCATGAGAAGCGATGGAACATGGTGTGTGTGTCGGGGGGGGAGGGTGTGTGCAGCAGAGGCTTCCCAGCAGCATATATTTTCCAACTGTTGATGGGGCTGTTGACATCACCAAGCAAGCAGGTAGAGCTGACACCTAAAGGTGATGTTGGAGCCAATGTGTAGCAGTAGATGAGAAGTGAAACCAGGCTGAGCTGTGGCATCTGTCTTGTCCTGGTAGACAGGGAATTCTCCTAAAATCTATTTTGTTGCAGTTCCAGTCCTTGCTTACTTTATTTTAGGTTTTAGCAGCGTCAGAGCAGTGAGGAGCTGAAGGCAGCAACAAAAAGCAAGCTAGAGAGAAGGAAGGATTTGAAACAGGGCAGACAATGACAGAGCTGGCCTCCAAGAGTAGCCACAGACACCTGCACAGAGCTTAGGAGTGGGGTTGAGCTGGTGGCCAGTTCACAAAGATTTAACAGGGGGTCCATGCAAGCACCTGCTGGCCTTGATGGTAAGGAGAAAGTAAGGCCATAAAGTTTATAAAGCAATGCACAGCACAGACCACAGCCATGCTGCTGGTAATGACTGGTGCTTTATTAGATAATGCCTAGCATATAAATAAAGTAATTGACCAATTAATGCATACATGGCAGATGCTTGATATGACATAACAAGTAGGGAAAATGTACCATATGACACAAGAAATTGATTACAGAAGGAAAACAGAAGTGGAGCTGAGTGGGAGTGCAGGAGCAGTGCCTGTGTGCTAGCCCTGCCAGCCAGCTGCTCTGCACTGGGCTTTGGGTCAAGGCCACAAGTGCAGCAAAGGACACAAGAGTTTGGCTTCCACTGAGGGTACAGCAAGAGGAAGAAGATAATGCCAGAAGCCATGGGTCAGAGGGGGGGAGTCTGGAGCTAGCCACCTCCCCTTGTGTCTCCATTGCCTTGATCTAACCACCCACCTTTTTTGGCCATGAAGAGCTCAGAAGTGTTTGCTTTCAGCCACACAATGAGGATGAGGCCACGAATGTTAGTGGTGCCTAGCTACTAAAAAGCAGCAGCAAACTCACTCGAAGCTCCCAGGCTTTAGCTGCAGAATGTGGTCCTTTGCAGACTGCCAGTGTCTGGAGCAACACTGACATGCAGCGGCCAGTCGGGGAGAGAAACCCGTCAATTCTAATCCTGATCACAGCTGCCTAGTGACTGCTGTCCTTGTCCTGCGAGGAGCTGAGGGTTCTCCCCAGTCAACCGAGGTGTCCCCCAGCCTCAGCCCACTAACAGCTAGCACATATACTCTGCTGGGAGCGCCCCGAACCCGCACAACCCCACAGGAAAGGTGGGGCTGTTGTAGATGAGTGTTTGAAATCACTTCAATTACTTGTTACGGGATCATGATTTAGGCTCCTGCTTGCCATGGGATGAGCAGAATGCACGTCTCAGAATAAAAAAGCAGCAATATGTTTTACTGAGATGACAGAATCATAATTTGGCAGAGTTTAATGGAATTGATTGAATTTTTTTTAAGTTTAGCAGAAATGTTTCAAGGTTCAATTTTGTGGCAAGGGTCACCTGATTACTACTGCATGGAAGAAGAAGTCAAGTTACATCCAAGTCAGGATGATTTATAGAGAAGACTGGAGATAAAAAGGGTAAGGGTGCAGGAAATAAGTGGATAAGAACACTTAATTATTAGTCAGTTGTCAGAATGATTAAACAAAACTTACCATAATCATCATAGCAACTTGCTTGAAGATTTGAGACTAGTAACACTGCCATGAGATTTATCAGTACTTACAGGATCAAAAGATGATTGATTATGGTCAGTATTTTTCCATTGTAGCCATTATTCCTGTCAGGCAATCTTGGCACCCTTCAGTGGCTGAAGGAAGTTTTTTTTTGGGTCCGTTTCCCAGGCAGCAGGAGTTTTAGGAATGGCTAGGGAGTGCCCTTCTGACTGTACTCCTACCCAGGACAGGAAGCCAGCAGATACATCAACTCACTTCTCTGAAATGCTAGACCAGGTGGTATCAGGTTGCCCCAGACCATTGCACTTGTAGTTTAAACAAGAACACAATATTATCTGGAGACGACATCATCTTGCAGCCCAGGGAAGCCACAGGTCTCAGCCAGGCCCCTGTAGCTCCTATCACCCTCGCTTTGCACCCATTTAAGCCTGTCTCCATTTGACCAACCTTTTCCCACCCAGGCTGCTGTGAGAGCTTCCAATGTAGGGCTGGCGTTTCCTGAGGAGAGGTGCTTGTTGTGTGCTCAGGGAGCAGACTGTAATATCATTTTAAGCTTTTCAACAAATATTGGATTTGAATTCCAAATATGGGTTGAGCAGGCTAATTACCAAAAAAATGTACAAAATTAATGTAAGAGCCACAGTTTGATATGGGGCAAATAAATATAAATGGTATTTGTCTAATATTCCCTTGCCCTTTAAACAAGGGAAGTTTGCCATGCTCAGGCAAAATAGCTTATGAAATAGCTGAAGCTGTGACCTATCCCAGATGCTGCAGATTACACGGAGCAATTAGAATATCATCTCAGATGAGGCACATCAGAAGGAGAGGTTAATTATTAATGGGTGCTTTGTACCATGTTTCTGCAGGGCCATGGGTCAGGAACAAGCTGCCCTCCTGCTCAGCAGTCCAACCCTGTCTTTTCTTCCCCACAACTCTCTCAAATTTAATTGATGGGTCATTGAGTGTGCCAGTGGTGCTCTCAGCCATCCAACCTGGCCAGCTCTGGAAACAGTCTCCTTTTCTCCATGTTTTCCCCAAATCTCCAGGACTTGCTAACATTCCAGTTTCCTCTCACGGTCTCTAGTCTTTCTCCTTCACCAGCCATGAGCTGGAATCCATGTACAACTCTGATGCCAAACACCCCTAAGCCCTCACTGCTGTCTCCACACATGCAGCTGAGACCACATAAGACCCACACAGAGGAGGATTGGACTGCTTTCAGAAAGCTGGCTTGGGTGAGAAGACGGTCCCTTAGCTATGGATATTCCTCTCAGGGGATGACACACACACACACACCCCCTCAGGAAACTGCGTTATTACAGGGCACATCTGAACTATCCCAGCTATAGCACATCATTTCACAAGCTGTAGTAATTTCCTTCTGTCTGCTGCAGTTTGCTGCTTGCCACACACCAGCAAGAGTCAGCATAAGCATCCTACATCCTTTCTCATTTTCCACTACTGCTCACAAAGCCCATGCGAACATCAGGCTGCTCCTGCCACGTCAGCAGACATGGTAGGCCAGGGATGAACCCTTCAGAGTAGGTACATAGCTCTTGCAAGCTGAATTTTAAATTAGCATGTCATAGAATAATTTGAGCTGGAAGGGATCTGAAAGATCATCTAGTTTCAAGCCCTCTTCTATGGGCGAGGGCACCTTGCACTAGACCAGGTTGCTCAAAACCTCATCCAACTTGAATATTTCCAAGGAGGAAAGTTTCTACTTGCTTCTAAGTAGCTTGGATGAGTCTCCTGTTTTGTTAGGAGACTACATAATATTCAGAGACCTCAAGATGACCCCTTTCTTTCCCCAGCTTAACCCCATCTAGGTGTGACAGCCCAGTGACCTGGAAGGTCCCCAGAGACACCTGCTGCCACCCTGGTAGGCTGCCACATGCATGGCCAACCAGCCTCATCTCATTCATAGTGCAGTAAATCCCAGTGACAAGAGTGACTTTGATGGAAGTGTTTAATTTCAGACTCAGTCTTAATGAGTTAATTAAAAGTGCCTGAGTATTTAGCTTGGTTACTCTTCTTCCTCATCTCTAATTAGCTGGGTGCCTCATATCTCATTCACTTCCCAGTCTGTGTTTTGCCTTGCACTGCGGGACAAGGGTTTGTAATCTCCCATACAGTCAGAAACGGCAAAGCTAATCAGAAGAATTCTGATGCACCTGGAATGTTCACCTTTTGGTTCAAGCTTCTTTTTCTTAGTGTAAAGCCAAAACCACAAACAAACAAAACAAAACAAACAAACAAAAAACAAACAAACAAAACCCACCAAAACCCAACCAACCCTGAAACCCCACACAACCAGCAAACAACCCTCCACCGAAGCCAAAACTCCGCAATATTTAAGACAAATAAATACATGTATTTAATAGTACTAAATGTGATACAAAATGTTAGATGTTTGTCATTATAGCCAGCAAATACCCTAACAGCTACAGATTTGCCTCTGTTGATTTTGGGGGGGGGGGGAAAATCTATTTCTAAACACTCCTGGGAATAAAATAAATTAATCTGCTTTGAGGGTAGAAGCTGTAAGGCCAAGATCATCTTGTCCAATTAAAAACCTGTCAAGTTCTCATACAGCAGTAATTTTATTGCTGTATTGCAGTTATTTGAAAGGTCTTTATGGTGTCAGCACAGTATTTTCCCCACGTTTTGAGAATCAAAAGATAGTCCCTCATGAAAGGAATGACCCTCAAACTCAAGCTTCTGTGTGGCTGTTTCGGACAAGAGGGCGAGCAGGACCTGAAAAAGCAATACTGGTGTGACAGACCATATAGAGTAAAAGAGTGTTCAAACACAGCATACAGTAATTAACTTGCCATTTAAAAATATAAGTTTATGTCACTTAAGGTGACACAAGGCAATGTCACTTACTTCCTTGTGCGCTTTCAAAAGTTCACATAAAGAGACTATTGAGCATTTGAATTTTGTGTGTTTCTCAGAGCAATCATTAAAGCTTGCTCTGACAGTTATATTTTTATGCTGCTTTGACTACATCTTATTTTCCAAGCCTGTGCAGGACTAATCTCCCTATGTAAACCCGATTTGTATCAGTTTCACTAATAAGCACCAATGAATCTCTTCCTCAAGAGGCACAGCACACAGAAGTGTTTACAGGCATTACTGCTGCCACCAGCACAGTGCCTCAGCGAGGCAAGAGCAGCAGAGACCATGACAGCATGGTTATGGCACTCATACAAACCACAGCAGCCCAAAAGACAGAATGAATTTCCTGCTTGTCAAGTTGAAAGTGTAACCTTATAAAACATGATCATCCTCTCCTGTTAGAGACCGTAGGGGATGAAAACACCTTCCTTTGGTTAGTAATTCCAGTATTATAGGGACTAGAATACATCACAGTCCTGGGAGCTGTACCTACAAGAAATTTCAAGTCTTTGTTATCATTGCCTTTCAGCACTTTTATCTTTGAAGCTCCTTAGATGACATCTCCAAGACACTGGTCCCTAACTTCATACAATCACAGACTACCATGTTGGCAGGGAGTTAAGGATCATCTGGTGTGACCTTTCTCCTGGTAAAAGAACAATCTAGACAGGATAGTTCAGGAGCCTGTCCAACCAGACCTTAACTGTTCAATTTAGAATCACGGGATGGTTTGGTTTGGAAGAGATTTCCAAAGGTTGTCTCTACAGTGAGCAGGGACATCCTTCACTAGGATCAGGTTGCTCAGAGCCTTGTCCAGTCTGACCTTGAGTTTCTCCAGGGATGGTGCCTCAACTACCTCCCTGGGCATGCTACTCCAGTGTTCCACCACCCTCACGGTAGGGGGCTTGATCCAAACATCCAATCTAAACCTACTCTTAAAGTTACTGCCCCTCATCCTATCACTACAGGCCTTTGTAAACAGTCCCTCTTGTAGGTCCCCTTCAAGTACTCAAGTGACTTAAATATTTTAAAAGTTATTTAAAGGGACTGTGATTAGCTCTGTATTTGCTGTGCCTTTTAAACACCTTCAGACAGTAGCTGTGACAACTCTACTCCTGTTCACAGTCTTCTGAAGGTAGATGATGATCAAGGCTGCATGGTTTTATAATTCTGCTTATATTTCAGTCTTATGTTGTGAAATGTCTTCCACTAACATTGGATCCTCTCCTCCACATCCTAACAGTTTTATTGCATTGGTTTGGAAGAGAAAGTAGATGCCTATGAAATGGTTGAGATGCAGAATTTAAAAAGGAGGCAGAACACAAAGGTTGAAAAGGACCTATTTGGTGCAGTCTGATAATACTGGTATGTAAACAGCACCAAAAAGGAGTTTTCTCTCCCACTTCAGGTGACCACTTCTCCTTTGTATCATACCTGCTGACTGCAGAGCACAAGGGTGACTTAACTGAGGTTTAGAGCCAGCCATCTCACAGGGCTCCAGGTAAACAAAGGTTAGCAAACAGTTTCAATGTCCTGTGGTACCTGAGCAAGAACTGGCTGCGGAAAAAGAGCACGAGATGCATCACCCCCAAAACTCAAGAGGAATCTAGCTCTAACTGCAGGTTCTGCTTCTTGGTGAATACATACTCATTACTCAAAACTGCTGCACACAGACCAAGAAAGCTCAGCTCCCAACTACAGCTTTCTAACGAGTCAATAGTGAGCAAAGTCTTCAGACAAGACATTGGTATCTCCTCTTCTCCAAAGAACACAAACAGCTATTTTTTCACAGTTTACAGCTGCTAGTTGAAACTATTCAATTTTAATGAAGGAAAGCCATACCCCTTGGCTGTGACAGGGGTGGAAATTAGTCACCACTGTGACTAAAATGGTAGTTACATCAAAGTGGCCTACCACACCACACTATGTCAGAAAACAGAGTCCCTTTTTCGTCAGGCATCAAACTAAACTGGTCAAACTAAGGTAAGCTATTCAGACACTAAGCCAGTCTGGTTTTACTAAAATAGGAGAAAAAGCACCAGAGACTTTAATTGAGCTTTGGATGAGGGACAAATGCTTCAGGAGAAAGACATAACACTTGACTGAAAGCTCAGGGTTTGTCTTCCTGCTTCTCAAATCCACTGAAGTGTAACATCTGTCACTTCACAGCAGGCACCACGCCATGTCACCAACCCTCTGCATTTTATCAGCAAGTAGGTACAGAGCAATTACAAAGACAGAAAACACAGTGCAGTCAGTATCAATTTTGACACCAATACATAAAGCAATAAAGTGACCACACAGAGAATGATTTACGACCCATTGAGAAAACTATTGTTTATTTAGAAAAAAGGTTACACTGGTAGAATTCAGCAGATAAAAAATTTTTTTCTTTTTTTTTTTTAAAAATGTCTTGTGAAACTTTTCAGACTAAAGTTCAGCAATACAAAGCTCCTGTAGCTGTAATTGGATCTGAATTTATTTCAGTTTTGAAGAGAGCATTTCCAATTAATCTAAAAATGACATGACAAACAAAAAGTGTGGCAAGGGACAACTGAGCACAGGCTTAGGTTGGGATGGATGGGACAGGGTTCATTCTTTGCATCTTTAAACAAATCAACGTTGTACACAATATACAAATAATCCCTAAGCTTTGTGTGAAAACAGTGCTCCCACTTGACTTTTTTTTTTAGTTACTGATATTAAAAACAGGCCAGGTAATAAATAAAAACTGAGTTTAAATGAGGTAAATCCAAAAAGCTTCAATAACTGTTTATTTATGGTTTTCAAACATCTAAAAGAATGCATTTCAGATTGAAAGAATTACTGAACTCAGGCAGTATTTTTGACAACCTAAAGTGGAAATCTGTACACATGAAACCTCATTTGCACTATGGCAACTGTTTGTTTGCAGCACATTGTGCTAAAATATGGAATAGGTAACACTTTCAGCCAGGTACTGAAAATAAATGTGTAAGAAACTAAGCAACAAGTTAAAAATACAGTAATGTACAACTCAACAATTAGATCCTCAGCACGGGGAAATAAAGCAGAGAACTGAATAATTTAATTTAAAGGAGATGCAGATGGGTCCTCTTCATTCACAAATTTCTGTGCAATCTATATTCTGGAAAATACATTTCTGGTCACAGCTGGATATCTTCCCATTTCAATCTCACCTGCAATGAAGGCATACATAATTTAATTAGATGTTGTTCAAATGAATACTGATCTCATACTGATCTCACAACTTAACATTTTGTTCCAGTCACAATTCAAAGAATGAAGACAAAAATAAAACTACACTGGGATCCATCCATCATGATCAGACGATAATGGCTATGAAGGATAAAAGAATCAAAGAAGTTCTATTAAATTCTTTCCCCAAAAAGTGCTTCTAATCTGCAGTTTGGGCGCTATTCACAGAAGCATGTTCTATTATTTCAGGAAGATAACCTGAAAAGAAATAGCACTGAAAAGCAATAACCTTTTTTTCTACCAACACCCCCCAAAGATCACACAGTATCACCATGAGTTCTCTTACTCAAATCCCCAAACGCTTGCCCTCAGCTTCAGTGGTTGAATGAGCAGTGTCACGAAATCAAACTTGAGACTCTTTCTGCAACCACAATCCACGTGTGAAGACTTTCTTCAGAAGACACTTCCAGATGATTGTACGATTTCAGAACTCAGATTTTTTTTTTTTTTTTGGTCTGTTGGACCCCCATCAAAACACTCCTTTTTGTATATAAAACATTCTATAATCCTGAGGCCTCTTGGAAAAGAATTCCAAAGAGCAAAGTATTTACAGCTTTCACATTTGGTCTCTGTTGTTTTAGTTAGAGGCAAATATAAGAACTTGGGACTATATTGTGGTCTTTCTCTGACACATCAAGCAAGTGTAGCTTCAAGGAACAATGTTAATTTGAGGGTCCACAGCCAGGAAATCTCTCCTCTAAGTTTTGCCATGTAACATTGCCTTAAGTAGTCTCAAATGCAACATCCATATAACTCAATTTCAAAACCAGTGAAGCTGGAAGGGACCTCTAAAGACTGTCCAGTCCAACACCCTCGCTCAAACAAATAATTAGCTACACAACACATTGCTTAGGGTTGTGGTCTGCCAATTTAGGTTCTGAATATCCAACACATGCCAGCTCTGCCACCCCTCTAAGCAAGCTCTTATATTTTTTTTACACAGTAAAAAGATTCTCCCATCCCATCTCTAAATGGAATTTGTAACAAATCATGTTTGTGAAAGGTAGCATCACTTTCCAGACCACTCAAGACAGCCATAAAAATGAAGACAAATATTCAGCCTCATCAATCCTTCTTCAAAATCTGTTAAAAATGGAGGACTTTTTAAAATCTGTAATGCAAAACTGTCCACTGCTTTATGTAGAAAGATTCATAATGGTGTGTGACTCAGGAAGGTCTAGTGAATTAATTTTAAATGCACTGGGACACAATCTCTGTGCTGATGAAGGACAAAGTTTTTTATCTTTCGACAAATTTTTCTACAAGTCAATGAAAAACAACCAAACAAAACACACACTCCAAAAAAATCCCCCCAAAACAACAACAAAACCCCCAAAAGAAACACCCTGGGCAAGTCCACCCTTTCACACCCGAGCTCTGTTTTCTCTGTCCTTTACCAGCCAAAAGGGAGCACCAGGAGATATCAAGTGAGAGTAAATACTAGAAGTTTTTACCTTGACTGGAACAATTTTCATTATCTGTGCTTGTCTGAAGATTTATGAGTAGACTCAACATTAAGGAAAAACAAACAAACAAAAGCCCTTCTTATTACATACAACAAAAGGAAAACTAATTTTCTCTATTTTTCTGAAATGCTGATGTGTGAAAGGATATTGTTTCTTTTCCTCTTTTCCTCCAGTGCTGTCTCGTTTTTCCTTTTTTTCTGTTTTTTCTTTATCGTGTCTCGATTCCTTTAAAAGACACATATGGGAAATTGTTTATTATACACTGTAAAGTCTGATCAGAAGGATTAAATGTATTTGCCATAGTTTAAAAAAAAAAAAACAAAACACCAATAAACTTCAGAATGGCAGATTTCTGAGATCACTCTATCTTTGCCTTACAGTTCTGTGATAACCTCTACCACTAAAGCGTTACAACTGGAAACTACGGTTTGGTGTTTTACAAGTACAGCTACAGCATAATTACCTGTCTTCTCAAAAAAAAAAAAAAAAAAAAAAGGTTGTGCTGACATAGGCACTTGAAACGCTTGAATAGTTGAACACAAGCTGAATAGTTTATATGTAAATAAAGCCTGCTTCCATATATTTGCTCATTAAAGCAGTCTGTAAAGATTCTAGATTATTCAAAACCTGAAGTACTGAATTTTGCTGCATGTTGCCAAAAGCAACTATTCTCCAAATTCATCCTACCAGGAGTGACTACTGAAATATTTAGATCCACAAGACAGAAGAACATCCAGAAACATTTTCTTACACTTTCACAATCCATCTTTTCAAATTACATCATTAAACAGCAACAAAATCCAGGAAAAAAGCAGTGGCTTGTTCTGTCTACAACAACAGATCAACAGAATGAAATCAGTTTATTTTACCTTTTTGCTACCAGAGGAGCTCTTCTCCATTTTTTCTGCTTTGATCGAATCGCCTTTCTCTTTTCCTGAAGATTTGGATTTGTTCTTTTCCTTCTCCTTTTCATTTAAACGAGGGGAATCAGAAGGGCTCTCACTTTTACTATGTTTTGAAGAACCAGCTAAAAAAGTACAGCAGAGAGTTGTAATTCACAACAAGTAAAAACCTAATATGAACACACACACACAAAATGAAATACGTACTTGTCCCATTTTCCTCTTTGCGTCGTTTAGTTGAATCCTGTGGTACCTCTCGTTCATTGTTTGAATGATCCTGGTACCAAATACAGTTATATAGATGTTAGTCAATTAAAATATACTCTTGAAGTAGAACCTGCTTATAATGTGATTTTTGAGAACTAGTTTTTGAATACTTTAGATACGAGTTACTACATCCTGTGTAAAGTTTCTGGAGATAGGTTTTGAAGGGGAAGTTTTGAACATGTTACTGTAAATTGACCTTAGAAAAAGTAACAGAAGGAAAACAACCTTGACGTGGATCACTTCTGCCTGGAAAGGCTGTACAACCAATTACTACTGCAAAGACTCAGAACAGGAAGCTTTCCAAGTACACACCAACTTTCTAAACTAGTTCATAAAAGTTTCACCAACCCTTTTTCGATCTTTCCTGTCCTTTTCATCTTTCTTCTCTCTCTCTCTGGATCTTTCCCTTGACTTGTCCAAATCTTTCTTGTCCACTTCTCTCTCCTTACTCTTGGACAGTGTTGGAGTAGTGTGGTTAATGTAGTGCTGTTGAATTAAGGCAATATCACCCAAGATTAATATGTATTCCTAGATACGTAAATAAAGAGTCTTACTCTAACATAACAGATCTAGCTCAGAGAGCAAATGAAACATTCATGCTTCACTGGCAAAACCAAAAGTGATCGAAGACACTTTCAAACTTGTCATCTATAATTTAAACTATAGTTTTGTTTTCTCAACACTGGAAATTCAAGAACACGGTCTCTTAACTGAAACGCATTAAATACATATAATGTTGCTCACCAATATTGTTTGAAACACTGAAACAAACCAGACAGCAGTACTATTGAAACAGGATATGCACATTCCCAGACTGACTTAACACTTGCAATTTTACTTGGAATGAATTAATGGAATTAGCTGCTTTAAAAGATTCTAATTAATTTATAAAATCTACACAGCACCTAAGACAGTACTTTGAATAATGTTTTCCATTTACAGTAACATAATACTCCACCTTAAATGTAAACTTCAAATGGTAAAAGCAGCCAAAAAGAATTATTTTGCTGTGTAATGTGTTGCTCTTCCTCTCTCTCCTAACAAATTTTAATAAGCTACATAAAAGTTTCACAGAGTTGAGTATTTTTCATATAAACTGGGGTCACAAGGGAGGAGAACAAAAGTCACAGAAATGTTAAGTATAACACCTGATGAGATTTAAATGTTACTGTGTATAAATAAGGTAGCACATGTATTACACAAACACTGATGCATTACTAATTTCTGCCTTTTACATACAATTAATATATTTAAATCTTCCTTAAAAATAATTTTCATTAAATAAGAGCACATTTAAAATAAATTAAAAAAAAAAACCCTTCCTGAGTATTTTATATATTTAAGTTATAGCAATAGACAGATTCACATGTGTATAACTTGAATCCTTCCCCAGTTCCATAAGCTATCAACATTTTGTGGAAGGTGGAAGGAAGGGGGGAATACAGTATCTGCTAGTCAAAATATTCCCTATTTCTTTATAGGGAAACATCGTGCATAAAAAGGACACCAAAGAGAGAACAGGAAGGTCTGTTTAGAACAATCTAGAAATCACTTGAACCACACAAATACTGTTTAACTGTATTCTTTTAATTAAATTAATCCTGCCCTTCTCCAGCTCTAGTAGATGTTTAACTTACCAAAATCTGATGTTACTGGTGCTATGTTAAAAGTCACACTGACAATGTGAGGTCTCTTTTCCTTTTAATACTTCACTGGATTTTTTTTATCCTGCTGTGCCAGAAACTGAACCATCAACACCTCTTTCATTGGATACTTCTTTCTGTTCTTTTTCCTCACTCCTCTTTTCTTGTTCCATTTCCTACACTGCCATTTCACAAGTAAATTCATCCATGCTCTTTTTACTGTTGATTTTTAACAAGGACTTGGAAATAGTTTTTTCTACATAGAGCCATTCAGTTGTCTCCCAGAGATGTTTTCCATGAGAAAGCAAACATATCTCTGCTTTCTCCTATTCCATCTCTTAATGTCACATGGTTGTTCACAACAAATTCCACTGCTCTTCTACCAACTCAATCCAAAGTTTTGGAGAACTGCATCACTCCCACCTCCCTTCCTTTACAAGAACAGGCTAGATTTATCTCATTAGATTTATCAGCTTTTTTTTCTATAAATGTTGTTAATTGAAACACCACTGAATTCTGGGTTCTGTTGTACACTGTGTAACTTGGGCAAAGGCCAAAACAAGAATAAACAAACCTAACTCTCATTTGACACCATTTATTTTATACCCTGTATGTAAGCCAACATGTCAATGGTCTGGCTCCAGAAAATGGGAACAATCAGGATTAAAGAAAGCCTGTAAACATACATTAGCACTAGACTTCTGTCAGTGGGAGCTGAAATTGCGAATACTACAAGCTTCTGAATATCCCACCCCTCTCTAACCAAGTATGTGGCATTGAACAGCTTTTTACTTGTTTTAAACCATGCACAGGGAACATTGTCAAGGGCAACCTTAAATCTGCTAGAACAGTACTGAAGAATGAAAATTAGTTCATTAAGTGAGAGAGAACAGAAAACAGCATACAGGAAGGAGGAGGGAAGATTTAGACACCTCTTATGCCCAATACACATAAAAAAATATCAATCAGTGAAAAAGCAACACAACTGCAATACTCTTCCAGCTAAGTCTATACAAACATTAATTCTGAAACCTAACTTTTCAAATTCAGTAGCAAACTAACTAATCAACAGCTTTAACTACAAACAGCTCCACTGTCTATCACATCAATGTGTTAATAAGTAAAATAAATGGTTTTAAATAAAAATGTAGCTTGAACAGTGAAAACTTGAATGAAGTTTTAACTAATCAGTTGAACCTTCACTAACAGAGAGGAAAAAGCAACATTATATAGACTACCATATACTATACTTGTGACAGATAAGAGCTCAAGACAAGTGTTAATGTTTCCCAATTTAAAAAAAAACTTAAATATTTGGTAATGTTTGTTTGGTTGTTTAGGTATATAGATTCAATCTATAGACACTAAATTTAAACAACTGTAAGAACCAAAGGCTGCTTCCTATATACACTCTCCCTGAATTAGGTATGATTGGTACTGGTCAGAGTCAATCTAAAAAATAAATTAAAAAAACCCACACCACACCAGCTAGCGCCCGTTGTAAGATCAGAGTTATTCTGAAATAAGTCATATAAAGTGTTCTGAACACTTTGCTTACACAAAGACAGCTTGAAGTAGAACAGCAATGAGAAGAGAAGAATAGGAAGCAATTATCCATTATGCATTTTTAAATTAAATAAATGTAAGTAATCCTAGATACACTGCAAGTTATCCAGGAAGTCCAAATGGTCAGTTACGAACACTTGTGCTATTCAGGTGCAAACTGTGTAATCAAAAGTCTTAACAGCAACTTTAGAAGATTTAATCCATTTCCTGTTAGCCACACAGCAAAGTATACATACACCAGTAAACTGACAGGATTTGTGACTTGCTATGCAGGTAGCTGAGTCTCAAAAAAAGCAACAGTGTAGTTGCAGAACTTACTTGAAATACAACATTCAAAGATATTAGTTCATCTTATACGCCACTCTACGCAGCACTTGACAGGCTATACCTGGAACACAGTGTTCAGTTTTGGTCCCCACTATACTAAGAAAATGTGGACAGTCTAGGGAGGGTGCAGAAAAGGGTCACCAAGATGATCCAAGGACTGGGAAGCTGCCATGAGGAAAGACTCAGAGAACTTAACTGTTTAGTCTTGAGAAGAGGCATCTTAGGGGAGATCTTATCACTATGTTCCAGTATATAAAGGACAGCTACAAAAAAGATGACAACTCCCTTTTTACATGGAGTCAAGTGGAAAAGAGGAGAGGTAATGGGTATAAGTTACTCCTGGGAGATTCTGACTGGACACAAGAAATTTTTTTCCACAGCAGAACAATTCTGCCATTGAAGTATCACCCCCAGAGAAGTGGTGTAGTCCCCATCTTTCAAGATGTTTTTCAGGCTGTGCTTTGGCCAAGAAAGGTTGGATCAGATGGTCCTTGAGATCATTGTCAACCTAGGATTTTAAGAGTCTACGAACTCTTGAAAATATTCTTCAGTATCTTCTCAAAATACTGAATCTGAAGTATGTTTGCAGGAAGCCAATGTACAAAGATTTAGGGGGTTGGTTGTGACATGCTAAAACACGAATAGGACAGTAGTAAGGGGAAAGAGGACTCATATTGCAGAGTTGGGTCTCAAATACATTTTGTTTTCAAGTAACCACTGGGTTTAATTTGTATTAAAAAAGCAAAGAAACAAAAACACCACCACAAGCAAAAAAAACCCCAAACTCAACTAACTGTTCTAAGAACTATTTTACCTATTCTATTACCTCTTTAGCCAAATAGATCACTTAGTCATAAGGACACTTTTATATATTTACAAATTTCAAAGAAAAAGAATAGATCAACCCATGAAAGCTCCAAAATATTGTCAGAATGTTAAATTCAGGAGATTTTCATGATTTGTTTCCACATCCCTCTCTCCTGTATGTAGGTTCTATATAGCAGATTGCTGTGTTCCTACACTAGCATTTACAGGAATGGAATTTGAACTTTCTCCTGGGCATTGCCACAAGACCAAAACTTAACTTCTCTCTGCCACAAAACATGGAAGTAAACTTGGGTGGTGTCTAAAAGATTCAAACCTTTGCTGAAGAGTCCTTGAGTTCGTTGAGGTTGTCCTGCAGAAAATGAACGGAGATGACACGTAAGCTGGAATAGTTTTCAGAAACCAGAGGAACTTTGGGAAGCATGGCCGTACCCTTGAAACAAAAAACAGCTACTCCTTCTGCAATAAATCTTATGTTAATACTGTATACTGAATAAAACTAGGAACTCATTTATCTTTTTAAAAAGGGAGAAGGAAAAAAAAAAAAGAACACAGTCATATCTGTTCCCTAGACCCAATTACTATGTTAGCTACAAAATGTGTTTTATATCTACTTCTTCATAAAACAATGAAAAACCACTCTCCCACCACGACAAAATATAAAGAAAAAATAGTCTTATCTCTAAATACAGCTGAACCACAGGTGAAACAGGTTTAAAAACTTTTTAAACCTGTATCTTCTCCACTTTCTGTTAAATGTGGTAGAAGCCACTCTAGAATAACATTACATTGCCATTTGCAAAAAAAAAAGAAGGCAAGAAAAACTTGGTCATTTTGAGTAGTTATCACTGTCACCTGCTTCCTCAAACAAAACTTAACAGCAATTTGAGTTCTCAAAATTAAACTGTATCTTTCAAGTAAATCTTACATAGAAAAAGCTGTAGGTTTTTTTGAGGAAAAAAAAAACAAACAGGAAAAAAAATAAAAAGCTTGTTCTTAAGCTGGCAAGATGGTGAAGTTTAAAGGCCCACATAATCCATCACAGTGCTCTTGATGAAGAATTAGTAACTTACAGTTTGAAATGTTCGACATACTGCAAATTCAAAGATTCCATGAACATAGATGGTTTAGAAATAAAATAAATATGGAGCAAGGAATGGCTACCCTGAGTCTTCAAGTAGGCTACGCCCATGGTTTTGTGCTGCGCTTGAGTGCTTGGGGTTTCTCTTTGCTGGGTAGGTAGGCTTGGTTGCCACATCTGGTTTTATCGTAACGCAGGGCTCAACATGGTGGGAACCCATTGGAAATAAACAAACCTCGAAGGGAAGGTACAACCGAAGCTGCATGCGCACTGAATACACACAACTACAGGAGAACTGATCACCAAGGAGACTTTAAAATGGAACTCCTTTCAAGACTCCTCTTTAGAAGGCACATATCGGTATGATGCTCATCAAGAAGCCTGATGAATTCAGAGGTATCGTACATCCCATATCATCCAGGAATCTTCAGTGCTAGAGATTCTTCAATAGAAGTGCAGAAAAATATGCTCCACTCTGCTGCAAAGACTTGTTTGCTTGTAGCTACCATTGCACTCCAAAAAAACTGACTGCTTAAAACAATGAGGCACTTCTGTGTAAAAATGCTCTTGCCATTTCCAAACAACTATTTACAAAATTTGTGCTAGGTCCTTGAAGTATTATTTTGGTTAATTAAAAATATTTTTATAGAAAAAAAGACAGTCCACCAATAAGAAAAGGAATGCATTTTGTAATGCAACATAAAACCTCCAGTGGTTCCAGTGTAAACTTGGCACAAAACTTGAAGGAAGTCGAACATTGGCATCCCAAACTCGTGAGCCTAACATGGGCGCTGCCTTCCTCAGGCTATACTAACCTTTACTGTTGAGGAATGTGATGGAGAAGAATGTGTATCAATTTTGCGGCGTTTTTGTTCTGAGGAAAGAAAAGAACAATAGCATTATTAAAACAGTGTTAAAAGAGGATCACCTAATTATGTGGCTGGTTTAAGCACCAAAACAGTTGAAGCTAGAATTCAAGTTTTATCACTATGTGAATTCTGTTTTTCTTAAGCTGTCTAGAGTTATCAGTATGCCTTGACCCTCTTTACAGAAGTTTCCAGGAAAAGTAAAGTGAACAAACTTGCTGCAAAATAATGCTTATTTTAGTATTTCATTTTATATAAGTCTGGATCTGAACTTCAGAGTTGCTATGTAGCCTCTGAAAAGGTGAATTCGATCAAAAGTATTACAATCCCTCTCTACTCGGTTTCCCTTAAACAGTGCCAAACATAAAACTCAGCAGCCTCAAATTATAATATCTTAACATTAAATATTTGTTAACCCTTAATTTAAGAATGAACTGATGAAGATTACTGTGTCCTTCCTAAGGATACAAAGGACAAAAGTCTACGTCTTCCACATCCCCTGTTTCCTTTCAATTAAAGTTATGATGACACTCTCCAGTGAGCTCTTTTGAGGTTCACACATTTTTTTTTTTTCAAAACTTGCAAGGTCCAACTACACAAGTATAGTTTAGTTCAGAGTTACACTGAAAAATGATAGGTCTTTGGAAAAAGAGCCCCCCAGCACAGACATGCAAAGTTCACACGTTCTCACGATTTACCTGTTAGAGCTATCTAATCTACCTAATATAAGTGCCAATCCTGACCTGCTAGCTCTAATGCAGCAATTGTTTCTTATCATTTTTACCATTTTTGACTTTCAGTGATTTTTCCAGTGACATTTTCTATTTATCTAGACAAAAAGAGAAATTAAATATGCAGACGTACCCCTTTCAGATTCTGATGCTTCTGATCGGGGAACAGGTGACTTCAAGGACCCAGCTACTGGCACCTTTTCGCCTCCTTTAACATTTTCCTTGGATTTAATTTCCTTTGCTACATCTCTTTCTCTGGACGGTTCCTTTTCTCTTTCCTTTTCTGCAGTTGATTTGGACTCAATGATGGTAACAACTGTCTTGGACTTCTCCTCCTTTGAACTTTTTTCTTCTTTCTTGACTTTTTCCTTCTCTTTATCAGATTTTGGTGTTTTCTCCTTGATCTCTCTTGCTTTATCATCTTTGTTTGCCCGTTCTTCCTTCGGTTTTTCTTTCCCATCCTTCCCAAGTGCCTTTGCCTCTGGAGTGGCAGTTGGAGTCTTGTCTTTCTTTTCTTTGTCTTTTTCCTTCCCACTTTTTTCTTTCTCATCTTTCTCCTTAATAATTTTGCTGCATCAAAAAATAAAAAAGGCCAGTTAGGAAGCATACAAAACCAGTTCTAATATTATGAGCTTCTGATGGATTGATAGAACCTTCTGAAGCACTCACTGTCAGATTTCACATATGCTCTCTATCAAAACAGCAACAAGCATTCTCATTTCATTTATGTTTATTTATGTAAAATAGAATGCATCTGAAGACAGTGTCAGATCAGCACAGTTGTATATTCTGGAAAAAATTACCCCATTTATTAAACTTAGAAGAAATGGAAAGTATTTACATGGAACTTGGAAGGTAGGTCCATTTCACATATAATTCTTCGGTTTGGAAAGAAGAAAATGGAGATGGTCAAAGAGCAGCTGTTCTCACCTATTAGAAGCACTGTTTCCATTGCTTGTTGTCACTTTTGGTGCAGCATTGACAGCTTTATTAATAACTTTCACCACACCCTGAGACTTCTCCTTTAGTTTATCTGCTTTAAAAAGAAAAGGCAACAGCTTTATCTCAACAAGTTAATATACATGCTACTAATTAAAATAAGTTCCTACACATATTCACGTAAAAACATGTGCAGTTAACAGTTAAAATAGGTAATTAAATGCACAACACCCTCTCTCAAAGCCAACTAAAGAACACAAACTAAATCTATTCAGCACTACATTTAGATTTTCTCTTCAGTTTAATGAGTCAAATTTTGAGAGTAGTCTGTAATGTCAGGAGAATTCTACCAAATAAATAAAAATCATGTTTGTTTACCAGTCTCCTCAGCAGCGCCTTCTTCCAGTTTAACTGTATTTACTGTGAGAGATGCAGGCATCCCAGCACCACCTGGCCCATTTTGTACTGTTGCAGGTACAGCATTCCTGGCAGGTGGGTCTTTGTGGTGGAATTCGTTTTCAGGTATCATGAAAGGCTTCCTACTTTTCAACTGCCCAGAATAGCTGCAAGTCGCACAGATTGTTAAATATGCACAAACATAAAGTAAAACATGGGTTGAATTTTAAATGAGGATCTAATCTAACAGTTCATCTGTTATTTATGTCACAGTTTTTCCCAACTGATATGCAGTTTCTTCCCCCTCTATCGATGAGCTCAGGAAAAAAAAAAACAACCCAACACAAAAAACACCAAAAAAAAACCAACCAAAAAACCAAAACCAAACCAAAAAAACCCACCACACAAACCAAATCCAAAAAACCATCCACCAACCAAAACAGAAAACTAGACAAAAGAAGCAGTCCTGCCTCCACACCCACTTCACAACCAAGACCACCACACACACCTGCCAAACACCCAGAAGACTACTGACAAAGTTTAAAACTATTAGGGCAACCTGAATTGCCCCCTCAAGCACACATGAATGATTCTCCATTCACCATGATTATGTAAAACATAACTAAGCATCTTAGTTTAGTATTTTAAAATCATATAAACTTCCAAAACCTAAGTGTCTTGCGTCAATACCCCTTGTCTTCCTTCATTTTACTCTCACTCTTCTATACTTGCAGTTGTACTATATCCCTAAAATTAAGCTATGCTCTTGTGAGTGGAAATCTTTACTATTTGAAGTGGTTTACTACAGTCTTGTAAAGGAAATTAGTGATCATCCAGCACAAAACGGGAGTTTTCATTCACACTGCCAGCCCTGAGACGCAGGATACCAGAATCTTCTGTGACAAGGCAAAAATCAAACGTTAGGACTGTAACAGTTCCGAGTCTTTAGAAGCTTTTCATGATCCACTTTTAACCACTTTCTTAAAGTAAGGTGTTGTTACCCCATAGCCAATGCATATAGATCAGGTCTCTTCTCTTTCTCTTCTTGACATATCTTATGTACTCTTCTTTCCAAGGCTTGACCCAGGTTCAGCACTTTTGGATACCATGGGAGGATTTTGGTCAACACAATCAGGATATTTCTGATATGTGTATATTCTCCTGTTTCAAGGCAGTGCACGGATGCCTAGAACAAAAATTACAGCTAATGAAATATGTTTTTTTTCTTAAAGTTTAAAAAAAATATATACTTTTGGGGGCAACTTTATTTACCTTAGTTAACTTATAGTGCCATTTGTGTACTACATGTCTAAAATTCTCATAATCCAATTGATCAGCTTTATTTCCACCATCAAATCCAGTGGCTCGTAATATAGTCAGGAAGCCCGGATAGTTGCCACATTCCTACATACACAGGAAAGAAAACAAATTCAGAAAACAAAAAGAATAATTCTGAAAAATGTAATGGTTACTGATGTACCTTTTCAATGATCCTACTAAAGAAGGCATGAACACAGTTTACAAAAAAATTTATGTCTAAATCATAGTCGTGGGTGAGATAAGATTATTTGTAATTTAGCTAGCTTTTACAAGGGGTAATATGAGAAAAACCAGAAATACCGTATCTGCTTAGTCCCTCTGTTTTGACACTATATAAAATTACTTTTAATAAAACTAAATTAATTACGGAATCTTAATTCCAATATTACAACCACTGGAGAAATTCAATCACACTGTTTTTAAAAGAAGCCATTTTACTAAATCAATTTTTATTAGGACGAATTACTCAAGTGAATATTCTCATGAGCAAACTCATTTTAATAACTTCACATACCTTTTCATATATGACTCTGTCACTATGCCATCGAGTCACAGTCTCCAACATACAGCATAAAAACCTGCCATATCTACTAGCTTCATTTTCAGTGCAACTTGCAACTGTATATATAATATCAGAGAAAACCTGTGAATAGTGGTAATAAAAAGTTACAATGACTTTAGTGAATTACCAAAGGTACATGAATCAATAAGTTTTTCAAATTTCTCTCATCTAAATCACCATTAAGGTGGTTTCTAAATATAAAAGTGAATTATAAAATACCTTGTCTTCAAGACTCTATTGCTCAGCTGCTGGTCCTTTGCACTTACACTACAATCCAAGTTGTCCACATGAAGCGTGTCTTCAGTGGCATGTAAGTGCTTTGTTTTCAATAATTTATTTGCTCAGGGAGAACCACCTAGCCAAGCTCATGCAGGAGAGTTTTCTTCTTGGCCTTTACAGTTTCATCAGATAGGGCCCACACAGTTCCCTACTTCTGTTCCTTAGAGCATGGACTGAATACTTAAGAATGCTCTTTGGGACCCTCAAAATAAAAGCAGATACCTACTTCAAATCTCTCATCTCAAAGGGAATTAAGCAATCTTAATTGAATATTCATATGAAAACAGCCTTCGTTGTAATTTTTTTACAATACAACCCCATATACATCCTTTTAATATCAGGCTTACAGCCAAATATGCACAGATGATGCACTTAGTAATTTTACTTCTTACAGCAGTTAAGTGCCAAAATGGCTCCAATACCCTGGAACAATATTGTTGGAGCTGAATACATCCTGCAAAATTCTTCCATCTACATTCTCCACCTTTTTCCTCCACAAGAGAAAAAGAATGTTCATAAATAATGACAGAAGCCTGAATGAATGTCTCCTTTGACTTTCCTGTTTGACCCCAAAAGTCAGGCTGCTACTGCCCTGTACATCAATGATACAAATTCATCACCTATCTGCAGCACCATGACTTGCCAGTCAGAAGGGTCCTAAGAATTCTGCTTGTGGGTGGCAAGTAGAAGAAATCTGATACTACAGCAGCAGGACACACACAGCTAAAGGGTTAGATGACACTGCAGAAATGGAGACCACTGGAAGGCTGCAAAACCTGAATGCAAGTCCTGTCACTATTAACAACTGAAATTCTAATCTAGTTAGGATAAACTGAACTCAAAATATTGTCAAAATATTTTGAAGTTCCAAAATATTCCAGAAGTTCCAAGAAAACATGGGTTTTAGAATCTGAAGTACAAAAGAAAACTTTTCATTGCCACAGGTTCAACAATTAAACACATTAAATGGTTTTGTTTACTTCTTTTGGGAGGCAGGGGAGATATTAGTTTTACATTCTCAAAATTAAGCAATTAAGTACACAGTACTTACTCTGTCATAGCAGAGAAGCGTGGAGAAGTTGGGTGTTTTCTGTTGATGCACTAGTTCTACGAAGTGAGCACAGTAAACTGCATCGATTGCCGAAAAAATGCATCGAGGAAATATACATAACTGCAAGAATTTTGTGATAGTCTCATTTTTGGTAGACTCTTCAAAAACAAAGAAGTTGAGAGAAAAGGAAGAAAGTTAGGTTAACTCTACTGCACTCTTCCCAACAAGTTCAGTATCATATATCCATGTTCTGAAGTCAGTACATTAGACTGCTTATGTCTCAGACATATCTCTGGCACCGCTGAGGAAAGCCAAAATAAGCTTAAGTGTTTGACAACGGGGCAGAGTAGAAGAGTGACTGTAGCAAATTTTTCTCTTACTGGAAAAATTACTCTACTACACAACAGGGAAAAAAACAGGCTCAGAACACTGGTAAATTTCTGCATGTGCTGAAATTGTACGCATTAGCAGAAGGAAAGCCATCTGCTGTTTCTCTGCTACTTTTCTCCTTTCTGACTATGAGTTGTTTCCTTAGGCATGGAAGAACATGCTGTCTAAATACAATCTTTTAACAGCCATCTTTCCAATCAGCCAAAGCATTACAAGAACTTAAATACAGCAGTGGTCTTCAGTAAACCGCCATCCCAACACACCTTTTCTTAAAGTTCCATTCTACCACTAAATAAAGACCACACTGTACGCTCAACAGTTAACCATTCTGTTTGGTTGACAACTGGTTGGTCACCCCACACCCAAACTAACCCCATGACACCTCTTGCCCACTTAACTGGGAGCATACCAATCAAACTGGGAGCAATATACAGAAAGGTAGGAAGAAAAACTTATGAATGAAAGTACAGAGCTGGTGACTGAAAATGGATGCCTTCAACAGAATAACTATCATGATTCTTATGAGGGCAACTGGTGTTTGAGCCCTGGGATTCTTGCACAGATTGCAGGACACAAGACTCGGAATTCACTTGCTTCAATTGTACTTGACTTAACCAATAAATCTTGCCCAAGAAAGGACTGATACCTTTTACTTAACTAAAAATTTTTACTTCAAAAGTGTAAAAAGGAATGTGTGCAGTCCTACAGTGGATGTGCTCTTCAACTTCTTCATACAACACATAACAGGTAATTTCTTTTGATGGGGAAACTGCCAAAAAAGTTAAGTTTGTCTCTGGATGCAATGCTGGGAAACAACTTGCAGTCAAAGCCTAAGCACTCAAGAGCAAACAAAATATTCCCCATTCCCAACAAATGCCTGTATTGTTAAAAGTACATGTTTAGGTCGATTGTATTTACACAATTTTCTACATGCTTTTGGACACTTCCTTAAGAAAAGAAATCTATCAGTCAGCTCTAGGCCATGCTTCAGACAGGCAGTAATTCTTCAACCAGTAATTTCATGTAGCTAATTAGCTGTCTGTATCAGTACATTAAATACTCATAGGGAATAACCTTTCTTAATTCTCAGTGTTGCTCCATTAAGTCAGCTGGGTGTATCTTACATGAGTCGGACAATAAAACGCTTTCCCTCTGGATTATGCTAGGCTCCTTGGGACAGATGAACAACTACTTTCAGTTACAAACTGAAAGTTCTTCCAGAGAAGAAAACTGACCAGAGAAAAACATTTCAGATTAACCAGATCAATAGATTTCACAATCAATATGAAATGTAAATGAGACTTTATAAGAGAAAAAGGTTTGTTCTGCCTTCTGTACATCTGTCATATGAAACATTTGCATGCTGTTTCATTTCATGGTGCCATCAGAGTGTGAAACTATTTATCTTGTCACTGGAAAAGGGTTAATTTTACAATCCAAGTACTGGCATATTGCTCCTAATCACATGACTCGTGAAGTTAACTGAAACCACTCATTTTGAGCAATTATCCAAATTTACTTACTGTTACTCAGTGCAAGCCATCTTGCAATTACAGCTCTCCACTGAATCAATCACTACTTTACTTTCTAAACTAGTGCAATATTTAAAAGATACTGACACTGCAACAAACTTCTCACCGAAAGCAAACTACTCGGTATTTGCAGCACAGATACATTATATTCCAATTTAAAGTTTATGTTACTAACAGACATCAAATGTAGATTGAATTTGAAATAAACATTGATTATTAGGGCAAACTGAACTTTTACATATGATGGCAACAAAAGCACCCAGTGTTTCCCCTGCACACACTTACTTGCCAAAAGCCAGTTATCCTTCTCTAGTTTCAGCCTCTGTAGAACCCTCTGCACATGTTCCAACTGCTTCTTCTCCTCTTCAAGGAGCTTGTCCTGAAGAGCTGTGCAACGTTCTTTTTCTTTTTTCTTTTTATTTGGAGGCTATAAAATGCCAATGCAACTCACTTAGAAAGCTTTTCAAATATATTTTAGCATTACCAGGAATTTAACTTCTCCATAGCAAATGTTAGTATAATACTGTTTCACTGGTCTTCTGCTCTAGTAATCAACTGATCTCATGAATGCTGGCTGACTTAAAGACAAAAGTAACCAGCTAGATCACAGACAGAAATGTCAGCAATTGCTTTCTGATGTATGGATTTACCAGTAATTTCCCCTTAGCGAAGTCCCTGGTATTTTTAACGTGGGAATTACAAGGAAGAGTCCAAATTACATTACTATGACAAACCAGACAAGAAGAATCAGCTAACAGTATCTCCCAGATCTAAATTACCTTAAAATCAGATACCACAAAAGCAACAAGTCTCTTGAGGTTAGGAAGTTTTAAGCTGGACCATAAAATTATATAAACATACCATTTCCTGATTATCATCTATGGCTTTCATCTGGACTTTAAGTTTGTTGACTTCTCTGTCATAGCTACTATGTGGAACGGCAAGGTCATACATTGTCAAAGACCAGAACGTAGCATAAAACTGAGGACTGATGTCATCCCAAACTTTGGGAAGGTGCAGAGAAATCACAGCTTCATGAACAGGAGCCATCACCAGCTCACATGCTGTTATGTATTTATGAACTTTGTGCTGCTGTTTATTTCCCTTCTCGGCTTTCTTTAGTTCATCATACTTTGACTGTGGATTAAAAAAGAGTGCAAAAAGTACAAGGTAACTTTTACAACATAATTCAACTTTTCCCAAAAACTTTTCTCTATAACAAATGTGAAATGTGACATGCGAAATGTCACTGATGTACATAAAGCGCTGAAGCACCTTGTACAGAAGTTCTAATATCCATCCTTATCAGATGGATTTAGTTTCGTTCCCTGATGCTGCTACCTGTTGTTATAGTAACACATTATATTACATCAAGTAAGTAGTCTCTTGATATTTAACATTTTAGATGCAGGAACAAATCTATTTATGACACTTCCTGAGATACAGCATCTTCCAACAGCACATTTTCCTCCACAGCAAAAATCCATCTAAAGCATCCGTAGAATGATTTTCGCATTCAAGTGAATGGGGCAGGACACGAGTCCTAACGATCACCCAAATCATCAGATATGGTCTGCATAAATTAACCACAACTTCTGCAGTTGTGGAAGCTGACACATGGGCTGTTTTTTTAATGAAGATAAACAATAACCTGTTCCAAACCACAGTTTCTACTCAAAAATCAAACTTTAGAAGGAACCCAACACACACTGCAAACATAATATAGCAGCACTAACAGCAGGCAGAAAGAAGAGTTCTACTTACTGAAATATGGTGTGCATACATGGGTCTTGAGAGGAAAAATGCAGCATCGTGAGGTGTGTGGAATTCATTACAGAGAACATCAATAGAAGGCACTCGCTTAATGTAATCCTCTGTGCTCAGATTGGATGCTAAGAACCCACCAAATTGTACCAGGGTGTCATGGCACTACATGGGAGAGATATAAAAATTAGAAAACAGTTATTATTTTGTTTAAAAGCAAAGACAAGTAGACATCAAAAGGTTTCTTTTTAAACAGAAAAATAATGTTAACATGTGTGTTAACATAATACAGCAAGAATCTTCTCATGGGGAAAGATATAAGTATTCCGTGCCATGTAATTCTGCCATTCAATCCTGATCAAACTCTCATCTGCATCAAAAAAAGAAACAGCAAACCAATAGCACTACAAAAACCAGCAGAAATGTGAGAGCATTCTGTTCTATCATAATGAATGAAACTAGTTCCTGCTGCCTAAGACAGCAAAAGAAATTTGGCTACTTCTTTACAAATTAAAATTCTCTAACAAGACCAGAAAAAGATAAAGAGTAAAAAGTTAAATTCTCTTTCGACAATAAAGGATGTTTTTATTTTTCACTTAGGAAAACCGTTCTTGATAATAATTCCAAGTGATCTTGAAAAAAAAATCTTATGTATCCTTCTGTGTCGATACACTAGATGCTATCAAAGAAATGGAGGGGTTCTTATGACTGCAACTCTTTTTACTTACCTGATCATACAGTTTTCCCACCAGCTTCAGATGTTTCTCCCCTCCCTCTTGAAAGATCACACCATTTCTCTGTTGAGCCATAAGCAGGCACAATGGAAGGGCAAGATCATGGTCCAGTAACGCATCTTTCAGTCTCTGAGAAGATTTTTTTGTATTTCTGATTTGGCCAAAGTATCCACCCTGCAGAATGCAGAAAAAGTTTGGAAATAGCACTTTGTAAATGGAAAACCTGTGTGCTTCTGACTACAGAAACACTCACAAATTAACATCAACGCTGTTTTCTGTCCAGCAACAAAATTCTCTCTCTGGATCTCATATTGCTATGTATGTATCTAAAAATCAGAAACTAACTAGAGTTCCATGCTATTAGCTTTTTTACACAGTAAATAAAGAGTGATATTTTGCTTTAGGCATCCTGACAGCATTTTAGATCCAGGTCTGCTATGATCTGATCAACCTCTTTTCTCTAATTGATACATGAATGTCACATTTTAGCCCCGATTACAGCTATTCAACTCCTTGAAGAGTTAAGTCTAGCTCAGACTCGACTAGGTCTTTCACACAAGGTTGTTTGGTTTAGCTGTTAAAGTGGTTTAAGATGTTACTCCACTCAACAGTGAGCTGCTACCCCACACCAGGGCTAAAACAGCAGGACAGCACAAGGTACAAGCTCTCCAGCTGCCCTAATTGGCAGATGTGCCATGGTAACACTGGATAATGAAGGTTGTTTTTGTTAACATGAGATGCTGTAAAGCACAACAATTAAGGTTCAGGAGTAAACCCTCTGCAAAGCTGCCTATCTGTAAGGCTTGTAAGCTCAAAGGAGTAGGAAGCTCCCTGATGAAAGCACTAACACCTTTCTCAGTACACTACCAGTCTCCAGGAGCCAGTCGTCAGAACCACCATTAAGTAATAGATACTATTAAGATAAACACACCTCAGCTTTTAGTTGCTCTCCACCAGTCATGGCTTCCAACTGTTCCATTGTCATTTCTTCTGTAATTTCTATCCCTGCCATTTTCTGCACTACCTCTTTTAAAATAAGCAAATCAAAGCTGCACAGAAAATGAAAGTGAAGTAAAAACAAAGAGAGGTGTTTGAGAAATGGAGGCTATGACACTCAATAAGTAGCACAAAGCAAGAATTTCTTTATTGTAAGTAAAAAGTTAGTATTTAAAAATAATGCAGGCATTCAATAACTGGATTTCAGAATCCTTTCAGAACAGTTTGTTTCTGAAAATAAGTTTGGTGTCATCAAGTTTTAAGTACCAACAAATGAATCAAAGTTTGTTGTTTTACATGCTTCATATTGTATCTATACAGTAAATTCAAGAACATGGAATAATTTAAATTTTATTTTACATGTCTGGATCAGTACGTGGCCTTAGAAATTTAGTGGTAAAATTAGTCTGGAGAAGTTATATGGAAAAGATATACACAGAAAATGTTTTTCATTTAAAACACAGAATATACAAAACACTCATCCCATTCACAGACTAGACTTTTATTTCCTGCTCTGTATTTTGTGAGGGCAGTGACTTTTCCTCAATGCTAGTGAACTTTTCATAAGACTTATTTTCCAGTAACTTCTGAAATGTGACCTATTTAGAAAATATTGTTGACCCATGCCCTTCAAAATGAATTTTTATATTTAAATATTTTGTACTGTTTATATTTGTTTGCTTTTCCAACCAAAAAAAACAACAAAAAGGTGTTTTCTACCTAGGAACTATGTATCGGCATATACTCCAGTCCCATGGAATGGATTTAGGGCTAAATCCATTTTATTTCTACAATCACAAATACTAAACCAATTAAAAAAATTTTTTTTTTTAACTTTTCAATATGTTTGATGTTTTAATACTTAGTTCTGGGGAAAAACAAGAGGCATTACTTACCCTTCCTCTGTTGCTCAACATGACTGTACCATCATCAGAATACAAAACAAATTTGGGACAGGGGAACATATGAGACTGAATGTCTACATTGCAGGGGAGGGAAAATACCTAAAATAACATGCTGTATTATCTCCACTAGTAAGCTGCCTTTCACTAAGTATATGAGGTTTCATAATAAACTCAATATTCACCTATGTGATACAACACATTAAAATTCATAAAACAATACTAGTAAATGATGATGATGGAAGGACAAAAGGAAAACAACAGTTCGAACTGCAAGCCATGTTTAAAAAATTGAGTTACGATTAACACCAACATACCAAGAAGTAATTTGACTGCCATTATAGAAGTTGAACAAAGTATTTAAAATAATATGAAAATGTTAAGAGCCATCCCTGCAGAGAAGACACTGAGACAGAAAAAACTAAAAAACGTAACAGTTACACCCTTTTTGCATACTGGTATTTGATTTTTTTAATACTATAAAATAATTTCTGTCATAATATTAAGAAACAGCAGGCTTTTCCCCTGCCCAGTTAGTTGTCAAAAAAGCCTGTTAAATTACATGAAAAATCAGTACTTACTTAATAATGTCACAGCTATACCATTAGAGAAAAAAAAAATATGCTCAAGAGAATAAATAAATAGAGTATTATTCTTTCTGCTATTCAAGTTTCTTAATTGTCCTTGTATTATGACTGGAGTTTTACCACTACTAGAACAGCTACTACATCAAGCACTCATGCATCAGCAAACACCCAAACAATACATTATAAAAATTAAGTTTATAAAGATCGCTTGTGCAAGACTTGCCTTTTACCAGCTTTCAGTTGGTTGGCTACATATTGAAGCAGACCAGCAAGTTCAATTGGGTATTTTCGGAAAACTGCACCACAAAAGCTAGCAAGACCTAAAACAAGGAGAAACAGCCATAACTGCACCTCATGAGATGATAATCATCTAATAAGCACTAGCAAAGTGTATGCAGGATGCTAGCAATATATGCATTTTTGTAATACAAAGTAAAAATCTGATTATCCTGTTGATTAAACTTTCCATCTCTGGTTTTACTTTTTTTTTAAAAAGAAAAATAATCTGGTAGATGCAGGTGAAATATTGGTCATAATGACCAGTAGTATGGTAGATCAGAGGTATGAAAAAGTATTTTTAACATTAATATTATAAATAAGAGTACTAACTTTGAAGCCAGCTTGAGATTGTAGTGTCATCATGCTTCATTCTCTCTTTCTCAGGGTTTGCCAGAGCTTCAATGATACAGTCTTTGATGGAGTTCAGGAAAGTATTTTTTCCCAATTTGTAAAAACAAAAGTTACAGGTCTCCACAATTTCTAGTATATGAAGCTATAACACATGTATAGCAAACATGAAATAGAGGATCCACTAATATAGTTATGGTATTAAAACAGTAACACTGAAGAAATGATGACTTAATAAGCAGTATATACCTTCCTATTTATAGGATCATTATGGCAGCATTTACCTTCCTATTTATAGGACCATTATGTCCCCAAGCACACAGCAAAAGTAGTAAAACCCTTAGAAATACAGTTTTCCTAGTGTGACCAAACAGATACTGAGGGTTCTGTAACCTGTTCAGAGTGCAAAGGTATTTCCAAACTTCACTGAAGTTTCTAGCAAAAAGCAGCAAGAACAGAAATTAGAAGAAGGTAAGTTACTCCCAGACAACAGAGTTAATCTGGTTACAACTGAAACTTTATCAGTAGGCAGACGTATTGATTTACACTGAAGGATACATGCCAAGACATCATAGTTCAGCGAAGTGAGGTATTTCAGTGAATCAACAACTGGAGTTATCAAGTTATCGTATTTTTGTATTTGTGATAAAATCTGAAAATTACAAAAGATATTCAGCAGAACAGAGGCAGCATTTCTTATACTTCACATAATAAATCAACAAGACCTACACAAAACATGCTTTGAAATTAATCTCTCAGAGGGTTTTACAAAACACTGTCAAAGTAACAGGTAATCTCATTAATTTATCTAGTACCTTAGAGACATCAGAGAAATTTCTAACATGTTAAAACAATTTAGTGTAATTAATTTTCTTTTCAATTATTAGAAAATGAAATCAGGAAGACATTTCACCTTTTACTTTTCCCTCCCCCCCCACCAAGATTCACATTTATGAGTAGGATTGAAGTCCATCAACATACTTTTAAACCTCTCAAGCATTCTGTAGCACCAAGTAATGTTAAAAATCCTCTACAGTTAGACTGGTGTATTTCAGACTTCAACGACTGTGTAGCTTTCAAAGAGTTTTCGTCTAAATGACCTTTATGTATCTTCATCATACACAACAGCCCAGAAAGACCCAACTTGAATTTGCACACCGCATCACCTGATGAGCACAACCCTGTACCTCTATGATCCACCTCAGCTACTTCACATTAAATATTTGACTCCTTTAAGTGTTTAGTTTTCTGTGCAGTTGTGGTTAATCAAGAGTTATTGTCTTATTTAAAATCTCAGACTTGTGCATCACTAGAAAATTACCGTATTTTGAAATTTACATTAAAAAAACCAAAAATCATTAGAACTGTCCTCTAAGACAGCAGGTGAGTTTCTACATTTTACTATCTATTGTTAGGATGATAGAGTATCCAAACCCGTTACTACATACATAATCAAACAAAATTGTAGGATTGCTGTGGCTCAGCTTCCCAATTTGTCTTCCAGAGGGTTTCACATTTTCTTTAGTTAAACGCCTGTAAAACAGAACATATTTTATTGCAATAGACAGGCTAAAAACTATACTCAAACTACAGGTTAGTTCCATTGAAGAAACACCTTTATTAGGTGAGAAACCAAAATTCATAATCCTATAACATGCAGAGAGTACAGACCAAGTAGTTGCATTTGCATTACTATGCGGTCTAGTTCAAACTTTGAGCACTCTGCCTTTGAAGTTGCCAGTGCAACTTGTACCACATACAGAAATAGAACGTGATTGTTATCTCTTCTGGAAATTTGATTCATGCACAGATCAGTTATTATGCATTCCCTTCTGAATACAGGACCTTCACATAAAATCTGAAGCTGGAACACAAGTAAATGACTTACAATTCCAACAACTGCCAGGACTGTGGTTCATCTGGCACAACTACAATCCACCATACAAAAGATAGGATGTAAAATTTTATGGTCAATGCTAGCTCTGCAGCAAGTCAGAAGAGAACTAAAATCATTGTTGCTAGCTTGCACAGCTGCGAGTTCAAGGACTTTTTTTACTCAGTAACAATTATTCTGTCTTGCCTACATAGAAAGGTTCTAATTATCCACGTTATAAAACCACAGCATTTGTTTTTGGCAATCCAAATCCCTGACACGTCAGAGAAGTTAAATCTGAAGTAAATGTGAAATTGTTATTTGCCCATCTGAAGATAAGAATGAGTCATTTCATACAATTCCACTTATTGACCTAATTTTGAACTTACAGAAACAAAAACTGTGACAAGATGTTTGAGACTCCTGGTTTAAGGAGCCTCCTAGAGAAAGTAAGTTGCACTCTGACATTTGATAAATTGCTTTGCTTGTGGAAAACAGCAAACCCGTGGGGAAAAGGTTTGAAATAATTTAATGGGACATCTATCACAGAAGAAATACCCTTGATGACAGATTTATTGTATCTCTACTTATTTGACAGGTTTTAATCACAGTACATTTAATACACCACGAACAAGTATTATCAATGAAATTACTCAGTCATTAAAAGGGAATGTATTCACAAAGGTAGTTTTTTCCAATCACCTGGAGACATGCAATACATTGCATCACAGTTGATAGTTACTTAAAGAACTTACTTCATTATATATTTGGCTCGATCTATAGTCTGAGCTTTAACTTTCACTAGAAGTGGGTGACTATTGTACGTTTCATTCTTCCACTGCCCATAAAGACGGTACCTTGAAAGATGATATAGGAAAATTACTTTTAGCTCTGACAAGTCAAGACATCACTTCCAAAGAATGGGTACAGATTATTCTACTCACCGGTACTGGTATGGAAATGTTTTGAACATTCCCCATAATTCTTCAGACATGCATGCATTGCAGTCCATTAAAGACAGAGATGGAAGTAAGACTTGATCAGTAATACTCAATAAACAGCTAAACAGTAGCTCCTGAGATAAAGACAGAAAACATAAAGGTAACTACCAAGTAAGTTCATTGGGAGCAGTGGTGTGCACGCTGTGCAGACACACACAAATTGGCCACCTTAGTGAACTAATGAAATACAAAATACGCCACAAGACTGAGATTCCCTTAAAAAAAAAATCTAAATTAAACTATCATAAATATTTCATTTTTAATGGGCCATATATGTTCCCATTATTTTATTCGCTGTGTATCTTATGTAAGATACTTTAACAAAGCTGTTCATGTTTTCAACAAAATTAGGTTTGAGAAATGTAGGCTAGAACGAAAAAGACAGGAAAAACAGCCTCCATTGTGACTGGTTCAAACTTGCCTATCAAGACAAGTCTGAAATGCAACTATACAGAGAAAGAGATGTACAGCTATTAAAACATTCAGTCACAAGTATGACCTCACACGAAAACACCGTCCTCCAAAATAAACTCACCATTTTGTCTTTATCTTCTTGTTTGCTTCCATCAGACTGAAACTACAACAAAAACAATCAATAGTAGCATAATTACCATAACAGTTTCAGAACAAGGCTGCCTCAGCATAAACCTGTAGAGCCACATGCCTAGTGAATGTATAATTTTCCAGATCTGTCAGTGCAGAAATAGTTTCGAATAGCCATTCAAATGCACTGATGAAATGTGTTGCTTACATACACAAGGACTTTGTACACTTTTCTTCAAACAGAGGTAGTTTACTATTAGATGAAATACTGCATTTTCTTACTGGAGAGAGGGGAAAAAATTGCCCTTAGCACTCACCTTATACCTAAAAAAACTCCAGGACTTTCAACCCAATTATCAAGAGATATAGATCACTTTCCCCCATCTTTCTTACAGCAATACTCTCTTAAGCTTTTGGTCTTCAATTTCTTTTTCTTTTCTCTCTTTTTGATTCACTCACCACGGAAAGCATATTAAGCTGTCACACCAGTAAGTGCACAATTATCTTAAAGATACACTTGAGCTTGAAAGCTGCAGTGCAATGTTAGTAAACTTTTTAACTACCATACGGGTTAACTTAAGAGTCAAATCATCTCAGTTATTTCTATTGCGTTAAATGCAGTTCCATAACTAGAGCATGCTGATGGCAATAGTGCATTAAAAATAACTTTCCCTATGTTACCTTAACCATTCTGTCACTGATGAATCTCTTCACAGTTCCAACCTAGAGCAAATAGCTAAAATGTTGCTCATTCTTGTCAGAAACATCGTAAACTACTATATTCATATATATACACAGAAAAACTGCAAAAGAGATTCTTAGAACTTGTTAATCACCAGTTTACTATTCCTTTGTACACATCCACAAGGGCTTCCTCATAAATCTTAAGTAACTGAAATTCATTACAAATTTGTTGTAACAGTGTGCTGACAACAGTGAAATTAGTTACTCCCTTGAAATGGTAATTTCCAAGTTATCTGCATTGTCAGTGCAATATAGCATATCACTCAATCTTCTCGCAGGCCATCAGGAAATCAACATGATGTAAAGCAAGAGTATTAGCCACTGGGAAACCATTCTGGATGAGAAGATGATGTGAAATTATATCTTCTATAAAGACATGGGAAGAAGGAGATGATGAAAATACTTGACGTTATGATTTTATTACAAAGACTATTTGGAACTCTATTGTTGTATCTTGGAATCTAGTGAAAGAAAACACTCTTGCCAAAATCTGTTAAGTTAGCAAAAAAGACCTTCAATGCCAAGAATTATCTCAGATCTCAGCTCTGCATCATCAAGTACAACAGGATATGGAAGCTTCCCCTCAAGTGGTACATCAGTTTTAGTTTTACAGTATTTGTTGCAGTTGAAATAAATACTTCCAAGAAAAAATATTGTAAAACTGAAAATATCCCCTCCGGTATTATGTAGATCAACCAACCTCTCCAACTTTCAGAATTAAATTTTTTTATTTAAAATAAAAAGCTAGATAACAAAAAGGAATTTCTAAGGTGAGGGGTGTGAATGGGGTGCTGTTTGTGTTCCATATTAAAATTGTTTTAAAACTACAGATTCAAAAGTTTGTCTGAGCTGCTATATCTTACTATTAGCAAAAAACAAAACAAAACAACCCAAACAACAAAAACCTCTATTGTTGACCTGAAAGCAAAACAAGAACTGCTACCTGACAGCAGCCAATTGTCAGAAAAGTAACCTCAGCCTGAGGTACTGAATACATTCCAAGGGAGCTATGAACATAAATTTAACTTGCGGCTTTTAAAACAGGTCATACTACAGATCTTTCAATGTATGTGGTAACAATATGGTCAAATGCCAGCAACAAATCTGAAGAAATCATTTTATTTCTAAAGTTGGTGACTTAAGGGTCTATGAGGCATTTTTAGGTCTCCACATTGAACTCATCCTTAGTGGTATGCTAATATCTGTCACTGACAAGTTCAAGAATAGAAGTATTTCAACTAGAAAAAAGGGGAACCTCTCATTAATTAAAAAGCTACAGTATCCTCCTACTTCCCAAGTAACCTAACTGGTGGGATACAAAGTACTATTCTAAGTACTGGACGTGTATTGGGTTGTTGTTCCTCACTCTAAGAATGTAAAATAATATCACTCTAATGCAAAAGCTTCCATGCAATTAGTATCACGTTTGATTGTTGGGTTTTTTATATTTGTTTTTGTGTGTTTTGTTGTTGGTTTGATTTTTTTGGGGGGGTGGAAAGCACCACAAACAAATAATGTTTTAAAAGATGAAGATCATAATGACAAATTAATTTTAACTAAATATTCCTGGTTATAAACTAGAAGAGCCTTAAATTGTTTGTTAAAATGTCTGTTATGCTTAATGATCATAAAAACTATGAAAAATTAAGTTCTCCAACTTGAGCATTTTTTAACATCAGAGGAACTTTTCCAGTTCTGAAAAGCTGTTCTGTCATACCAACCTCTTTCATAAACGCTTTTCCTAGGCGCACCACTTTTGCAAATAAAATGGGATCATGCGAGAGGTGAGGACCAAGGTAACAAAGCATGTTGAACACCTCCTTCCTCAAGTCCTCAAAGCTGTCTGCTTGTTTTGGTGCTCTCTTGTTTGGCAAAGAAGAAATTGGTGACCCTTTAGCTCCTTTAGGTACACCAACCCTAGAAAATAAGACGCGCAAAATTTCACATGGAACAGAAGCAAACATTTCAATAACATATGAACACAAACTAGGACTGTTAGTGAATTCATGCTCATAAACAAATGGCAGTTTTTCCCTGTGTAGGAACAGAACCCTGTTTTTCACTTTACCTGCGGTACAGAGGTTCAATTGTCACATGTACAAGTTGGCAAAGGGCAACTGCAATGGACTTGTGTGAAGTAGCATAAAATGGAGGCATTTGATCCATAATACTTTGTGCATGCTGCCAATCACCGATTTTTAATAAAGCTTCCAATAAACCAAGCTTCTGATTGTCAGGAGGCTGCAAGATAGCAAACAATGTAATTAAAACGTGAATTTATACAGTCTTCTTAATATTTCTCCTTAAACTGCATGCAGCTGTAATCCAGACCTAGAAAAATCCAATACTCCAGTTATTCAATGTGTAAAATAAAATGCAGCTACATGTCTAGAGAATGAACACACTTGAAAAGCAACAACAAACAAGTCCAATAGAATCCATTATCTGGATGAAAGAAAAAAGTTTAAAATAAAGTTCAAAACAGTTTATTAAGTTGTCTGACATAGGTCTAATCATGTCACTTCTTAAAATGTCGCAATCTATTGCAGTTTATTTATTTACATGACATTTTAAGAACAATGCAGGCATCTGAAAACCTTCTGTATTGTGTGCTGTTCTGGATTTAAAGGTAGGAACTGTTCTCGCAAATTCACATTATTTAAAAAACCCAAACCAATCACCACACCAAATTAAAATCTTTTACTTGGCCTTTAGTTTGACTATATGATAAGTTTCACATTATCATCTAGTCTGTAAGAGTCTAGTTTTAAGTGTAAATCTACACATTTTCCAAATATCTCATTTTACAACAAGAGAGGTAAGAAGAAATAGTAGTTCACGATTAAGATTGTGCCTTGAAGCATTTTTACATGCACCTGGTATTGATATATTTTATTGTTATTAATTGGTTTTGCTGGTCTGCAGGGTAAAAGTCTATCATTAAGTGACTAACAATATGCAATTGTGACTAAAAACTAGCTGTATATAATTACAAGCTTGAGATGATGCTTATACAGGGGGAAGATTACAAGTCTAGGGCAAAACACTTAAGCACTTTAATGCAAACTCTATTTAAATCATGCAAATGGACAACAGACTGACAAGAACAAAAAAAATAATTATAAAGCAGATGCTTCTGTGGTTCCACAGTTCACATGGATTTTTAATTCTTTTCCTTTTAAAATGTTTTTTATAAAACTGGCAACTGTTTTCTGCTGCTTTTGAAAACAGAAAGCAGTCTAGTACACAGCAAAGCTCTGGAACAAAACGAAGTGCACAGATCTATTCTATATTCATGTTGAACTTACACAGTAACAAAATCTTTGGGTTATGACAAATGCATCTTAAAAGGAAAAAGAAGATAATGGGTTTTTCCATATTAACTAACTTTAATATTAGTTATGAGACAATAAGAAGTTTTAACCAAATAAATTAAGACTTTGCTAATTTAAAAGAATAAATTAAGTCAGTAGTGGTTAAATACTGTTTTCCTTATCCTGGCATTTACTCCACTGTACTGTATCAAAAATTGCATGTCAGAGCTGCATACTGAACGCAAAGTACTCAAATTTAGACTGTCACAGTTTTCACATGTGGATTATTTCACTAATTGCTATGAATTGCACAGCTAATTGCATACAAAAATGCAAACAGAAACAAGCTCTACAAGAATCAGCATGTATTGCATAACAGAGTGCAAAAGAGCCACAGAAACCGTTTTTAAGTACAGCTCTCCATTTTCCCACCACAGACCCAGACCTTGTTATTTGCCATTGTAATCCTTCAGAAAAACACTGCAGTTTTTGCTAGAGCTTAAAATTCCCTAGCTCCTAATTCCAAAGCTTGGCCGTAAAAACAGACTTAATTCTTCTGACATTATGTGCAATATATACACTCCCAAAATCCCGTCAAGAGTCCAGTTTTCCACCAGGACATGGTGGCTTGCACACTTCAGGAAATACCAGGCAGCCTCAGCTGACTGTGGAGAAGGCAGGTCAAAGCAACTCGGTATAACCAAAGGAGATATTGAAATAATGTGTGGGAGGAAGGTCAGGAACTTAAGGCAGCAGATGTGGCTGTAATTGTGAGCCAGAGAGCAGTGACTCTATCAGCTGCCTAAAGGAAGAAAATGAAATTAGATTTTTCAAGTAGGCAAGAAACACAAAGGAGAATGAAAGATGCATGGAACCAAGGCGAAGTAGGACTAATAGAAGTAAGTAGACAAAACAGATTGATACAATAAACCCACAATTACAGAAAATTAAGAACAGAAGAAACCTGACAGATCCATCCTTCCCTCTCCACTTATAAAAACGCAAATACCAAGCTGTTATTTTATTTATGGCTTTAAATGAGATGTCTGAGCACTCAAAGATCACAAAAAAGGGTATTAAGTAATTTTAGTTTTAAAGTAAGGTTTAGACATACGGAAACAAGTTAGACCTAGGACAACAGAAATGATACATGGCATAGTAGCAACTTAAAGAAGAGTATGTATTTACACAGAAAGATCTAATGGAAAGCACAGCAGTTAAGATTTAAAATTTTTAATGAATCCTTTTTCTACAATGTGGGATTAACTATACCAGCATTTTTAAGTCTGGCAGTTCTTTGTCTTAGCTCTTGACTGAGAGAATTAAGGAATGAACTCTTACTAATGCCCTTAATTTTAAAAAATCAACTATGATTATAATATCACGGGTCTTAAAAAAGCGTTTTTCAAAATATATAAATGCTGGGACATATTTAGTGGATGGAAACAAAGTAATTAGCCATTGAATCAAGAACAGTAAATCTTGAGAGATCCAGAACAACCTCCAAACCATGCATTTTTACACATTTAACATTACACAAGCACAATGATAGCATAGAAACAAACCTTCCAAGAAGTACATACCTGTCTGTTACATATAAAAATACTTTCATGGCAATTATTATGTTTTGTTTCTGCAGCGTAAAATAATTTTATTGGAATGGAAACTATTCACACACCTTTTCAGTTTTCTCCTCCTCTTTCTCTTTTTCCTTTTCCTTTTCTTCAGTCTTTTCAGAGGATAGGACAACCATCGTAAGTTTTCTAACAATTTGCTTGGCTTCCATTATCTCTCGCTTATGCTCCTCAATGATGGTATTATCCCCCGGAAGAAGCTAAAAATATCAAAAGAACAAAGATTGTACCTGAAAATTAAAGTCACCTACTGCCAATATTTACCACTTGAGCTTGAAACAGAAGTTTTGTCCTTCCCTATTACTAATCAGATAACTTACTGCCTAAAAGACTTTTCTCCTTGCCACAACCATCCTGACAAGGAAGTAAACTATTAGCAGACTAGCCTGAAATGAAGGAATCATGAGAAATAACAGTCCTACTTCCTTCCCCAAAACTGTTGCTTGTACAAGGTAGCTTTGCTCTCTCCAATTTAACACTCAGCTGTAGCTTCATGGTGACAATTATGCATGTACATACATTCAATAGTTTAAAACAATGTGAATATGTAGAAGGGTACATTTTCACTAAATTTGAAGGAAAAAATAATTAATCATCAAGGAAAATCAATCTACTTACACATGTACTTTGACTGCACTTGATTTTAAAGAAATAGAATACTATTCAAAGGTTACCAAATTTAAACATGTGAATCTCCTCCTTAAAAAACATCTCACAGTAACACCTAGCATGACAAAAATTCAGTCTTGTACGTGAGGAATGATCAGGATGGAAAGATAACCCTACACTCTAAAATTAAAAGGTCTAGTTGCAAAACAGAAAAAGCTCTTTTCCTCTTCAAGCCAGACTTCATCTCAATTCCTAAAATCATGCTCAAAATAACTGCAAATAAGTAAACAAAGTTTACTGTAGTCATGACCTCCAATACAGTAATCCTCTATTGCTTTTAGCAAGGGAAGATTCTGAATACTTTTTCTCCTCCCAAATGACAGCAGAAGAAGGAAAGACTTAGGGTAACCTTCTTTAGAGAAAAGATAGTAGAATTCCTCAATTCAACAGAAATTCGGGGAAGAATCCTACTTAGAAAGGTGAAATGTTTAGAGCTATACTTCTCTAATCGAAAACCAGGTAACCTGCTAAAATTCACCAAGCAGTACCTAGCATGGAAGGAATTTTAAGGGGTGAATTTTATTTCCATGATGCTATACATACATGTGTATATACACAAAAATTGAAACCAGTTCTTACAGGCTTGGAAGGGAGAGGGAGGGAGTACATTCCTGATATGAATGACAAACCTGACAACTGGTATTGTATAGGAGCCACATGATGTATATCACTTAAGACTCAACACCTACACACCAATTATCTTCCTGAAGTTCTCACAGCAAGTTAAATCAAGCCTGAACTGAAAATGCCATCCTGAACACACACACACACACACACACAGAGACAAAGACACTGAAAGAGAGATTATGGAAAGTAGATTTAAAAATGAGGCTGCAAATGAACATGAGGAAGGTGAACACTATAAACAAATCCTGGGACCATTCTACCTGCAACACTGTCAGAAAACATGCCCACATCTGTACAGGTCTGAGATTCCACAGGTCAGTCTGAGCATTTGCTTTGTAAACGTAAAACCAGTTTTTAAATTAGCATTACTATCTGGCAGTCCTCCCTTCCCATTGATTATCTGAGACATGAAAAACTACTCCTCCTGCTCCACCTGACATATTTGTAGCCAACACACTCCTATGAAGCCAGAGGCAGTTATTAACAAGTCACGTCGTGACTAATGCCATTAATTGCCACACAAATTGATGGCAGGACTACATTCCAACATTTTCGTAGCTGTAACTATAGTTCATTTCCTTGGTCTCAGTGGAAGAGTTAAGAGTCTTAAAATAATTATGCATATTCTGAAGATAAAAACAGGTGTATAACAAAACATTCTTATGATAATTGTAGCATTCTGTTGGTGCCACGGTCTAGTCTTGAGGTCTGTGGTAATGGGTTGGACCTGATGATCTTTGAGGTCTCTTCCAACCTTTGTGATACTGTGATACTGTTTACCATCACCTAAGCTCGTATATTAGTTGACTGATAAGATTGTCAGACTGGAAAAGTTAAGCCTCTCCGATTAAATGTGACCCTGTAACTTCATTTTCCTCTTCAACCTAACAAATGCTCAGAATTCCTGAAGATGGAATCAGAGGCCTATTCAGGAGTACGTAGGTGGTGCTTTTTTTTTTTCCCATTTCTATTATTAAACTAAACAAAGAATGTCAAGAAATTACTGTCTGACCAGTTTTGGCAAAAATTGATCTTCTAAAGCAAAACACTGAAAGGGTCTAGTTTTTAAGGAAGGTTACGCAGACATTTACCTCCTGTTCAGGCAGGAGATAAACAATCTGGAGGATGCTACAGAGGTAAGTCAAAGAAAGTGTATCAGCATTCATATGCGTTTACAGAAAGCGGTGGCTTTAGAAAGTGCTGGGAATTGTAAGGAATACTGAACACAGAAGTATTGCAGCTCTCATAGTTTTGACATTTGACATGACAGAAGTGTCACTTACATGAACATAAAGATCTTCCAAATCTATGAGATTATGCTGCAAAAGGACAGCAGCAACTCTGTATAAGGAGGAAGGTGTCTCACCACTCGGATCCTGAAAAGGACAAGACTGCAAATTTAAGAGAGAAAGTAAAACAGACTACTGCAGAAAGCCATGAAATGGGAACTACTCAAAGCTCAGTTGAAACATCAACTCACAGTCCTCCTTGCTATCATGTAATTAACTATTACTCCAAAACCACTAGACTTTAATTTCAATACACAATCTGAGTTTTCAGAAACAAAACACTCCAATCCATAATGACACATCTAAACAAACCCTGAACATTTTATCAAATATTAACCATGACTCTCTTGCAAACATGCTCGTCACCTCTGGAGAGAAATCTTTTTTCCATAAGGTACAATCTCTTCATTAATGTAAGTCCTTAAATAACTACAGGTTCAAATTCAAGGTATCAAAAATTGGTTTCAGATGTCTGTCTTGGAGAATGCCAGGCACTCCCCTTTAAAATACATTAGAGATTTCCACTCAAATTATGAAGTTATTGCCTTTAATATTGGAATCCTACAACTTCAAAATTAAATTCTATGCACAAAAATCTGCAGCAAAATAATCTCATCACTGACTATAGTTCAAAACTTCAGTACAACCAACCACCAAATCCAATTATTAAAAATGGAAATGCATTACCTGATAGAATTTGAATTTGAACCCAAGGATATGGCATAGAGTTTGAGGTTCACACATGTACATGTAAGACTCTATCAGTGGTACGAAGAAGTCATCATACTCAGGCCTGCACTCATAGACTTCCAAGATAATGTCCAAAACTCTATTAGGATCAAGGTTAAAACAACCTAATGGAGAAAACAAAGTAGAAATCTTAGCATTGCTAATTTTCCATCTTCATTCTGTTACTAAATCACAAATCCATTAATTCTTTTCAGTTAAAATTGAGCTCAATTTATCTACAGCAAAAATAATCCAAATCATCTGTAAATAGAGCGTCAATTATATTGACTTATGTTGAATACTGAACTAGCCAAAGACATTAAACCAAACTTTGATTTCAGGTTACAGAAAAACTAAAAATTACCATCTTAAGCCAAATATTTACTAAGTCAAAACCCAGCCTCACTTATCCTGCAGGGCCAGCAAAAGACAGGGTTGCTTCCTCTTCACTGTGTCAGCATATATTCATGCCATCACCCTAATCAGCAAGACAAACTATTCTACACCTCAGAAATTGTTCTGGTTTGAGCTAGACCTTGATCCATCTGCTAGTACTGTGCCGTCAATCGAGTACTATTGCTAGCATTAGGGAGAACAGTTTATTTTGAGGGGAGCAAGTGCAAGGATAGATCAGCTTAAGCCACTGTTGTAATCATACCTGTATTTTACTACATAAACTCTTCCACCAAAACTCCAGGAGAGACACTTGAGACAGAAATACTACTTTATCAAAAGAATCCACATCTAGACTATTTTTTCCACCATGACATAAGTTTTTTTCAGGCACATCCACTACACAGATATAATTGCATCAAGTCCTTCCTTCCCAAAAGTCATCTCCACTACACCAGGAGCTACTGCAAGTCAGTACTCGAAAAGAACCAACAATTTATATGAAGTCTATTTGCAATTCCCAGAATTCCAGAAGACAAACAAATATTCTATTATAAAATTCCTCGAGTATGTATTATTTGCTGTAATTATCAAAGTCATTTTCTTGTTTAGCTATCTTCCAAAGCAAGCAGTATTATTACACATACTCAACGGTCTTCGTCAAAATTCTATGACGAAGGGAAAATTTGCCTTTTGTAAAATGCCAGTTTAGCCTTTTGACTATTACTGCACTGGCATTACAAGAAACAGGCACTGGTGCAAGTATCAGTTGTACAAAACTCTTTATTTGAAAAAGAAGCATAAAACATGGGGCATTACAGATATATCCTGGTTTTAATGTATTCTACACTTTGATTGTGACACTCTCACCAACACTAAATTTAGAAATATAGACAAATCGCAATCAGAACTAGATAAAAGAATAACATTTACTACTTCTCCTATCTCTTGTAAGGAATGACTTGTTCAACTTCAAGACTAGAAAAATAGAAGTACCTTAAAACAGCAAAAAGCATTACTTGGTTACACTAGCCATTTGCCTGCTAAGAGATGACAAGCATATTCCCAAAAAATACTGCTGGAATGAATCAAAATTGTAACATGTAGATTTGAGGTTGTAACAAATTCAGTACCTAAATGAAGTTGAACTATGCAATATCTCCAAAATTAATTTTGACATAGAAACAAGAACTTCCAAATGTTGTAATTCTATCCAAGGTGATCTACCAATACAAGAGTCACTATCACCCTATATGCCTGCACAACGTATTTCATCCACATATGATGGCAAACAGTAGCCATAAGACCATGCAGGAAAATCAACATTGGGATTCTTTCAAATTCCTTACCTATTAAAGACTTTATATTTTCAAGGATTAAATCACTAGTGATATTTCCAGATAAGTCTTGACCCAGTTCTGCAATGAGCTTCGCATAACCTTCATTCTCCTCTCTTAACAAATTAAACTTCTGTTGCTTATAACTGGAAATAAACAGAAATTAAACTGTTGCATAACAGACATTCACAATCAAGCTTATTTATGGTTTTACAAGTGTTAAATGTTGTACAAATGGTAATTTTAACCATGTTGAGAACCTGTAATATACTTGATCTATTGCAAAATAATAAAGACAACAGTAATGAATACAAAGGTAGTGAGTATTCTCAAAACAAACCGAGTTCTTCTTTTATTTCAGATGCAGGCCATTTAAAAGCAAGATTTTGCTCATACTTAACAGTAAAGCTTGTTCTTACACACTATGCTGGAGTGCTGCTCTGTAATGGTCCATTCTAAAGGATCTACTCTAGTTTTGAAACGTGACATTCATCACAACTAAAATTAAGTATTTACTCTCCAGTGTAGCAAAGGTTAGAGCAATAGGTAGCATTAAAAAAATATTCTACTTCTCTTGATGATTTAAAAATTAAGAGGATTAAGGAGGTTCTTTTGTCACTAACAAGTGCAACAAAACATGTTTCATTAACAAAATCACATATTGAAATAAACATCTAACATTGTTAGAACACATTGTTACCAGACTAATTACCCCTTTCACTGCCTCCCCCAAACCCTGTCCCAGAACTTACAATAGTTTTGTCTTTATTTTAACAGATTTCTGATTGAACTGTTGAGACTGCTTGATAAGTCCCAATGATTCTAGTGTCTCTGGATCTAAACGTTCCTTTAGGACAGTGTCAGATACAAGGTACTAAAAAAAAAAAAAAGTATATAAACACACCAAAAACATACATCAGATTTGTATATTACAAAAACTCAGACATAAACCATCTGATTATTGCTTTAGGCTACATAGCCTTCTCACAACCCAAAAAAAGTTCAAATCTCGTGATATACCTTGACATGAAATGCATTCTCCTTCAAACACGAAAGTGGAAAAAAAGAAAAATTATTCATCTAAAATCTACCACTGTAAAATTTTGATTTTATATACAACACCACCTTGAATAAACTTACCAAACAGGCTAATACCAGTTGGGTAAAGTGATCCCTCTTACTTTTCTCTTCTAAACAGCTTGTTTCAATATCTAGTATAAAGGAAGATGGAAAAAAGGAAAAAGGAAATCACTACTTGTGGAAGAGTTTAATTTTTATAAATATTCAAATAAATGCTAAAGATAACACAAGGCAAAGGAGGTTGTTTACAACATGACAGCTTCTTGCCACACTTTACAGTTACTCATCTACCTTGAGATCAACGTGGTATTTTGATGACAATTCTCACACAACCTCAAATTGCCTGAAAAGACCAGAGGAATGCAACAGTAATATTTTTATTCTTCTCTTTATTAGAGTAAGGTTTATAGTCTAGCATTAAGAATCAATATGCCCAAAAGGAGACCAATACAAATTGATGAAAACACTGCATGATCCAATAAAACATTTTAGTCCCTTTTCCCCTGTCCACAGAGAAACTACCATTTATCGTGGTCTTTCACTAGCTATGATTTGGTATTTCCATTCCTTTCTTCTGCATTCTCAACTATGCGATTCATAAATTCACTCCCATGGGAAGACAGGCCATAAAACAATGGCAAAGGAAGCACACCTATCTAAAGTAGTTCTTAAAATTGCATGATTACAGGAAGTTGCAAAACTCAGTAAAAGAATATAAACGCAGACATTACAAAAAAGAACAAAAACAAGAAACCCACATCCCAGAAGTCCCAAATACATACCAACAGAAAAAGCAAACCCACAGGGAAAACAACAAATATTTAAGAAAGAAGCCCCAAACAGGATGAAAAGGAATTACGTGGTAGTGTGGCAGTGGAAGGAAAAGACTTGGCAAATCAGCCTGTGTACTATTAGCCAAGCCCCTAAGCCAAAGAACCCGCAGAAAAAAAATTACTTTAGGGAATGTGGATGGGTGTATAAAAAGGCTATGTGGATAAATCCAAATTCTCATCTATTGAAATACTAACCACAACATTAGGAAAAAAAGAAAATCCTGATATTAGCAAACATTGCTTGTAGGGAAAAAGCATTAGAGGAAACTCTTTAAAAAAACATAAGAAATTGTCATGTGTCCTTTATCTCAGACTTTGAAACCTAGATCCTTAGCTACGCTTTTCTCTGCCACAACTGGAGGCACAGCATTTTTCTACATAGCAATTTCAAGGGAAGGAGAGAAAAAAAAAAAAAGAAAAAAGTTCAGCTATTGAACTATTATTCAAGAAGCAACTATTTTTTCTAAGCCATCTTGAAAACAAAAAGGAGTATCAGTTTTAAGATAGCATAAAAATTATCACAAAAAGATGACACAAGTGCACAGAATGAAGTATTACTAGGAAAATAGTCAACAGTCGTCATTTAGACATTATAAAACTGAGGTTGCATGTGAAAACTTAATTAGCTGCCTCTCTGCACAGTCACAGCACAGAAGACACCACACTCCTTCAGTATACAGAACCAACCAGGATCCACGAAGAACAGAACACCAAAAGAATTTGCTGAAATTTGTTCAGAAAAACAGAGACATGCGTAACTATCACATCGAAACTGCAAACCATTAAAACTATGATCTGGGAAAAAAAATACACCAGTTTACAATTCTAAGAACCTGAGAGAAAGAGATTTGGACCATTACAACATAAAAATCTGTAAGTTACTACTAGAATATGAAACATGCATATTTAAAGCTTGCTCAGTTGGCAGATAGTAACTTGGCAAACGATGTCAACTGTCTTTAGATTTCTGGACAATGTGTACAAGCTCCATTTCACTCACAGGGACTGTACAGACAAAAATATTTACAAAACACATTCTGAGAAGAGAGATCTACCTACCAGTATGTCGACTTATTTTAAATGCTTGTAAGAAAAGCAACAATGCCAAGTCACTGATTCCATTAACTAACATGCAACATCTTAACAAGATAGCACATTTTAACTCTTGGCAGACTACTGCCCTTAACAGTTAAATCTCTGGAAATTCTAATAGAACAAAGCAGGATAGACAGATATTAAAAACTAAGATGCAGATACACTGAAGAAGAATCACCATTATTTTATAAAAAGTCATGCTTTACAGATTTAATGACATTTCCTGAAGAACTCAACAAGCAAAGACACCAAGCATGGATTTCTCCAAACTTGTGCTGAATTTACCTAATATGCAGAATACATCAGCTAGGATGGAAGGCATGTCTTCCCGAAATTCCTAAAAAGGAAAAGGATCACATTCAGTGAATGCAAGCATCAATATGTAGACTTCGAAAATTCTTATTCCATTATATAAAACACGTCATTGGAAATTGAGTTCAGATCAATTATGAAGATTATTACTAAACATATTAATAATTCAGAAATTAAGAGGCTCATTTATTGACTAATAAGTGCAGTACTAATTACTATTACGCAATTAAATAATATAATATTTTAAAGTAATGTAAAAGAGCAACTAGTGGCCAGGGACAACACATTCTGGTTACTACTTCCATTTCTCTAGCAGAACAGAAATCCTTGTCTGCAGAGCAGCATCAGTAAACTAGACATTCTCAGGCACCAAACAACTTACAACTTCCTACAGCAATTAGAGATCAAACATTACCACATGCTACCCCAACAATAAGGTGAACTTCAGCCTTGACCTCTCTGAAATCCAACACCTAACTTTAAAAACCTAAAAATGTTATCCTGATATAGCGTAGTGCAAGATCTACTTTTTCTTAAGCTTCTATACAGGTCTAAACAGCAATCTATGAACTTGCAAAGAGTAAGACACCATTTCAGAAGACTTATCAAATGCATTTTTCCTGTGGGTTTTTTGGTTTTTGGTTTTTTTTTTTTTTTAGTTGGTTGGTTAGAGCTTTTTTTGGTTGCTGTTGAGGGGAGTAGGGTTTGGGGACATTAGTTTGGTTTGTTTTTAAAAGAAATGCCAATAGTTTTCTTTAACTGTAGAGGTTTAGAGGAAAACACTCCCCTATTTATTTATTTATTCAAAACATTTTAAGAAAAAAACATTTTTCAGACAAAAAATAAGTCTCATTAATTATTTTAAAGGCCATCCTGAGATTTAGACATCTCAACAGTAAAATGGCAGGCACTACACACATTGCTACACTGTGAGATGTAAATTATAAAAACCAGTAGGTGGCATTACAGACATGCTACATGAGCAAGTTAAATATATTTTTAGCATTTATTAAAATCTTCAGCCTTCATGTGCCCTCAAAATGAAATAATTTTCTAATTTATGCTAAAATTAATACAGTTATTCCTTACCATAAAAGTGGGGGAGGGGGGTGGAAAACAGAGAGTACATATATTTCAAGTGCACACAAACAGAGGAAAAGAGGAACAGGTTGTTCTTTTCAAGAGGAAAACTCGACAAGAACAACTTTTTCAACATGGAAGAACAAGTATGTTTAATATTATCTGCTTGATTTTCAAGCCTACTTTTATTAAAAAAAAATTAACAAGTATAAAATTATTACAAACTTATACTTACTATGACATCACCAAGAACATTAGAAGCTTGGTCATGCTTTAAGTTGCCTCTGACGACATGGTATGCAAGCTCATACAAAGCCTGCTGGATGTCTGTTGAAACAAAACAGATGACTAAGGAACATACTAGGTACTCCTTGGTCTAACTTGTACAGCAAAGTTTACAGTAATGCTGCAGACTTCACATATCCTGTAATTCAAGATGACACACTTCTTTTACCAATAAGGATTACTTTACTACTGCTAATAGGACTAAATCTCAGCACCAAGATCTAAGACTTCACACAAGCAGATAGTAAGAGATGATCCACTTTGCCCAGAGTTTATGGAATAACAGCAAAATGGGATGAAAAACTACAGTCCTCTGCACATTACTTGAGTCTTGCAGTTGGTTTAACAAAGACCTTTAACTTCACAATTCACAAAAATTCACAAAAATTCACAAATATTAAGCACTTTATATACACATATATGCAAAAATATTATACATAAAAAGCATTACAGTACTTTTTCTTATTTTCTCATCACCGACAGGCTTTCAAAAAAAACATTTCTCTAGGTGAAAGTAAAATTAATTGGGAGACAAAATGCTTAAGAAGGATTTTATTCTATTTTTTAAGCATCTGCTCTAACTCAGGAATGCTGTTTTACAAACGCATTAGACTGAAATACTAAACGGAGAATACTGCATTTGAGAAAAATCTTGCAATGTTCAACTTGATGGTTGCAAAACCAGCTACAGTAAACTTATAAAGAATCGTTCTTAAATGCTGCCATATTTTAATATGTGAAAATAATAAACCCTCGTTTTCACACTGCATTTTACCAAGTGGTCTGCTCAATAAAAAACATTTGCAGTGGGTATACAAGTTACAGATACTAACTACTTACAGTACTCACTAGCTTGGTGACTGCAAACCACTGTAGCTGCATCAAAACCATATTTATTTATTTTTTAAATTGATAGTTTTATCACAATGCCCTCGACAAAGAATGTTAATTGCTAAAGACTCAAATACAGGAGGATTCACTTCGCCAATAATTCAATGCAAAATATAACTACTTCTTTGAAGATAAATTCAAGAGGACAGTTTGTTGCAGTACCTAATTTAATAATTTACAGTGAACCCATATGCACAGCATCAAACGTGCCCCTACACCGTGTACACAGACAAATATGACCTGTCTCTGTAAGCCTGTAATATACTTAACTTCAATAAATGTCTTTCAGGCATTAAAAGGCAGAAATGGAAGTGCCAGTTAGGTTTTCAGAACTGGATCTAGGTCAGAGGGACTCAAACTGTAGCCAGTCAGTATCTCTGTACTTCACTCTAGATAATCCATATTTTCAGGGTGTTTTCTATCACCAGAAGGACTTAAACTATTTCTGCTGAATATTACTTCCTCCCATACAGACATTGCATGTATCTCTGTAGTCATTCCCACTGAAACTTTCAGAATCTGACAGCAAGGACAAAGGAAAATAAAACAGCATAAAGAAATCATAGACTTCTACCTAAAACAGAGAACACCTGGTGGCACTTCTTTGGTAACAGTGATTTTGCTTTCCTGAATAAGTGATTCTTTTTTTCACTGTTGTAAAAATTACTTTTCCTGCAGTACACAATCACAATTGAATATATCAGTGTTCATATATCTAACGTTTAGAATAAAATCTAGGTTTATGTTTAGTTTGCAGAATGGAATTAAATTTTCTACCACACAGGCCAAATACTAGACCATCCCAACACCACTTACTGCTGTTTAAGAAATCTCTCACCTAGACATCTGAAAATAAACGTAGTTGCAACTGCTGGTACTGCATTTCTATCATATTCACCTTTAGTATGCATTAATGAGTACCATACCAGAATGCTCCAAGCAGACACACAGAGACATCATGATCAATCTTTTCCAGACACCTTTTTTTTTTTTTTAAATAAAAAACAGTTTAAAAACCCCACAGAACTCACCTCTGAAAACCATACTATCATGGCTTTTGTTTTCGCTGAGCACACGACATAGCTGCATACTGAAATAGAAGAAATAGTAAAACAAAATTGAAAAAAAGCAATATAAAAATAATTAGATATTAACACAACTGTTTGGGGGCTTTTTTGGGGATGTTTTTCTGGCTAAGACAGCCCTATGTTTGGGAAGTTAAATAGCTGACAACATTTTCATAGAGTAAACACTAACTCACAAAAGTTATATGGCGAAGTAATGTCAAGACCCCAAACAGATCTCATACATGTCTATATCACAGTTAAAAAAAAAATCTTCATAACTTTATACACACAGAAAAGCAAGAACACCAAGCAATTTCAGATGTGAAAGGAAGTACAGAAGTAATAGCATTAACCTACTGTCACTAACGAATGAGGAAATGTTTCTTACAGAAATACTATGACTACAGTAAAACTCCAGCCTATAAAATATTTTGACATTAAACTAAACTAAGCTCATGATATCCTGATGTAATGTCTTAGCAGCAGTAGGGCAGAATTCTACTTATTCTAGTCATGAAGGGAATCCACTACAGGCTTCAAAAACCTGTTGTGTCACTTTTAGTTTTTTAGTCTCTCCCGAAGCTCCTTCAACTGAATTAGCCATATATAAAAAGTACCCTTTAAAGACAACTGAAAAATATGCAGTTTCAAATATAATGTAATCAGCAGAAACATGGAAGCTCAGCAAAAGACAATGGAATGTCCAAGATGTTCTAAATGCTATTCAAGAGAATGCAATGTACTTGGAAATAATCAAAGATAGCAAGATAGGGGAATAGGTAATTTATTTTTGTTTTTGTAAATGCACTTTTCTTAAAAGAAACAATTATTTTTTCCCCAGTTGTCCCCCCAAAAAAAATGTACAAATTTGATCCAAGACAGATTTTCTTACATCTTCATTACTACTTCTCCATAAAGAACTTACCCTGTAAGTACTTGTTTCCAGTTTATTACAAAAAAGCTATCTACCAAGATCTGCACTTCCAACCATGTCACAAGCTGGTATCACTAACCAGTTTACATGAGCAACAACTCTGTCTATTTGGTCTGATGAGTTCATTTAAGTACATCTTAATACAAAATAAGAGTTTTAACCTCTGCCAGTTCCCTTTCCAGTAATGCCAAAATAGTACTAGCAACTTCGTATTACTCTGAGATATAAATCTGTTTCATCAATGTAACAAGAATCCCATTATCTCAGATCAGTCTGTAAAACAATTTGCTTTATAATTAAAATACTCTGGATTAATAAACTGGGGTAGAAAGAGGAAGGTAAGTATTTTCTTTTTGTGAAAGTCTACCTGGGAAATTTTTGGTAGCAGACAAGATATTGGTATTATTCTTGGAATTAAGTAAATAATTGTGCTTATATTCTTCCATACAGGTACTCCTATCTCCAAAGGAGGGTGACCTTTCCTGAAGGTGCTGTCATGTAGTACAGCTGAGCTGACTTAATGGCTTGTTGCTGCAGAAACGGACACATTCACTGATATTTCTTTCCTCCTTGGTGGTGTAGTGCCCTTAACCCAGTTCAATCAGTTAAACTGACAAACCTGGTAGAAAATTGGTCAGAAAACAAATCTTTGGCCAACGAGGCAAGTTGAAGGTCAGAAAATTACCAGGTGAAAAAGCCTTGATGAATGAAGGCAAAGCAGAAGGCCTCCATTCCAGTACCACCAAGCTCTGAGATTAGTTCATCTAGTCTCAGCTGAGTGCATCATAAAAAAAACAGTTGTGACTTCGTAAGAATAACAAAAAATAAATAAATCAGTATTAGTACAATTAATCACCTCAGCAAAAAGATACAAAATTTTCCCACTTAAGTGTTGCATAGGACAACTGAAATTTATCAGGTCCTCTTTTCAGTTCAACAGACCTAAACTGTTATGTTCAGAGTTCACTTGAAGCTTTTGTTACTCTTATCTTATCTTGTAGTTCACTGTTGCAAGCTTAGGATGGAGAACTCTTCTACTGTACTAAAGTGTACAACTCATCCAAAGATAAAACTATGTAATATATGTAAAACACAACTTAAAACCAGGATAACCTAGAATATAAAAATCATTAAAAAAACCCAAACAAACAGAACAATTTCTGAAAAATCAAAATTTCAAAATTAAATTTGTTTTGGGTTGATAGGACAAATTTGCTTAAACAGATTCTGAAGCCAGAGACCCACCCTAAGACTCTCAATTTATACACAATAACCTATATCCTCCATTACATTCCCACACACAGTATATGGCAGTCATCATCACAAATTGCACGTGCCTGCAAACATTTAAGTATATGCATAATTTAACTGGTGAGGGTAGCTCTCTAGTTGAGGTAAATTACAATCAGTTGCATTTTGCACCAAGGATGGCAAAACCACAATTGAACTCTGTTTTCCTGACTCTTAGCCCTTTCAACTCAACACTGCAGCATTCTTCAGGCAAGGAAATTAACAAATATATGGGGTATTTGAAAGATTGAGTCTCAAAATTTCACATTTACAGAATGCTAAGCTCCTCCAGTTCATCCTGAGGTTTAACAAACTGCATAAGGCTTTAGTAATGTTTGCGACTGGCAGCTTAATTCTTCTCCAAAGGGTCCTCGATGGGTTTAAGCTATTGCAAAACAAGGCAAAGGCATCTGTGCCGGCCACTGTATGCATATTATAGATATCCATATGGGCTACAGTTACAGATCAGCATCTTACTGTAGAAGACTACACAACATAATTCCACTGCAAGGGGCAGTGTACATATACAGGTCTACAAGGCATCTCTACTGATCAGCATAAGCAGTCACACACAGATTCCAACTTCGTATATACACAATACCTGGCAGCAGAAAAAAAAAATAAGTACACTAATTGTATTTAGACATAAAGGAGACTGAACATAATAGGAACATAATAGAATGTGACAAGACAGATGACCACATCCTGACCAATTGACACTTTTGGCAGCTAAGAACTATTGAAACCACATAATGTACATTTTCGAATCTGTGCTAGATATTACACATTAGTAGATGAATTAAAACATACAGAGTTTTGAACAAGGTCTCTGAACAATTTCTAAGAAGTAAATGGTCACTACTCCCTAAGCTCTATGTTGCTGCTTTATTAATTAACATTATGACTAAAACATACAAAAACCGTACCTTCTGGGTTTTGGATATAACTGTTTATTGCAACAAACTGATCACATTAGCCAAAAATAAAGTTCATTATTTTTCACAGTGAAAGATCAGTTAAAACCGGTTTTCTTACTGCATTTCTTTAAAAGCGTCTCTATGTTTTGTTTTCTTTATAAATTCTCAAGATTACAGGAACATTAAAAATCTTGTACCTTCTCAAGCATAAGCAGACCACCACTGCATCACTCAAAGAAAACAGTGATTATCTTCTATATCTCTTATTAATCACAGCAGATGTTAAAATGCCAAACAAATAATTTACTTTCCTCAATACAGTTTCATATTCCCCCAAAATACAAAACTGTGTTTTTATTTATGTAACCAGTAACCGCCAAAATACTACCTCAGGCTGATCCTGTCAGATCACGCAAGCCATTTCATGCTCCAGCAAATAAATATTTTTTTTTTCCACAAGACTTAATCTTTTCTTTCTGTTAATTATAAGGTTTTTTTTTCCTGTCATTTTCACTTTTTAAAAATAGTTGGTTATTTCTTTTTGAAAAAAACACAAAAAAACCAACAACAAACCACCACCAGAAGAGAGTTAGAACATAAACTTCATGCCTGCGCTTTATTAGACCACAATAAAAAACAAACAAAATTTTCTTTTCAATTTCCATATTTGCTGGAAATTTCAGTTTTGTCCTTTTGCAGTATCCTTCCCCTCTCCACTTCTCTAACTTGTTAATATAAGGCATTGTCTTCACTTTGAACCACAAACCCTGAAACTGGAATTGTGGCCTAGACTTAGGCCTAGAACTGATTCATATTTCTGGACTACCTGTACTAGAGAAGTCAATAAAAATAAGAACTATCATGATGTTTATTCCCCTTTGACTTCAGTATTTTAAAATAGTTGATGTGTACCATATGGTACAAAGGGAGCTTTGCAATCTTACTATCCTCCAGCAAAACAGGAGGTAGGAAGTTTGGGAAAAACAAATGCAAATATTACACACTGAAGATTCCCAAAAAATAGTAGTTTTCTAAAAAGTCTTCTATGTATTGGCTATAGATACATTCTTTTGCCCCTAGAAAGTTCATACATATACCACATGCTTATAAAGCTGTCTCTGCAAAACTGTTAGCCAAATACAATCACATTTATTTTAATATGTATGGCCTTTTTTGCAATATAATCTTTAGATTATGTCTGGAACTGTATTTAAGCCATATTCCAAAAGAAGTGTAAATGTCACTAATACAGGAATGCTAACTATCATTTTGTTTTACTGGTCTCACAGCACATTAATATTTATTTTTTCTCATGACAGTTAAGCAGTATTGCCCTAAGGGGAAAAGAGAATCATAAAAGGTTTTATTGTGGTCAAAAGCTGAAGCAACTTACCTGTTATACAGAAAAGTTCTGAGAATTCAATGCAAACAAATGCAGTTGCCATTTTATGATCAACTATGAAATTTCTGTCCTTGTGCAAACTCCATGCAATCTCAGTGACCATGAGGGTAAATTGTAAAAATCATAATCATATGTGATTCCTTCAAGTAAAAATGACTTAACAACCATAGAGACATATTAGCAAGTGCATCTACAAGTATATCATGTTATGCACAACAAGGCAGTCTGTTTTACTGTGTTTTACATTTTTTAAAGGGATCAGTATAAAATTTATTTATTTTATTCTTTTGTATTCATACAGACGTTTCCAAATATTTAAACAAAAAGGTTTTTTTGTTTATTGCTTAAAATTTTGCCATGTTAGATGCAAATTTGACTATTGCCTTAACATCTGAAGTAGGAAATTAAAAAAACAATGCAAACTTCAGCATTGTTTGGGGAGTCCTGAACACTTTTATTACAGTAGGAAATGCAGATACAGAAGAGATTTTCATTGCCTTGTATCATTTACATCAAAACATGTTAAACTTACATGGTAACATGATAATGGTTCTAACACAATTCAAAGCCAAAAAATGTCATGACTATAAAAAGGGGGAACCTTCACTACAAAATGGAGGGTCTGGGGAGAATGGTGTTTTGTGCAGAGAGCCTCTACGTCCTCTATTTTTCTGCCCCACTACCTTTTTTCTTCATGCACAGGGAAGATCATTACCATTGCTGAACAACCTTTTAAAACAGATGAACAACAACAAAAAAATAACAAAAAAGCGTGAATATCAAGAAGTGTTTCTCATAGTGATACCATTAACACCCATATTTGAAACTGTAGGGTTTTGTAGTTGCAACAAACACCAGAAACGCGTTGTTCAAGCTAACGTAGTCAAATCAAATTGACAAATTAGTGAATAACCTTCTGAACAGACCTATTCCTGAAACACAGCAGACAGCACAGGTTAAGACCACTTAAATCAGATACAAAGAAAGCCCTAAAAGGAAAAGTTGCCAGCGCACCTGGATTGAATTGGGAAGCTACAACCAGACCCTTCGGTGTCCAAAGGTTATCTTGTAGGATATGCCTATTTAACACTGTCTTGCCTGACTCAAAGAATACAGCGACAGTCCCCTCGGGATAGGAAGAAAGGTGGGAACAACGACCGAGACCTCTGCTAGAAAGGTCAGCATCGTGAAACCCTCAAATCAAAAACGTTTCGGGCTCCATATTACCCCACAGGGGGCGGCTACAGAAGAGCCCGACACCCGATAAACCTGACCCAGAGACAGGAAGGGGGCGCTCGGGGCGCGGGCAACGGGCGTCGGGGGAGCCAGGCCCAGCTACGGGAGACGTGTTACGGCGGAGGTCGTTATTAACCGACAAAGGAGACCAAGCAAGATAGTAAAGCGGTCTGCTCTCTTCGCCCGACCAGGGTTTCGTCCCTAAGCCGCAGCAGCAAGGACGCAGCCCCGAACGACGTCCTCCCCGCCCGCTCCCACCTCTTCGCCACCCCCCCCCCGCCAACGTCCCTCGGCCGGTAAAACCCAAGATCCCTCTCCCCTTTCACAGGACGGTGGCCTGCAGCGCCCCATCGCCTCCGCGCGTCAAGACCCCCGCACTCACAACTCGTTCTTGCCCCCTTTCTCCCAGTTCTTTATCCACTCGGCGGGGAGCAGCGCCGCCATCTTCCCCGTGTGGCGCTGAGAGCCCGGATGGTGGAGCAGCGAGCCCGGGTCAGAGGGGACGCAACGGCCCGCGAGGCACGACGGGACGCGGATGCGCCGTACCCTGGGAGACGGCGCGCGCCGCCGCATCGCCCTTCTGCGTTGGCCCCGCCCCTCGCGCCGCGCGGCGGAGCTTGCGGGTGTGTGTTAATACGCTGAAGCGTAGTGCTACTGTGACGGTTAGCGCTTATGTTGACGTGCGCTAGGCCTCTGCTGTACGCCCAGGCTGGCAGCGGAGCTTCTCAGGCTCTCCAGAGTCGCGGGTGCTCGGCCACCGTCCGTCAGGGCTGCCCCAAGTGATGTTAAAATTCGTCTGGGTTGGGGAGACCTTGTCGCTTACAATGGAAGACTGAGTCTAGAGTCAGGTACCATCTCGTCACCAATTGTGTAAAAATACTGCAAGCAATTTGAAACACCTTGGAGATGTTTTAAGATGCAGAAATGTCACGCTAAGGAACGTGGTTTAGTACCGGAGTTGGTAGAATTAGATAATGATTGGACTTTACCAATGGTGAAGTCCTTTTCTGGTACAAACGATTCTATGATTCCGTGCATTAAATGTTTTCAATGTGTAGGGGACACAAAATATGTGTTCTTAAGACAATTCATGCTGGTAATTTTACCTGCTGGGACTTGCACAGACTAGAGTAAGTTATATAAAGGTTTGCAAAGTCACGTTCTCATATGTAAATATATTGATTTGTAGCTCAGAATTACTGATGCTTTTCAACACATTGCAATTTTCAATCCCAAGTTACTATTCTCAGGTTTTTAATAATACAGAACATTTTTTTAAAAATAATGTAACAGGTTGCCCAAGGAGGTTGTGGATGCTCTCTCCCTGGAGGTATTCAAGGCCAGGTTGGACGAGGCCTTGAGTAACTTGTACTAGTGGGAGGTGTCCCTGCCTATGGCAGGGGGTTGGAACTAGATGATCTACATAGTGCATAGGTAGTGAAACAGTTTTAAGTCCACATGAAGTCATTTCTCAGAGTTTGACATCAAATAAAGCACTGTATTTTTTTTTTTCATATTTAGAACTACAGTATAACAGAAAAGGATGGAAAACATATATATAAAAACTTGGGGTTCAGAGATCTATTTGCTCTAGAATCAGTTTACTTGCCATTTTTCCATTAACTTTACTGACAGTGTTTTTAGACAGATAGGGTGGAAAACCCAGATAGAGCTCTTTTTAAGGGATCTAAATGAAGTTATTTAGCACTTGGCTAATACACATTTTAAATATATTTTAGAAATTCTCTTGCACATAGTTCAGCTATTACACTTTTCCTATTAGTTAAAAAGCTCTCATCGCTAAACTGGCACAGAAGTGATGGAGGTGCAGCTCCCGCCCCCCTCTCCTTCTCCTCCTCCTCCTCCTCCCTCCAAGAACTAAACCATCTTCCTTCCCCTGGCTGCCAGGCAGCAACCCCTGCCCAGTGCCTGAGGATGATCAAGGCCAGGTTGGATTGAAACTGGATGTTAGGAAGAAGTTCTTTACAGTGAAGGTGGTGAGATGCTGGCGCAGGTTGCTCAGGGGGGTTGTGCTTCACAACCTCCCTGGAGGTGTTCAGGACCAGGCTGGACAAGGCCTTGAGTGACCTGTACTAGTGAGAGGTGTCCCTGCCTATGGCAGGGAGTTGGAACTAGATGATCTTTGAGGTCCCTTCCAACCTTACCATTCTATGATTCTATGATTCTATATTTATATCTCAGTCATTTACATTTTTAATGGCTTTTACAGCTACAGAATCATAGAATACTTTTAGGCCGAAGGGACTTCTGTTGGCCACCTGTTCTAATGCCCTGCTTGAAGCAGGACCTAAAAAGTTCTGTCAGACTGCTCAGCAACTTATTTCTCAGAGTTGTAAATACCTTCAAGGAGGTGATTTCACTGTCTCTGTGTTTGAGCATAGAAACATTTTTCCCTTGAGTCAAACTGGAATTTTCCTTGCTGCAGCCTGTGTCTACACTTCTCTGAGAAGAGTGATTCCACAGTATTTCTATAGCACTGTAGGAAAAAATTTGTGATAGGATTTATATAAAATCCACTCTACTTAATAAAGACACATTATATATGACCTCCAAAACATAGATATTCATACGTTTTAATCATTTAATACAGGCAAAGCAAAATATTTTGAAGATAAGCATGTACCAGTTCTTAAGATTAATACATTATTGACACAGAGTAGTCTTCAATCACACACTATAAAATCATGTTTAATTTTGGCTTATTCTTGGGTATGTGGTTTCTTAGTATTACCTGATGTCAGCTGAATGATAAGGAATTTCTAGGTTAAAAAGATTTATATTTTAGTTCTATAAAACAACCTTTATAGTTTCATCTTTTTGTGATGCTTGTGAGTGCTAGAAGTGTCATAGGCATCCTAAGATTCCTATAAATGAGTCAGAGATGCTTGTTAAAAGCTAGGATAGCTTTTTGTTTCCTTCTGTTATTTCTAGAGGTTGACATTTGCCTTTCTAAATATTGGGGAAAAGGTCCAAAAAAAAAACCAAAACAGAACAAAACAAAACCCAGAAGAAAAATTATAAGTACTTCAAAGGCACAAAATGTCACACTGCAGTTTTAAGTCACCTACTGTGCTTCCTACCAGAATAAAGAAGCAATCTGAGTGTTTTTTCTCAACTACAATAAAGAAAATGCCTGTGTTGGGCACTATGGTAACAGCTGGATAGCAGCAGGAAGTTATTTAGCTCAACACAGTTACAAAATTTTCAAGGGTGTAGTATGTTATCTAGCAAATACATAGTCAGAAAAAAAACCCATGATAATCTTATAAAAATTATTTATTCTTAGTTTTCTAAGTAAATGCTACAGACACTAATTAGGAGAGCTAGAAATCTACAAAAGCAGAAATGAAACATCTAACAACTCATTTCCACTGTATTAACCCACGCCATGAATTTGTGTGACAAGGCACACTTTATTATCTGCTCTGAGGGGTAAACAACTGAGTGCTTTCCTTTTCTTATATAGACATTTAACAATGACTATAAGAATTAATTGCTCTAAACCCCTGGTTTATTTTTTAAATCAGTCATTGTTTGGCAATTATTCCTGTTGTTTTTTCTGGGTATATATTCAAAATTATCATGCAGGAGAGAAATGACATGAAGAAGGCACACTTCCACATTTCCCAGATGATTTCCATTTGGTAAATGCTGTGTAGGCAAGGAAGAATCCTAAACATTTGCTAGTACCAGATGTTTCTATTCATCTGGGCAACTGAAAGGAGAAATATTCTCGGATAGTGATTACAACTCTTGAGGGTTTTTTACATAGCTAAACTCAGTGTAACTTCATCATCCTGAGCTGTAAAATGTTCCAGATTTAATTAAGATCAGTGGATGTGGAGCAACATACTGCTTGGGAAAGATTTGCGTTAAGCAGGCTTTTTTCAGTAAGAGCTGTTTCTTATTTACCTTTCTTACCCACTTCCCAACACAAGGAAGAGCAAAACACGAATTTAGGTTCCATTTCTAAACCTTGTTTGCCTGGGTCCTGGTCAAGTTGTTGGAACAGTTACATTCATCTTCTTAACTTGTTAGTTCTATGTATATTTAGTACCTTCTGGTGAAGAATGAAGGGCAGAATGACTAAGTTTTTCCACACAATGCCTGTGAAGAAGAGGCTTTGTTTGTTAAAAATTATGCTGGGAACAATGCCTAGCGCAATGCTATTGGAACTGTTTGGTAGGCAGAAGACCAATTGTTTTCTTGACAATATGTTTCACTCTGATGTGTATTTTTTCTGATCAGAGTTTATACCTCTAAAGAATGCTGTTTGTTTTTTTTTACAATTAACATGAACATGGAAAGACAGAAAGATCCCACAAAAGCTGAGGTGCAGCAATGGTTTTGAATAACACAGAAATCTACAAATACAGAAGGGAAAAAAAAATTTCTTCTTTAATCACAGTCTCACCAAATGGCAAAATATTAATGGAGAAGTGGAGATCTTCTGGGATTTGTTTGAAGAGTGGAAATGAGCTGTTCTAAGGCGCTTTGTGTCCAGGCTGTGTTGGAACCATTACATCTCTTGTCTCCCTGAGGCCCCTGTATGGGATATCACAAGGAGACTGCATAAAATAATTCATCCCTCTGATTATCACCCACTCCTGGTTGTCCAGGCCAGCAGTGATGAAATTGACATAAAGGGCACCTGGGTAATTAAAAGGGAGTTCCAAGCTCTGGGTCAACTTATTGATGGGATAAGAGCACAGGTGGTGTTCTGCCCAGTCCCCACTATGACAGGGATGGACACTGAAAGGCACAGGAACACCAGCATTATCAATAAGTGGCTCAAGGGCTGGTGCCTGAAGTGGAAGTTTGGGGGTTTTGACCATGGGGCAAGCTTTACTGCACCTGGCTGCTAGACTCAGACAGGGTCCAACTATCAAAAAAAGGCAAAACAATTGAAGAATTCTAGACCATGAGTTGGCAGCCCCCATTGAGAGGGCTTTAAACTAGGTTTGAGGGGGGAAGGGGATGAAACCAGGCTCTCCACAAAGAAAGCTGAGGGTGAGGTGCTAAGCCAGTGTCAGGGATGAAATTAGCAGCCCAGCTGAAGTGCATGTACACTAATGCATGCAGTATGGGCAACAAGCAGGATGAAATGGAATCCTTGGTGCACAGGAAGGCTACGATGTAGTCGCCATTACAGAAATGGTGGGATGCATTACATGACTGGAGCACTGCAGTGAATGAATATAGGCTTTTCAGGAAAGACAGGAGAGGGAGAAAGGGTGGCCCTGTATGTTAGGGGAGCACTTGATGCCATGGAGCTTGTGACTAATGATGAGTGGATTGAGTACCTATGGGAAATCAGAGGGCAGACCAATAAGACTGACATACTGGTTGGAATCTGTTACAGGCCACCCAACCAGGAAGAGGAGGTGGATGTATTATTCTATAAACAACTGCATGGTGTCTCAGGATTGCCAGCCCTTGTTCTTGTAGGTGGCTTTAACTTGCCAGTTATCTGCTGGAAACTCAACACAGCAGAAAGGTGGCATTCTGGAAGGTTTTTAGAGAGTATAGAGGATAGCTTCTTGACACAGCTGCCATGTCAGTCTACCATGGATGAGGCTCTATGTGATCTGCTGTTTACAAATAGAGAAGGGCTGGTGGGAGATGTGGTGGTTGGAGGCTGTCTCGGGTGCAGTGACCACAAAATAATAAAGTTTTCAATATGCAGTGACGCTAGGAGGAACATCTACAAAACATCCACACTGGACTTCCAGAGGACAGACTTTGGCTTATTAGAAGAACTAACTCAAAGGGTACCTTTGGAAAAAGCCCTTAAAAACAAAAGGGTCCAGGAAGTTTGGACCTACTTCAACAAAGAAATCTTGAAGGCACAGGAGCAGGCTGTCCTGATATGCCGAGAGCAGAGCCAGCAGGGAAGATGACCAGCCTCGATGGGCAAGGGACTTGCCAAGGAATGAAGGGAAAAAAAGAGAGGAAGGAGGAGAAAGAGGGGAAGGTCACTCAGGAAAAATTTAAGGATGTTGCCAGGTCATGTAGGAAGAAAATTAGAGAGGCAAAAGCCCAGTTAGAACTTAGACTGGCCACTGCTGTGAATGATAGTAAGAGATGTTTTTTATAAATACATTAATGACAAAAAGAGGGGCAAGGATAACCTCCACTCCTTATTGGACAAGGAGGGGAAGGTAACTAGAGATGCAGAAAAGGCAGAGGTGCTTAACACCTTCTTTGCCTCAATTTCCATTTTAAGACAGGTTGTCCTCAGGACAGCTGGCCTCCTGAGCTGGTAGGTGAGGTCAGGGAGCAGAGCAATTCCCCTGTAATCTAGGAGGAAGCAGTTAGGGACCTGTTGAGCCTCTTGGATTCTCACAAGTCTATGGGACATGATGGTNCAGTTAGAACTTAGACTGGCCACTGCTGTGAATGATAGTAAGAGATGTTTTTTATAAATACATTAATGACAAAAAGAGGGGCAAGGATAACCTCCACTCCTTATTGGACAAGGAGGGGAAGGTAACTAGAGATGCAGAAAAGGCAGAGGTGCTTAACACCTTCTTTGCCTCAATTTCCATTTTAAGACAGGTTGTCCTCAGGACAGCTGGCCTCCTGAGCTGGTAGGTGAGGTCAGGGAGCAGAGCAATTCCCCTGTAATCTAGGAGGAAGCAGTTAGGGACCTGTTGAGCCTCTTGGATTCTCACAAGTCTATGGGACATGATGGTATCCATCCTAGGGTGATGAGAGAGCTGGCAGATGAGCTCACCAAGCTGCTTTCCATCATTTATCAACAGCCATGACTCACTGGAGAGGTCTCTGAAGACTGGAAGCTGGCCAATGTGGTGCCCATCCACAAGAAGGCTCAGAAGGAGGACCCAGGAAATTACAGACCTGTTAGCCTGACCTCAGTGCCATGCAAGATAATGGAACAGATCATCCTGAGTGCAATCACAGGGCACCTACAGGATGGCCAGTGAATCAGACCCAGTCAGCATGGATTTAGGAGGGGCAGGTCCTGTTTGATCCACCTGATGTCTTTTTGTGACCAGATAACTCACCTGGTGGACATGAGGAAGGCTGTGGATGTAGTCTACCTGGACTTCAGCAAGGCCTTTGACACTGTCTCCCACAGCAAACTCCTGGCAAAGCTGGTAGCTCGTGGCTTGGACAGGGGCACTCTGTGCTGGGTTAAGAACTGACTGGAGGGCTGAGCCCAGAGAGTGGTGGTGAATGGTGCCACATCCAGTTGGCAGCTGTCACTAGTGGTATGCCCCAGGGATCAGCGCTGGGCCTGACCCTGTTCATTATCTTCACTGATGATCTGGATGAGGGGATTGAGTCCAGCATCAGTAAGTTTGCAGATGACACTAAGTTGGGAGCATGTGTCGATCTGTTAGAGGGCAGGAGGGCTCTACTGAGAGACCTGGACAGGCTGGACAGATGAGCACAGTCCAACGCCATGAGTTTTAACAAGTGTCGAGTTCTGCACTTTGACCAAACAACCCCATGCAGTGCTGCAGGCTGGGGACAGAGTGGCTGGAGAACAGCCAAGCAGAAAGGGACCTGGGGTACTGGTTGACAGGCAACTAAACATGAGCCAGCAGTGTGCCCAGGTGGCCAAGAAGGCCAATGGCATCTTGGCCTACATCAGGAATAGTGTGACCAGCAGGAGCAGTGAAGTCATTCTGCCCCTGCACTCAGCACTGGTTAGGCCACACCTTGAGTGCTGTGTCCAGTTCTGGACCCCTCAATTTAAGAAAAAAGATGTTGAGGTTCTTGAATGTGTCCAGAGAAGGGCAACAAGGCTGGTGAGGGGGCTGGAGCACAAGCCCTATGAGGAGAGGCTGAGGGAGCTGGGGTTGTCCAGCCTGGAGAAGAGGAGACCTTGTTGCTCTCTACAACTACCTGAAAGAAGGTTGTAGCCAGGTGGGGTTTGTCTCTTCTCCCAGTCACTCAATGACAGAACAAGAGAACACAGTCTCAAACTGCACCAGGGCAGGTTTAGGCTGGATGTTAGGAAGAAATTCTTCACGGAAAGAGTGATTTGCATTAGAATGGGCTGCCTGGGGAGGTGACAGAGTCGCCATCCCTGGAGGTGTTTAAAAGAAGGCTGGATGAGGCACTTAGTGCCACGGTTTAGTTAATTAGAAGGGTTAGGTGATAGGTTGGACTCAATGATCTCAGAGGTCTTTTCCAACCTGGTTAATTCTATGATTCTGTGACCAAAAAAAAAAAA
>VWZE01006813.1:114293-150068 GCA_013396675.1 Eubucco bourcierii | reverse complement strand
TAAATGAATGATTCAGGAACAAAAAAAAAAAAAAAAAAAAAATTAAAAAAAGAGAGACAACATTACAAATAGACCCAAACAAAAAAGAGACAAGATGACAAGAAAAAAAGAGCTGTTTGGTGTGGCCGTTATTGAAGTTCACAGGCACTTACCCCACCTGTTTCTCTTGTAAGAGGTAAGGATACAAGTGCATTGAGAAAATGTGAAATTTAAGAGTAAAACCTAAATTGGGTAAGTCAAACTCTTATCAGTATGGTACACTCCCTTGTTTGAGTTGCTTACCCCAGATACCAGGTATGTTAAAATGGAAGTGTGTCTGTGGCTAATGATAACCATGTAAGAGAAAAACTCAACTCCCACTTAGACCTGGGGCTTGCAGACTGGCAGGAGTCAAAGAATGAATCTACTCCCACTTAGACCTGGGGCTTGCAGACTGGCAGGAGTCATAGAATCTATTTCTGAAACTCTCTCCTGATTCCTGATTCTTGATCCCAGTCTGAAATGTCTGGTGGCACTTTGTCCATTGCTCTCTGTTCTGTTGCTACTTCTCCTTCTGGTACTTTGATTCTGAGTGCTAAGTCAGTATATACTTGGTTAAATATACCTGCCCTTGACATGTGAAGAATGTATTTTTTAACCTTATACTTAAGCAACAATAGAAAGCATTTGACAATTACAGAAGTGTGCACAGCTAAAATTTGGATTATTATATTGAGTTTCCCCTCATATATATTTATTTTCAGACATCGTCAATGGGATGCAGGAAAAATAAATGACCAAAAGAATCAATTAAAAGGGACATGCTTGTTACCATAGCATCCCTCTTTATTCCTCTCTCTTTTCTCTTATCAAGATAACGTCTGGAAGATCCAGGGAATAGGCAAGTGTTGCCATGAACTTGGCATTTTTCTACTTGCTGTATCACTAGCTTGCATAGTACATGTGTGCCAGCACTGATCCTCTAACGCAAAGTATTTACAAACAGAAAACTACATATGTGGTTATGTGTCATGTGCTTACTAAGTCCAAAGTCCCAGCTCTAGGTAATTATTTCTTGCATTAATCAGCCCAAACAGAACTAAAATAAATCACTCGTTGCATGTTTACCATTTTCCTCTTCATTTGGCATTTATCTTTCCTTGCCGGCTCAATGAGTTGTGAAAGTAAGTAAACACTCTGTTTGTCCCTGATCTGACACCATGTGTAAGTGAAAGTAGAAGTAACTTCAGCTAGCAGGATAGCCAAACATCAAAGAAGATGAGGTTTTTGCATGATTAATTGCCAACTTTTCCACAAGGCGTGTGTTACTGGACTCGGTATTGCTGTCATGTTTGGATGTTTTGGGAATTATAGGAAAGTTTGTCCTGCCTAAGATTTCATTGCTGATACTAAAAAGGCTTAATGTGTTTTTCAACTTTTGCTATGTCTGTACTATGATGCTACCTCTAATTATCTCACAACTTCCTGTTGGACTTTTCCACTACCTTCACTAAAATTTAACAAAAAGGATGTTTATCACCTGCTTGCAGTGAAAGGAAATGAAGAATGTGCTGTAATAGTAAGCACTGTGCATACAGGGAATGGGTGCCATATGCTTTTGGAATAGAATCACAGTTGATTTTCTGTGGATCAGCATACAAATGCAAGGCTTTCCTATTTCTGTGTATCTCTTCTTCCAATGGTAGCAAGAGCATTGGATGTAATTCAGGGGGAAAACACAGCTTTCAGCCATCTGTTACTTGTCAGTTATTCAATTTTCTATTGTCATATTCATGAGAAAATATTCTTAGTTAAGGCACTGTTTTGTCATTTTTCTGCATTTGATTTTCTTTCTCTGCTGCACCTCTGAAATTCCAGTTCTGGACTGCATACCCTTTTTCACTCCATTCATTAACCTGATTGTAATGGACCAATTAATGAGTCAACAAGATTAGTAGGAAATAAGAAATTTTGTTAATGTCTTAGGGAATGTACCAACTTACACAGTTTCCCATATGAACCTCTGTGAGTCATGGCCTGTTATTGACTAAACTGTCAGAGAACCGTTTGCTAAGTCCAGTTTATATTTATCTGACTCAAAACAGCTTGTAATAGATTGAAATTTTTAAGACTATTGTGTAAAGAAAGTTCCAGAGACTATATCTTTGGTATGATCTGATTTTTCAGTTTTATATGATTTGTGATATTTTTTAATCATAGACTCACAGAGTATTTCAAGTTCAAGATCTCAGGAGGTGATCTAATCCAACCTCCTGCAGGGTCAGCCATAAGATCAGATCACTTCACCCAGAGTTTTTTCCAGACTGGTCATTAAACCCTCCAGTGATGGAGACTGCTTGACTGTCCCTATATTTGAAAAACTTTCACTTATACCCACTCAGAATCTCTTGTATTGTATTCTGCCCACACTACTGCCGCCATCTTCTTGGTGGCTCCCTTATATGCACAGGAACGTTACTGATAGGTTCACCAAAGTCATATATGCTCCAAGGTAAATAAGTCCTCCCTCTTTTTTAGCCACCCCTGATCATCCTGGTGGTTCAGTAGTGCTGACCTCACCCCACATGATAAGTGTTTTTCTTTCACTGGTGTCCCTAAAACTGGATGCAGTATTCTAGATGGAGAGGGATAATGACTCTCTTCTGATCAGCAGGTCCTGTGCTCCTGTTCATATCATTGACCATGCTGCTGCTGCTTTTGCTGTCTGGACACACTGCTAGTTCACATCTACTGAGATCCTTCACTGCATAGGTGCTCCCCAGGCAAGAGGTCCCCAGTGATTACTGCTGCAAGGAGTTGTTCCTTTCCAGATGAAGGAGTTTGCATTTGTCCTTGAATTTCATTAAGTTTTCTATAATTCAACTATCCACATTACTCAAAAATATGTATTTAAAGACTTGGAATTGTAATTTTTAAAAGACATTTTAGTTTCACTGTGATAGAGTTTTTAGTAGAAAATTAAATTAATCTTGAAAATGTTACCAGAAGCATGCTGAAAGATCATCTTTGCATGAAACAATTTGAGACATTTGGAAACTGTCCAATTTGAAAATTGTCCAAGAAAATATGAACATTTGTCTACATCCACTTTGTGTTGACAAAGATATTGGTTGAAATTTTCTTCAAAATTTAATTACTTTTGAGTACCACCATTTTACAATTCTGTCTGCAATCAAAAGTACTTTGAATCAATAAAATTAGTTTTAATGCTGTTGGGTCACCAACATTGCCATTGGCTTTAAGCTATTGGCTTTAAGGTGTAACTGTGTTCTTTGGCTTAGCATTCCACTGACTGACTGGGAATTTTATTCAAATTAAACTTTAAATTAGTTAACACAAAACAAAATAAAAAACAAAACACCAACCCCCTCAAAAAAAAAATAAAATTAACCCCCCTAGCTTACTTAGACAATAAATGTTCTAAGAACATTACTGTCTTTATTCTTTTTTGTTTTCTTACTTCTATTTCTACTAGGTATTGGGAGGAGACCATTTTGGGTTTGTTTTACCATAATTTTTAATTTAGACATGAAAACCTGTAAGTAGACCACTGTAAAAAACCCTTTCTGACCTCTGAAAACAATCTGCTTCATTTGGAAAACTATCAAAATCACAACAGAGCAATGGCCTTTATAAAAGTTGTTGCTAATGAATGTGTTAATAATGTGGTATGACAAGGATTTATAAGATTAAATATTCATGTTTATATTGCAGTGTTAAGGTACAAGCCTCCTACTGTATCATGTTATGCCAAAAATCCTTAAATAAGTGATCTTGCTCTGGACCAATGTGAAATGAGTTTAGGCTGATGTGACTTTCACTAATGCAGTAGAGCTATTTCTCAGATAGCAAGACATATACAGTAATCATTTTGGCGTTTCTGGGCAACTGAGTTTGTCTAGCTTGCACAAATATTGCCTATAATAATCCAGACTTTTCCTCTTNAAAAAAAAAAAAAAAAAAAAAAAAAAGCAAAAAGCATACATTTCAGAAGAGACAGATTTAGACTATTTATTTGAGGTGCATTTTAAAATTTCAGTCAGTTGTGTGTCTAAAGCTATTTGTTTCCATAGCACATTTCTTGAGGCCATCTGTTCATATTAAAGAACATCCTCGAGATACTTAAATAATACTGTTACAGTATTTCCCTGGATATAATGGTCTGCATTTTCTGTACAGTTCTGTTGTTTAGAAATTACTTCAGGGGTTTTCTTCATTTTAGTCTGTACAGATTCTCTGAAGATTTCAAATTGAGAGAAATGCCAACCCCCTGAGATATCCTCCCACGCACTGCCAGTGAGGAAATGGAAAAGTAGTTTATTATTATGAAGGAGTGAGAGCCATGGTAACCTCACTAGATGCCAGAATTATGGAAACTAGTATGAGGATATAGTTTCTTTTAAGAGCCACTGTAAAATTTTTTTTTTTCAGAACAACAAGTGTAAGTACTGAAAGTACATAACTTATGTTAGATTGTAAACCAAGAAAGATGGCTTTGCCTGAAGTCAGTCATGGACATAACCATGACTTTGCATTATCAAATTACAAAAGGTTGATAGCACTGCAGTAAAATTGTTGTTTTCTTTAAAAGTGATGTTAACAAGAACCTATCTGTAGTAATATATTTTCTGATAGCTTTTCATAGGCCTCAATATACTTATAAAGTATCAGACCTTTTGGACTATTTTTTCCTTTAGTTTAGGGAAATCTTTTGTTCATCTCTTACAGGCTCAGCATCACTGTTAGGCTCCATAGGTAAATGTTATGGTTTAAGTTGCAGGTCATTCCTTTTGAATGAAGAGTATATGGACTTGCATCCTAAGTTATTAAATATTGTTGATTGCTGAATATCAATATTGATTTTTTTTCTAAATGACTAAAGGGAGTTTATTTTTTCATTACTTACAATAATGGAAGTTACTATAATTACTTGTAATAACTAGGAGCTTTGAACTAAATAGAAATTTTAATAGATGCTTGACAACATAAAGTGAGAAACAGTCCTCATCCAAAAGGGCTTCCAGTCTAAGCCCTGGACTTTGCAGACACTCTGGCACGTTGTATAATTAAACTGCTTCTCCTGAAATTGTCCCAAAACATTTTCCACAAATCTTCAGAGATTATGAATTGAAAAACGTGAGTCATACTGATCATATGCACAGAGGGAAACCAACAAAGCTTGAGAACATCTCTCCAAGTAGCTGGCTTTTTTGAGAACAGCAGGTTACCTACATAAAACCAAGTATTTTGGCTACATTAAATTTTGTTTAATCAATCAGGAAGGGACCTAAGTTTCTAAAAAAGAGAAAAAGGTTAACAATATTTTATAATTGCACAACAAAGATCTTAGTCTTGAAAAGTATTAGATGATTTTAGCCACAACTACCAAAGAAAGTAGCTTGAGGTTTCTGTCTGATTTGGAAAATTCTAGTCCAAATACATGAAACTTATAACAGCTAGTTAGAACATAATATGAAGAAAAAGAAGGGGAAAAAAAAAAAAAAACGAGTCAGTGACAAACTTGTTAATAAGTAGTACTACCTGCTTTACTTTGATATCCTGTGCAAAGATTAAGAAAAAACTGTAATACTGTCGTGGTAGGCCTGAGCAGGCCAAAACAGGCTTACACATGTCCTGGCTTGCCCAGCCATGTTTTCCTGCTCTCCCTCCTGTTTTGGGGAGAAGCAACTGTGGAAAAGAGGACAAAGAACCAGGAGCCACTGAGTCTAAGGACTCTGGCCTGCCCTAACTTGTTTTGCAGCCTGTGGTAAACAAGGTACACACGCTTAGTTTGTGCTTGCCTTGTGCAAGGCCTGTGTGTTCTGCCCTAAAGAGGGTAAACCAAGCCTATGGCTTCACCTAATACGGTCAAGCTTGGCTAACTGCCATTCTGATTGGCTAATCTGTGTCCAAAGGCCCATTAGTCTTGGGCTGTGTTGATAAAAGGAGATGAGCAGGTAACACAATGTGGTCTGCTGTTGTATCCATGCTCTGCTGCTGCATTTGTGCTTGCCTGCTTGCTACTGCCTTACTGCATCCTGAACTGCCTGGAAACGGTCTCCTTCGAGTTTGGATCAGGCTCCAAATGCCTCCACACAACTGGCCTGCATAGCCAGGGTGACATCATGCTGAGACTGCACATGGCAAGACAACCTGCCTGCACCTGAAAGTCTCCTGCCAAGACAGGAAGTCCTGGAGATACACAGATCTTCCAGGGGAGATCAGGACCAGGTCAGAGATTGTCTGCCTCCCTTCCCCAGCACCCTGAAGCCTGGGAAGAATCAGAAGTCTCAGTGGCTGACAAGACAGTAACAGAATTCCCTGAAAGTGTTTGGGTACAGTCTGAAGTTGTAGCTAGCCCGGCCAGTTGGGAGATAGTTTTGTGAGTAAATACTCAAAGCCTCTTGAAATTCACCATTGCCTTCTGCCATAAGCAGAAAGGAGCTCCTTGAGTCCATCTAGTGGGCAAGTGGTACATTGACCACAAGCGGTACACTTGCAGGAACCTTCTCTTCCAGTTCAATTGAGTTAAATTAATGTTACATATTATTGCTAGTTTATCTCTAGATTCTGTGTTATTATCTGTATAGAGTTTCCATGACCGCATGAAGAACCAATAACTATTAAAATCAGTGGTCAGGGTGGCGAGAGGTCTGAATATTGAATATTAATAAAAATACTAATCTTTGTAAATACAGTCCAAGCTGTACTCAGACATATCACCATTAGCCAATTCATGTCTTGTCATGAGCACTTAAAAGATAAGCATCTGTTAGATGATTTCTCAGTTCCGTTTTATAAATTTCAGAGTAAGTCATGCTGTCTTTTAGTGAAGGTGGTTCTTAAGAGCCACGCCTTTAGGTCAAACTTGTGACTTTATTAGTATTGATCTTGTCAGCTGGCCAGCAGCAGCATCCGTGAGACTTTGTAGGGCTCATCAAGTTGTGGAACAGCCATGGACAGGTCATATTCTGCCGTTGCACTGCCCTGTGCTGAACGGGTTTGAGTCACGACAAGCCGTAATTGTGGGAACAAGGCGTGAGAGCAAGAGCGCTGCGATTAGCATGCTTCGAGAGATGAGGCGAAATGAAGGGGCCGTTCGAGATAGTGAGGGAAGAGAAGGAGCCTTTGGGCTGGCTAGGACGGCGCGGAGCCGGGGTGCTGTGGGAGCTGAGGCGACAGAGATGCAGACGGAGCAGAGATGTGACAGCGGAGCGCGAGGAGCGCGACTGAAAGCTCTGAGGCGGCGGGAGCGTGGACAGCCTTCGCCAAACGCTGCCGTTCTGCACTTCCCCGCTTGCTGCCACTACGTGCCGCTCTTCGCCGACAGGAACCCGTCTGCCGCACCAGCCCCCCCCCACCCTCCCCCGCCCGCCGAGAGGCGCTGCTTCCATCTAGCCTCGGAGCGGTGGAGAGGGGCCGAAGAGGCTGCTGGGAGCCGCCATTTTCTCGGCATGTGCTGGCTGTGGTGAGCTGCCGGTAGCCGCTGCTTGAAAGGACGAGGGGTGAGGCGCAGTGAGTTGTCAGGTGTGTGCGTCCGTGGCTGTCGGTACCCCATGGTAGTGGGCGGAACGGGCTCCTTGGCTCCCGCTCTGGCGGGTGTCGTCTGCCCAGTGCGCAACTCGGCAGGGATCTCCTCGAAGGGGCAGGGGGCTCGGTCTTTCCGCGCTGCCCGGGGCCCTCCCGCCCCTCACGCAGATGGTGCCGGAGCTCTCGAGGACTGGCGGGGAGGTCGCCGTCCCTGGCCTCTCCCGCGCGGTGGCGGCGGCAGGGATAGCCAAGGGCCGGGGGTAGTCACTCACCAGGGCAGGCGTTGCTATGGGAACGGGGCGCGCTCCCCTCATGGTCTGCGGCCGGGCCGGGCCTTGTCCCTCCAGCTCACCCTGACCCTTGTCCCGGAGCCTGCTTCTCCGAGTGACTGCAGTCCGTACTCTGACTGCTAGCTTGAAGGTTCACGAGCGGCTTTCCTGTGAATAGAACATTGAATGTTGTGTTTTCTTTACGTAACTGAAAGAAAAATCAGCTGTGCTAACACGCACTTTTGTGGTCGTCTGGTTCTTTTGACGAGATTCTCTTGCCTACCCTTGTCCACTCTTAATAGATCCGTCACTTTCTAGAATGCTGTTTGTGCTACTCGTTAATAAAAATGCAGTTTTGATCAGGCTTTCTACGACAAGTATTCAGTGTTTTATTAAGAAATGCACTCGGATCGTATTTTTTTAATCTGTAATTCAAACTTCAGGGAGTTCCCTTCTGCAGAATGGCTACGTATCTTTAACAGAGCATTTCTGGTGTTGTACTACTGCTTCTCTGACAATCCTATGTTCCTGGTAGAAGCCCTATAAAGGGGTGTAAGAACTGTTTTTAGTCCTGGTTATTTCTGGTTTAACTATTATTAATCTACATCTGCTAAAACGTATAAATTTGTTGTGCCGGTTTAAAGCTAATTGGAATATTTTATTGGAGAAAATTATGGGCTGTGAAAAGAAAACAGTGGTGATGTCTACTTCACTCATAGGCTTGCTGATATGTATAAGAACATAAACAGATAAGATGCTCTCGGGCGCTCTAGCTTCTTGCCTTCTCCTCTCTGCCGAGTAACTTAACTAACCACTTTCCTTCTAACTCCCCTGGCCGATCCTTCAAACTCACCTTGCATGTAAGGCAAACCTTGGGGTAAGGTATAGGGAATGGGGAGAAGGAGGAAAGGTGGTTAGGAGCCCCTCCTGGGGACTCTGATTTCTGGGAGGGGTGTTGTGTTTCTGTATTGCCTTTAACTTGTATATTTCTGTAAATATTCCTGTAAATTGCGTATATCTCTGTTTGTACATTGTGCTAAGCTGTAAATAGAGCTTCATTCCTTACCTTCCAGCCGGCTGAGTCTAGTCTAGGTGATTTTACAAAGTATGGGAGGGGCGGGAAACTCCCAAACCATCACATTTGTTCTTGAAACTACTTTTAGATACTTTTGCAGAGCTGCTATCATTATCCCATCATTGATAAATCTTACATTGCAGTTTGAGTACTTCATATGCCTAAGTGGGAAGATTTTGTTCCTCCAGTGAACAATTAGAAACTGCAAGATCTTACGGTACACCAGTTTGGAAGGAAAGGAAACCAACTTGGTGGGGGAATGCCTATTTTGTTGACTACTTTTTAAAAAACGTAATAGGTTAACAAAGAGCAATACAGTACGCATTATAAGCTACTCTTTGCTCATCATGAAATAAATAACCACGTAACAGAGGAGATAAACAGCAAAGTATTCCATCTAAGAAAGCAAGTTTTCATGTGATGGATTAAGCTTTTTTTCTAACTTCTTTCATTTTCCTAAGTGTTCCACTTTGCTATCTACATGATAATTTTGTGGTTTTCTTTGTAACCCTTTGAAGAATACACAGATACTTATTTTTGTAGAAAACTTGTAACCTACAGTATTGCTCAAGAAGGGCAGAGAACAAGTTAGTAGTTGTTCTGTAATTCTTCTGACCTTGCCCTTTGTAACCAGTAGCAAAAGTGAAAGAATTCCATGAGGGTGATTGGTTGGTTGTGGAATTTTTATGACTACTTCCACTGATATAAAGCAGACTTGTATTTGTTATCGGAACAGTGAGAAAATGCATGTTCCTATCTTGGTTTTTGAAGTATGAATATGGATTTCATTTCAGGCTTCTGTGTACCTTCTATGTCTGTTGCTATATTCCCAGTGAAGCAGCTGCAGAGAACTAGAGAACTTCAGGAAGTCTAATGCATCTATCAGATGCAGCATTTCCTAGGAGAGAGGAAAGCAACTGGAACAAGATTTAGTGCTCCAGCCTTGTTACAATCTTTCATTCTTTTTGCCACCCTCTAGTTTTTAGTTCTAAGATTTTGTATTGCCCCTGTTGGGCAATTGCCCTTGAAGTCTCCATAGTCATAAGTTCCTTGCTAGTTTATGCAGAACATTTGAATTTCAAACATTGCCTGATCTCATACTTCCAGCTTTGCAATTTGGATTTCTTGGCCAAAGGATAGGATTTTAAAGTGTTTTCTGGTTTGTTTTTTTTTTTAATCATAGCTTTGGAGTCGTGCCTTTGTAAACTATGTTCTCTGTTGAAGGTTTTGTGAAAAGTACGATTTTTAATCTTTGTCTTTCCTACCAACAGCAATGTAAATACTGGAATTTGTTCTAAAGATGGATAGAAAATAGAACTGAAACCACCAGTATCTGCTTTGATTAATCTATTACTAAACTTGGTCTGATAGAATACTAATTTTTCAAAGCAAAACTACCGTGAGTACCCTTTGCATTTTATTGATTCGGGGCTTAGTAGTGCACAGTCCTTTATTACTTCTCATGTCTTGTATCATGTGGTCTGTCTTATGGAGTTCTAATAAAAAAATATACTGAATATGACAATTGAAAATTAGGCTCCAGAAATACCGAGATACCAAAAACTACCAAAAAAAGTAGCTCTGTATAAAGGTTGAAAGTGTGGTGATACTGAAGAAGACATACCACAAAACTTGAATTGAATGTTACTCCTATTGCAGAAAATGTAAAATGAAGCGACATGTATCTTGCATCTTGATGTTCTTCTTATGCTATGTTTTGGAAGGTTTCTTATTGGATAGGGAGCGTTTTCCACAGGTACAACTTCTGTATGTAACTTTTGGCACAATGTTATAAGTGGAATTAATTCAAAAGTCATCCCAGTTTCCCAACAAATTTAGAAGTAAAATATAGACTGTAATTCCAGAGAGATTTCAAAGTTTACAAGATGATTTGTTTGCATATATATGTACGTATGTGTGTATATATGTATTCACCTCATTCTTTAGTGTTAAAACATTAGTGCTAGTGATACTGCAAAGTATAATGGTTCTGTTTCTGCATGAAGCTGAATGAATGAGTGATACAGTGGTGTGGTTGGGAGGATTAGCTGGGTGGTAAAGAACACGTTTGCCAGTGAGCAAGGCAGGAGGTGATGGGCTCTCTGTACTTGTGTGATTTTACAGCTTTGCTTTTAAATCCAAAAAATTCAACAGTTCTACTGAGGAATTAATGGAGTTGCTGTAGCTGAAGTTCCGAATCATTGTCTCCTTGATGAAAGACACCTCTTTTTCATCAATTTAACGATTTGTAAAAAGATGTAGCATTAAAATTTGGACCACAGTTTATACTCTGTAAAGGAGGTGCATCCCAGGGCACTGCAGATTTTGCTCAGCATTTTTTTACTATTGGTTTTCCCTCTCAGTATACCCCCGCTCACTGAATAATTTTTTTTTTTTTTGCTCAACTTTTAGGGTTGCATTTCTATAGTGGTACACTTCGTATTCACAGATCGAAGGTTCTATTTGTTATCTCATCCGCTTTATAGCTGACAAAAGTAGTTTGTCATTTCTTCTTTCAGGAGGAGCTTGTATTGCTCCCAAAATGTATTGGTAGACTTTCATGGGTGGAAGTATGCTTCAAATTGCATTAAATACAACTTCTAAACTGTGCTCTATTAGATGAAGAAGCTACAAAATGAAGAAGCTAGTTCAGATTCTCAAGAAGGAACTTAAAGCTAAATAAAATTCCTGTTAATCATACAGCAGCTAACATATTAGATGGTCTAAAGTTACAACATAAAAATTATATAGAATATAGATATTATAGCCACTTGAATTGTGCATCTAAAATGTAAGTGTATAACTTAAAAATGAAGGATGTTTCAAAAACTTTATTCCCACCCCTATATAGTAGAGTTGTAGTACTGTATCTGAAATCACTTTCGCTGTGATTTGTCTAAGAAACCTTTCATATGAGAGGGAACACTAGACTAATTAATCAAATGAAGGTACTGGTAGGAGTTATGAAACATGATGGAATAACAACCAGGCTAATTTTCCGAAGTGCTGGGAGGGGGAGAAAAAAAACCAAACCAAACAAACCAGACCAAAAACCTGTTAAAGTAAAAAATGCTCTCTGTAGTTTGCCTGAAAGAATATTTACAGAATCTCAATAATCCTGAATGGTCCAGTTCGAACAAACTTATTAAAAAATTATTATAATAATAGATAATAATAATAATAAGTAATATGAACACTTCTATGTGATTTACAGGAGTACATGCCTTTCATGAAAAATATTTCATTATATTCCTGCTTATTCCATGAATAAAATATTCATCTTACTGGAACTGGTAAAGTAACTTGAGATGGTTAGGATTGCTTCTTACTTTTTTATAGCTTTGTTTTGGTGGGGGTTTATTTTAAGCTTCGTGCTCTTTGCACTGGCTCTCCTGATCTCTCCTTTTACCTTTAGATTCCTTATGTTTTCTCAGTAGGCCTAAGATGTGGGTTTTTGCAAGTCTGTTTTTTTTTTCTGGTACAATATTGTTTTGTTTGGGGGGGGGGAGGGGGCTGTTGGTTTTTTTTTTTCTGCGAGGAAGTTGGTTCCTCCCCCTACACACACCTTATTTTTAGGTACTGTCGTCTGTAGGCAGTTTATTTCAGTGGCAGCAGCTGTCAGGTCAGAACTAAGCCATTGCTTTAGATAGGTTTTCCTCTGTCCAAATTTAACTTGGTAGCATCTCTTTCACACTGTGCTTTGCACCAAGCACTTAGCAAGGTGTGGTAGAGCTAAAGTGGTTTTCTGCAGACCTTTAGTCCTTCCTCTTCCTTTATTACTGAATAATGCTGATTTATACATTCATTAAGAGCTAAAATTGATTATGTCTTATGTTTGAATTTTGATACCTCTGTAGGGCCATATTCATAGGCTACAGTGTGCTATTTTTTTTCTGTAGTGGCTGGTGCTTGCTTCTTTTAAAAACATTTATCTTGCAAATTCACAAAAAAAAAAAAACAAACAACCTCTTTTTTCAATGGCATGGGCAGATACAAATTTCTCCCACTCTTATTGAGAGTACTGCCATGGATCCATTGTTGTTTTTTGCTCCGTTCTGTATCTATAAGCCTTCCTCGTGAAGAAAAATAAAACATGAATGTTATTCTCTAAGTAATATGTTTCTATTGGCCTGGTTATATTTATTTCTAAGGTGGAAAGATGTAAAAGTCCCTGTGGCTAAAGTAAAAATTTAGGAGGATCTAACAGCCCATTATAATAACCTTGAGCTGCTCACTGGCTTCATACAATGATAAACCCTGATGGGAAGCTAAGTAGGGCCTATTTGAAAAACAGACAAATGAAGCTGAGCTGATGGGTTTATGTAAACTTTGGCACTGAATCAAAAGGAATTGCGAAGATACATACCCTCTTTATAAAATAAAGTAAAAAGTATCTTCAGGCAGATTGTTTTTTTATATATTTTTTTAATGGCTACTGATAATAGATGTAAATGTGCTAAGATTTATAAAAACACTTTAAACCAATCTCTGTGTTTCTTTATGGTTTTAATCATTATAAATAATGATTTCAGTTAACAGCATGCACCTTCTTTGACCTAATTGCAGCTGAGCAGGCATGAAGTGAAATTCAGTGAAGTGACATATGCATAATCTGTGTGTCAGGTGGTACAGTATGTTCTGTTCGATATTTACTCTACACTGTGTTCACATTTCAGAATTCAGTCAACAGTAAACACTAATGTTGCTCTCATAGTAAGCATGTCAAGTGATAGAAGCTTCATGTTTATTGCCCCTTTGGTCAGGAACACAGGGCTGTGAGAATAGATTTCAGACTTGAAGGTTGCTACCATGCTTCTCATGTAGAAGATTTAAAAACAACTCCTTATAATGCAAATCTGGGTTAGGATTAAGGAAGGAAATGAAGGTGAACTTCAAACATTTCTGGACCTTCTACTTTTAATCGTGTTGTCATTAAATCTATACAGAAAACCTCAATTAATGTATATACACAAATATGCTCTCTGAACTTGAATTTGCAAGTCATATGTATTATGAAGTCTTATGTACACATCTTAGTTGTCTATGTTTTATTAAATTATGTTTCTTTGCCATATACTATTAAAAAATGTACTTTCAGTTGTTTTTCTTCTGCAGTTAATGTTTATCTGAGTGCTGTTATTGTGCAGAGATCACTACTCCAACTACCTGGAGCAAGGCAACTGTGTGAAATTACTACTCCTAAGCAAGTTTTATTTTTACGGTCTAAATAGTTGCTCTGAACACCTCTTTGAAATAGAATAATTAAACCTAATGCTGTATTTAAAGTAACAGTAATGTTATATTTAAAGCAGTACTTATGTAGGTGAAGAGTTTGCTTCAACTCTATTTAAACACATTAATGTCTTTTTCTTGTCATTGGTTTATAGTTCAGTGTAAATTTATTCAAGTTTAAAGGGACTGCTTAAAAATGGCAGATTTGAAGTTGAGTTCTGATAATGAAACAGTTAAGTGGTGCTTAGAGCATGCAGGTAGTTAACGGGATGTGGGGGCATAATTAATTCTGTCTTTTAACAATGTTTTACCTTCATATATCATAGTCATCATTATAGAATGTGGTCACCCTATATCAAAGCAGGGGTGATCTTTGTGCCTGCAGTAAATTCCTGAGATAAGTCAGGCTTGAACCTTGGTCTGCCTTTACCTATGACTTTACTAGGGACAGGGAGGGCAAATGCAAAAAATGAGTGAGTAGATAATATCTGATTTGCCACAGTTATTTTCTATGCAGTAGATCAAAGAGGACATATAGAAGCTCTACTCTGATTTTAAAGGAAATATGAACAAACAAATAAAAAAGTTAGTGTGTAAAAGTTTAAATAGGATGAACTGTTTACTATTTCTGAACTCATTTCCAGATAAGTAAAATAGCAGTGAAAGAATACTGTTACTCATACATTGAAAGTGTATGCATTTGTTGTGCTTTTTCGTTGCAGATTTTGAAAAGGATTCTCTAAAGAATATGAGGTAGATTTTGTTTGCCTTTTTGTGGAAAGTATTTTAGACATACAGATAAGAAAATTACTACACAGCTAATGGTATTTCAGTAATGCAAATTATTTTATGAATGTGTGTAGTTTTAATAATGGTAGACCCATAAACTCACTTAAGATCTCTACACAGTCCTGAAGTATTTAAATGAAGATTTTAAATGGAAATAAACATGAACTCCTAAACTTATGTTATAAAAATAGATTGCTTTCAATACACATGGATATATTATAAAAATACTGACAGCTTTCATATTACTACATGTAATATGGCATATTATGACATATTATGACATGTTATGACAGCTTTCATATTACTACATGTAGCTACCGATTTATTTTTTTCTTTCCCCTTCAAGGTCAAACCAAGTGTTTAGGACAGATTTGTAGATCAGTCAATGCAATTTGTTCAGAAGCTATTTTTAAATTTGCTAAGCTAAACCAGAAAATCACAGTATGATTTCTAGTGTCATTACATTAGTCATGAACTGTCTTACAGAAGGAGTTAAAGCTGGTGCTCAGAAGTAGTCTTGTATTCTTGACTACCTGAAGCAAGCATGCTGGGTTTCTAATGTCATCCTTGCTCAACCTACTTATGGGTTAATTATCTTTGTCATCTTGGCAGAAGATGCAGCATTCCTGCAGTGCATAGTCATTTTAATTTTCCCCTCCTCCTTCTGAACTGTAAAAAAGATTCTGTCTTTCCTGTAGAAGCTAAATCTGGTATTATATGAGCAATTATTATAGTTGTAATATCTACCTTGTCCATACTGGAAGTATAATTGATATTAATGCAGGTATTGAGTAAGATGGATATTTGCCTGATGGCCTGCCTTATAAAGGTGAGACCTAGACATGAATATGTTTCATGATTTATATAGAAAATGGAGGGGGAGACTTGTTCAAATTAATGCAGATTACATTCTTCCTTATATGCATTTATTTTTGCTGATTGCTGAGTTACTTTGTGCTAAGAAATCCATTTGGGCAGTCTTGTAATAATGTAATTCAACACTTAATAAGGGAGTAAGTTTGGGACGTTTATCAGCAGTAGCATTTGTTTTACCCAGGATTTTCCAGGTCAATAATATTACTGCACTTGTCAGGACAAGAGGAGAATTTTTACTGTGCTCAGCCTTCATCTATCTTGGGATGAAGGAAGTGACTGTCAGTTTGTGGTTCTTGCACAGGACCTGCAGGAACCAAATTCTTTTCTTCCATACTTGTGAAAGAAGGGACTTGTTTGAGTGCTCTTAGCAGCCTTCTGTCACAGAAGGGCATGGGGTAGAGCTGGCATTTGGTACTTACCCTGGAAAAGTGTAGGCAGGAATAGGAATGTGGGACAAGTGGTAAGGAGAATGATGCTCCTTCAGGAAGAGAAAGGGAGGAAAAGCTGAGATGATGGCAGAGACACAGGAACTTTTGACAGAGTGTAGGCAAGGCATGGAAACATGAAAGCAGTGTACTTGGCATGGAAAAGTGGAAGCAGTGTGCTGGGAATGAATGCAAGTGGTGGGCAGTTCAAGATGCTGATCTTGCAAGCAGAGTACAGCACTTTGGTAAAATTGCCCAGAGCTTTCGTTAAGTATTTGTTAATTTCATTCTTGCAGGGTTTGTTTGTTAAGAGGTACAACTTCTTTTAAGCCTGTTAATGTCTATGTTTTTATGTTTTCCAGGTAAATTGTAAAACTTAGTGATCTTCCTTTCTTCCNTTTTTTTTTTTTTTTTTTTTTTTTTTAATTCAGTTGTTTGCCTCCACATGGCCTGGAAGGCAGGCAAGGGTAGCATGGGAGAGAAGGAGAGGTGCTATTTTAATACGTAAATGGCTGCGTAGTTTGACTTTGCCACTTTCTGGTCTTGCATATGAGTGTGCTCTATTCTTCTCCCTGTGAAATTAAAACATTTATTCTTCGTTTAGGAAATAAGACAGGAGAGCTCTGCTTATGAAGAAATGACGTGTAACAGTCAAGATAACTCGGAAAATTCTTCCCCTACAGACACTGGTAACGATCAGGAATGGGCACAGGAAGACTACCGACTAGGAACTTTTGTTGAATTTCCACTTGACTGTCCAGTTCAAGCATCGGCACTAGCACGAGCTGGCTTTGTTTATACTGGAGAGGGTGACAAAGTGAAGTGCTTCAATTGCCATACAACTATTGAAGGATGGTTGCCTGGGGATTCTGCAGTTGAGAGACACAAAAACCTTTCTCCAAATTGCAGATTTATTACTGAATCTGCTTTTCTGGAAAATAACATACACCCTCTTGCCCAGAACTACCAGCATAGAACTGAAAATGGTTCCAGCAATTCAGCCTTCCTGTGTACTTTGGATGACTCTTCTGATGTGGAAGCAGATTACCTTTTGAGAACTAGGCAGGTTGTGGATATGTCAGATAGTTTGTATCCTAAAAACCCCAATATGTGCAGTGAAGAGACAAGATTAAAGTCTTTTCACAACTGGCCTCTCCATAGCCAGTTGACACCAAAGGAATTAGCTGATGCTGGATTTTATTATACAGGTGTTGGTGACGAAGTGGCATGTTTTTGTTGTGGTGGAAAGTTGAAACAGTGGGAACCTGATGACAGAGCTTGGTCAGAACACAAGAGGCATTTTCCCAAATGTCTTTTTGTCCTGGGCCGGGATGTTGGAAATGTTCCAAGTGAATCTGTTCCTGCTGAGCTTGGAAGAAGTGGTCTGAACAATGCACAGCATCCAAGGAATCCATCTATGGTGAAATTTGGAAGACGTTTACAAACATTTTTAACTTGGATATATCCTGTTGACAAGGAGCAACTTGCTGAAGCTGGATTCTATAGCGTAGGTAAGCCAAACCTTAAAATGGTTAATATCTCATACAAAGATACTTTATATGAGTGTTTCATTCTTAAAAAAAATATATATTTTGTTATTCTTGTATGGAATGATTTGCTAGAATTTCTTTACTCTGTAAATTGATGCACATTATATAAAGTATTTTTAATAGCAAAGTATCAACTTTTATAGCAGTAAAATATCAGTGTGTTTGCCTGCTAAAACCCTCATAATGCGTATTTAACAGTGAAACTCATTTAAGTTTATACTTCTTAAAAAAAGAAAGTGCTGTCCTCTGAATACCTACCTTAGTTCTTGTTAGTAGGCTTGTGGCCTGCAGATAAGCCTAGGAAAAACACAATCCAAGTTCTGTGCCATTTTATTTAGTTAACATATGTTTGCATTGTCATAGCATTCAGGCACCCAAAGGTAGCAAATGCCAGTACTGGCAGTGGCTCCAGTGGAAGGTGTTTTACTTTACACATACAGCATTTGTCTTGAGTGAGACTCCAATGTCTTTGTGTGTTGGTTTCCCAATTAGATTGAATCACACAGTGCCTTAAAGCTCTTTGAAATTCTGCACTGCGAGGTGCTGTAGAAGTGCAAAGTGTTACTATTATTAGGTCACCAAGAAAAGGAGATTATCTGGGGTAATTTCTTGCTCTGCTCTTAACTGGCTTCTCTTTGTAGCTCTCCCAAGAACTTCTTAATGTGACTCCATTTGTTTTACTCGTGGCCATAAATAAAACCTTTGATATATTGTTGTATGGGTGATATATAGGCGATATTTGTGCCCAGCACAACTGGTTTTATTGATTTCTTCCTGGATTCCTAAAAATACCTAGCTTCAGACAGCCAAATGAGAGCTGAATTCTATTCTTTTTATCTGGAAAATCACTTGCCAAAGTAAAATTCAAAATATTTCACATGATTCTTATTCTATATTTTTTAAACTTGTCTCTCCTGAGCATTTGTTTCAAATCATAAGTATTACATCATCTAAAATGTATTTTTTTCAGCTACAGTTGCTAGTCAATAAAAGAAATATTAATGATGTAGCTTCTTAGTTGAAAATGTATAGTTATATGTACTACGAGTATGTAACTTTATTCTCATGTATTTCCCCAGGTAATGGTGATCATGTTGTGTGTTTCCACTGTGGTGGAGGATTGCAAGAGTGGAAGGAAAATGAAGACCCATGGGATCAACATGCCAAATGGTTTCCTGGGTAAGGTATTTTTTGCTGTTTTCTTGTTGCATGTCTGAGTCTTACTTACAATACACTACATTTTAGTAACAGAAACATTCTAATAAAGGTTTCTGAAGGTTCACTATGGCTTAACATTGTTCAAATTCATGAAAATAACTGGTATTTTTTTTTTCAGTTGTCCTCCACTTCCTTAATTTTTGTCATGTAGTCACCAAGGGAATGTCGGTTATCTTCCATGGTTCATCTTTTTTCTGTGCCATTAGAAGAAAATATTTTAAGGATTTTTTTGCATGGAGTCCTTATTTTTGTTATTCTATGTGTTTTGCCTTCTGTAGTCCCTTGACTATATGTATAATCAGCATATGTTTTAATGTTATATTGGAGGCCTCGAAAAAGGACATTAGGTTAATGTCTTCTTTAGAAGAACTCCCTCTTACCTCTCAAAGTAGCTAGGAAAGAGAACTAAATCTCAAGAGGCTGAGGGGACACCTAACTTGTTAGATGTGGTAGTTGGAAATGTTGTCCTGAAGTTCGATCTGAGTATCTTTACTTTTAAGTTGGTGTTGTTTGTATGTCAGCTCATTTGTAGGAGTTATGTGGAAGTCTGGACCTAACTGATGTCTCATCAGAATCAAGAAGTCTTGTGAATGCTATCCAATTGGTTTTTTCTTCATTATCTAAGCACTACATTGTAATTGTTGCTGTAATACCATACATGCCAAGGTTTGTAACCTCTATAGGGTATGGAACTTCTGTCAACATGCACACAAACCTGAAGAAGTCAGTAGTGGTATTGAATTCAAAACGTACTTCTGCATAATTTTACAGGATTGAGGCTTCCAGACCTAAAAGTAGTTTTTAGAAAGATTGCCAGTTTTGTCTAAAATCTGTCTTGAGGAAAGGAAGAGTAGTATATGACTCATTGTTCCTTACAGGTGAGTAAAAGTTGTCCAACTCAGTTACTTGTATAACTGATAAAATCAATATATTTCACATGTTAGCCACTGTATTTGTTTTCTGTGGCAAAAGGCTTGTGGGAAGTGAGTATTTATGCATTAGCTGATATTTTTTTTCCATTAGTGGTACAGGCAGCTATTAATTATTAGTCTCTGTCACTTGAAAGAGATGCCATTCCAAGTTTTGACTTGGTGCAGTGAATGGCTAAGATGCATTTTTGTGGTACATTGCACTCCTTATTATGGATTTGATTTAGTTTTTATTTGCTTAAATTTTACCAGATTTAATTATTTCCTCTCAGATTATTAACTGTTTTATCTGGAGCTTTTGTCTACATATGAGTCTCAGTGGCAGCATGTCAGTCTTGCAGCATGCTGTGCGTCCATCAACAGCACGCCATGATGGCCAAGCTAGAGAACTATTGTAGAGGAGTTATGGCATTCCCTAAATCTTCTAGTAGGGAAGAACTCTGCCTGGCAATTAGGACTGGGTAGCAAATAGTGAAAGCAAGCATGTAAGGCACCTGCCTGGCCAGTTACTGCTTTTCTTTGATTTCAAAAGACTTTAAAAAAAAAAAAAACAAAAACCCAACTTTTTAACATAATGTTTTTGTTTGAGTCTTTAGTTAGATAAATCTATGGCATCAGATGTCATGGCCACCAAGTCTTAAGTTTCTGTTTCACCAAAAGGGTGAAACAGATAAGTACTGTTGAAGTGATTGTGTTGTTTTCAGGACTGTTTAAGCAGCATTGCTGATGTTGACTAAACATTCAGAGATCTCGAAAGCAAGCATTCTGTATGATGTAGGAAATGTACAGAAGCTTTCTAAAGTTTGTAGTCAATTTTCATTTGCTGCTTAGGCAGTTTTATTTTAACTCAGTATTTTTATTTATAGGTGCAGCTTTGTGAGAAATGAAAAGGGGATAGAATTTATAAATAATGTTCACTTAAGAGATGGATGTAGGGATTCAACAGTAAGTGTCTTTTTTATCAATATAATTTTGTTATTCGATATGGAGTTTCTCTTGTAATTATCTGTATGTGATTTAGTCTTGCTGCTACTTCATTGACAGAAAGTAAAAGACATCAAAGCGTGTTCTCATTCTGTCATTCTGGGTTTGTAGATCTCACAGTTCTTCTTAGGAGGCTTATGGATCACAGGTGTCAGACACCTTGTAAATGCTGTACATTTGGTATTGACTGCTGGGTTTTTTATAGCCTGGGAACCTAAGGTTTACAATTAATAATTCCCTTATTCAAATACAGTAAATAATTATTTTTGGTAGAACATTATAAACTTCTGAGCAGTAATTAAAACATAATGCTAACAGTATTTTAGAATTGTTTAATAGACTAAGAATTGTGTACATATGATTGTAGCAAAGATGTGTTAACGTGAAAATTTAAAACAACATTAGAGACATAAAAAAACACTGATCACTTTGCAATTATTCAGAGCAGATTTAATTGGTTTAATCAATAAAATAACTGAAAGCAGATAGTTATTTTCTGTCTTGTAGCTGTATAGATTTCCTTTTATGTTCTCCAGAATTGTAATTTTGTCTGTTTATACTTCACTTTCAGACAGAAGCTGCTGAAGGGACGATATCTTCTGAAGGTACCTGTTTAAAAAAAAACAAAAACCAAAAACAAACAAAAAAGAACACATAAACACCACCACTTCCCCTGTTTTGCAATATCCATATTCACATGTATAGTAAAGGAACTGGTTACTTCTAAAAGTAACCCTATTACATTTTTAAAGAAACCAGGACAGGCACATTGTTGGATGATACTCTTCCATTGCTTCTAAGGAACCATAGAATGAATTTTTTTTTCTCTTAAGGGAAATCTAATCATGGTTGGATAAATACTATAAAGTGAAGATTGTAAGCCATGAAAGAAGTACATATAGTATGCAGTCATATTTTTATAGCTAGTAGGTATGCATCAAGTAGTGAATTAATAATGCTGTGGGATGAATGTTAAAGAATACTGAACTGAAACAACCATTGTTGCTTATCATGAGGCAGGAAGAATTGGTCTGTTAAATGGCAAGGACTAGGAGGCCCGAGAAAGCTTAAATAGCTCAGTATGTGTTCCAGTGTTACACATTCCTGCAATGTGTTTTACAAATACTAAGCAATAAAAAGACAAGATGGTTAAAGGTGTAACAGGAAGACAATCAAGCAGCTTCATGAGGAAATAATAGCTGTTGCTAATAGGAATACTTATACAAAATCTGTTTTAGAAATCTCACATGCTTCTCAGTTACTAGTGAGAATTAGGTTAAATTTTTTGCTCTTTGAGCAATCTTATTAAGATTAAATTAGTCATTTACATGTAATAGAAGAACTGCAAATAAGACCCACTGCTAACAAATTACTAAAAAAAATTATTAAAAAGAGGAAAGGAGCTGGGGGCGGTCCAACAAAACGAAAAAATGGTTTCCTGAAATAGTGATGTGTCTTACCACAGACTTGCTTGCTGATTGTGCTGTGTTTTGGTTTTGTAAATTGAGATCCTTTACTGGTTTCTCTCAATGTAATTATGATTTGCTTTTTCTTCCTTGAACTGAACTAAATTTAATGTAATGTTACCAAACACATCTCTATTGTGCCTTGTAATTTTGGACAGATTTCAGTTAAGATTCAATTATAGAATTTGTGATGTTCATTATGTAAGACTTTTTAAAGAAATTGAAGCACTTAATTTGAATAGCAAATCTTGGATGATTCCTCTATTGTAAATGGGTGAAGGGAGACTGAGAAAGCTAAGATGGAAGATGTCTCAAGCCTACAGTTTTGGGTGTTTAGATACTGTAGTTTTTACAATTAGCAAAATTCTCAAATTAGAAATATGGTTCCTTTAGATAGGTATTTGCAAAGGTGTTTTAGGATGTAGTAGTGAATACTGTCCAATAATTGGATTCATCCTTGTTAAATTGTTTTTGTTTGTTTTTTTAATTTCTTGTTTTAGATGATCTCTTACAGAATCCTTTGGTAAAAAGTGCCATAGACATGGGTTTCAGTTTGTCTGAGATTAGGAACACCATGGAAAAGAGATTGCAGATGTCTGGAGAAAGTCACACATCTGTTGAGGATCTGGTAGCAGACTTAAGTGCTCAGAAAGAAAACACAAGGGATGAAGATCCAAATGAAATCCCAGTTGAGCAAAATGAGCTTATTCAATTGCAAAACCTCTGTGTGTACTTTCATATCAGCTTTTTAGTCTTTGAAATATATCTTACTGTTAGATGTTTATTCTACCCTCTGGTCCAAATGTTTCCTACGATTGAGTTGCAGTATTGTAATTTAAAATTCAAGAAATTTATTTTTGGACATAAAAAAAAAAAAGAAGCTGAACAAAGAGGACATTAAAAATAGTTGAGTGTATTTGTAAAATATCTTTTATAAAATGAGTGGGGTATAATACTGAAACAGTAGTCTGGCGTGCTTCTGGTTATACATACTAACTAAAAAGCCAAAACTGCTGTGACAATGACATTTAAAAATAAAACCTAGAATAACTATAGATGTGGGGGCTCTAGTAACAAAATGAAATAGATACAGCAACGCGTCTTCAAATATTCAGTATACTTGAAATTAAAAAGATCTTAATGTGGGGCTATTTATCTTTCAGCATAAAATTTTGCATGGAACAGAAACAATTTCCTTCTTGGCCAATATGCAAAAGTGTACTTTGGGATTATGTTTTATTTATTTGTCTTCCAGCTATGCTGGGACATGCAAAGTTGTGCTTAGAAAGCCTTTGTGGTACACTGCAAATAGACCAAACCCAAGACTTGCAACTCTGGACACTTGTAGTTTAAGATAGGCATATGGATGAATTCACAGGGAGCAAAAGACCATCTGGTTGGCACGATCAGCAGACATCTTGCCAGCCTGCTGCTTCAATAAGATTTTTAATGGATGTGCGGGAAAATGAACTTTTAATGAAGATGGACATTATTTTTATGGTTGGCTGTGCAGAGCTTTCCCCAGTGGCGGGAGAAGGCGTTTAAAGTTTGCAGTTTCAGATGCGGCATGCCGAAATACCAAAAGAGTTCACATGCAAAATTGGTTCTTTCTGTGTTACAAACTTGTAAAGCTTTTGATTTATGGGTATTTAGAAAATGGAGGCAGGGAAGGAAATCAAATCCTCATTATTTTCAATGAGGAAACTCTCTATTGAAAAAATCTAAAGTATTCCAAATTATTTAACCAGTGTAAATGAGCCTTTCTTTTGTTTTCTGTACAAATTCAAGGAAAGTTGTTAATGAAAAGTCTGTGAAGAGAATGGTTCCTAACTGAAATATGCATATCCTGAATTCTGTAGACACTTCAAGCTCTTCTAAATATAGATAGTTGAATTCCCTGCTTGCATTGGCCTGGAAGATATTCTGAGATGGCAAGGGCAAATGAGGGAAGAGGATTCCATGCTCCAGCTTGGTTTCCTATCTTCTGTAATTATTTGTTTCCTTTTTAAAGGTGTGGCCTTTAAGTTACATGAAGGAAACCTTGTCCCTGTGTGTAGAGAGGAAAAAAAAAATTAAAAAGCTTCAGTGGTACTAAATACATTAACTTCTTTTTATGTGTTTATTTTTCCTAGATCTCAGTACTGAGGAGAAGTTAAGACGCTTGCAGGAAGAAAAGCTTTGCAAAATTTGTATGGCTAAAGATATATCAGTTGTCTTCATTCCCTGTGGTCATTTAGTTGCCTGTAAGGAATGTGCTGAATCATTTCATGATTGCCCTCTGTGTCGAACAAATATTATGAAAAAACAGGAAGTTTTTATGTATTAGTGAACTATACAGCACTGTGGAGGCGAATGTTTCCTGCTTTACTGTAATCATACGGCAAGATTTTTATTTTTCTGCTGTCAAACCTGACATGCAGTTTAATCTTTTCTGAAATATTTTCCTCAACTGAATTTTTTTGTATGCAAAAAAATCAGTATTGAAAGGCAAATATTACAGAATGTAGCTTCAGTTTAAAAACCTGATTTGGGAAATCCCAAGTAATGCAAAGCTTCATTTATGTGATTATTGATATCCTTCGCTTTGGTAGGACTCCATACAACTGAAGTTTATAAAATACAGTTGTATAAGAAGTCTAGCCCTAAATATAATCTGTAAATCAGTGAGTTTAAATTATTATATACATATACATTGAATTATTATGTACATTATAGCTGAGATTTTAGCTTCTCAAAAATGTTGTGTAAATTACCTTTTTTCTGTACTTCTGCTTGTGACATAATTCAGAGAACGTGTAAACCTGCTGCCACAATATTTCACTTTGTTTGCTACTGCTATTTTGTAAGTTTGTCAGTCTTGAGATATAAATCCTGTCTTCCTTTTTTTTTTTTTTTTTTTGTTCAGATGTATAATCTGGCATCACTTTATCTTTCCATTTTGCACATAAAATCCTTCTGCATATAAAGTGCACATTAATTTCATTCCTTTAAAAGAGAACTCAACAGAAATGAGATGTTACATACCTTGTGCCCTTGAAAGGATCAGTCTGATTTTAAAATTGCCCTCTACACAGAAAAATGTTCATTGTTGGAGTTCTTTTTCTTGTGCTTTTGTAACATTCAGCATTATCCTGATCATTTACATGCTATTACTTTTGCAGTGCTTGTGTTTGTCTGTTTTTTCGTAAGAGAAGATTAAATTATGTCCCTGTGAAAATAGTTTTTTTTCTTTCTTTTCTAACTCTACTGGTAAATTTAAAAAATCTTTTACTTCTCTTCTTACAATTTGCAGTATTTAAGTTAAAAAAATAATTATACTAATGACTGTCAAAATTCTTAAACTAGTTCTTACTGTACTGATCCTTGACTCTCAAAGTATCATAGCTTTGTATTTAAGTAAAGCTGGCTTACAATCACTCTGCTTAATTATATGTCTTCTTCACATTGTGAAGTTAAAATGTTCTCTTCTTGTTTGGGACTCAAATATATAGAGATTCAGAATATACAGAATATAGTTTTTCACATGATAGAAGTTTTAAAAATCCAGAACACAGAAATGTAATGTCTACTTTTCTATTTTTTTAAGTATGTGCTGTGATTATATGATGGCGTAATGTAACAAATATTTAAAATGAAATGCAGCTTAGTTGTTGATCAGTGTATTTGATGCTCACTTTAATAAAAAAAATTCAAAACAGAAGGTTGCTTTCTGTTTGTTTGTTTTGTAACTGAACTGTTACTAATTTAACCTCAGTGTTATTAAGGATAAGAAGTTTTAACTGGAGAGGAAATAAAATCTATTGTTTGTATGAATTAAAGTTCATTAATTAGAAAACTAAAATATGTGGGGTGTTAGGTTTTTTTAATAATTTGATTCTTGGGAATATATGATGACTATGCATTCATAAAGAATTCAGCACAGAAAAGTTTTGTGCCTTTGTGAAGATTTTAGTGTTTCAGCTAATTTGGGGATTTTTGAGGATAGATGGAGACTGGCGGTTCTGACAGGCTTGTTCCTAGCTCCCATTTTCACTTACAGGGAGGGTTTTCTGTACTTTTTGAGGGAAGTCAAGAGGGGTGTTTGCCCAGGAGCTGGTGTATCTTGCCTGAAATAGCTTGTTTAATTAGCATTGCATGGTTTGCAATGTTGACTTGCTTAAGCAGATGGTTCGTTACCTAACCTTGACCTAAGTCATGTGAGAGAGACTATCTGAGTGAGCTAGATACAACTTACTGGCTGCAGAACTTGGCATGAGGCTCAACAAAACCCTGTCTGGGAAAGAGATTAGACAAATTTTACTTAGGACTGTTACAAAACCAAATCCTAGTAAGGTGATGGTTTTGGATATAAGTATTGTATGTAAACTGTCCAAGAGGAGTCTCAAACTAGGCCACAGAAAATACCTTCTAATCTGAAATGGAAAGCAAATAATTGTTCAGATAATGTGCAAGCAAATAGTCAACAAGATTTAAGGTGAGGCATTTTTGCTAACAAAGTTATAAAGTATTCCTTATTGCAACTTTTGATAAATGTTACAAAAGATAGAACTGTAGGAGCAATTAAAATGTTAGGAACATTAAAGTGTTACAAGCCTGTTAGTGAGATGACAAAATTAACTCCTCTGTCAGTTTAGTGGCTTTAAAAAAAAAAATAATCACAGTTCTATTCAAACTAAATACAAAAAAATAATTAGCATATTCATCAAATTTTAACTGGGTGAATTAGGAAGGTGCTTTTTTTTTTTCAAATTGCTTTGAGGTTGAATTAGGAAGGTATTTTTTTTCAAATTACTTTTCAGTATCTTCAAGAAACAAGCAATTCCATGGACACTGATACTGGGCTAGGTGTTTAAAGAAGTAGAAATTAACAATGTGAATAAAGGGAGTAGAAGCACAGGTTATGGGAGCTGAAGGTTAGCAGCAGCACAAAGATACCTTGGGAGTCTATTTTTATGGAAGAGTTACCTGCAATGAAGAGCCATGGAATGTACTCAAGTATCAGTATTCAGTAACTGTCTTCTCGGAGCTTCTGTGTAAAAATCTTTTCCATGGCAGAACTGTTTCCTGCTCCATATTCATGAGAAGTTTACAAGATTTTTTTAATAATGTGTTCTGGAACTGTTTTGTTTAGAAAACGTGGAAATGGCATGCCTAATTTAGGAACAAAAGCTAAAACAAGGAAAACACATAGAGCAAATTTTTGTTATGATTTAGCTTTCCCTACCTTGAACTGACTTCCTATACTGGCTGCTGTCACTTCTATCTCTTACACATTCTTTGTTGTCTGCACCTTTTAAAATTTTGGTTTGGAGCTTGATTCAAAGCTCTTGGTACAATAAAAATCTTTCTCAGTTATTGCAGATTTTTATTTTAAGTGATTAGAGTATTTAAACACTTCTTTTAATACTGCCTGGTTAGTTTTGAAATTGCAGTGCTCCAATGTTTATTTTTGTCAGCTATACCTGCAGCCTGAAGCTGCAGGACAAATAGTTTGTCAAAGTTTTCAAAGTATTGCTGTTAACATGAGTCATGGGGATTTAAAATCAGCTTTTGTTAACGTAAGTCATGGGAGTTTAAAATCAGCTTTTATCTTTGTTGAAATTAACAACAATCAAATTACAATAGGTTGTTTGAATTCTGACGTGTGGGAGGTTAATGGTGACACTTCATTACCACGTTCACATGGAACTACAGGCAGCATTGTTGTGTACTAGGCTTAAACATAAAGGGCTGTGGCATTGGCTGCTGCAGTGTTTAGAAACTGCTTAGACGCTGTTCTCTTCTGCCTTTCGAAGTGTGCAAGTTCTTGCATATGGTGTGTAAGGCTTACACAAAGGGAAGAGTTTTCCTGGCTTTTGCAGTGGTTTTCTGCTAAGTACATGAACAGTGAGGTGTTCTACAGGGGTTTTTTTCACCCTGCACTTCATGTACAATGAACTCCTACCAGTAAGAAGGCTGAATGCTAAAGAGTGGGCTAGAGGAGCACTTTTACTGCTGCTCACGAGGCTTTTCATTGCCTGTCTTGTGCAGAACGGCTGGATCAGCCTTACTCTTGAACCTGCTTTGTGAGGGTGGTGGTTCTTTTCTCCAGGTAGTCAAATGAGAAGAGCCAGTCTAGTGAGATACCTTCCTTCCTCATTGAAATGACGTATGAGCAAATACTCCCCTTCGTGCTCATTTTTGTTTGTTTCACATGTGTAAATTTTCCTGACTAGCTTAAAAATCTGATGATCTTTCATCCCCTGTGACCCTGCATGCTTTTGGGTTGATTCAGGTTCTTGAAACTATCTTGCCATCTTTGGCACTGCTGCTGGGTCACTTCGCTTCAAAAGATGTACTGATGCTGCTGTAGAACAATTAGTGTGCTGTTATTATGATGTGGCTTTCCGTGAGGAGGTAAATGGCCTGTGATAATAAAGAACCTTTGCAGAAATTAAGGTTTGGTTTGTTGTTGGTTTTTTGGTTTGTTTTTTTTTTTTTTAAACCAAGAATTCCTATTAAAGCAACACCGACATCAATATTGTGGTAGATCTGTAAGTACTAATTCAGAAAATACAGCTATGTAAACCAACTTATTAAAAGAACTTTTAAAAAACTCTTGTGGAGTCCCACTGTGAAAGAAACTGGGAGAATCATGACAATAATCAGTGAAAGTCAAGTTTAGCAGGAAAACACATGGTCACTTGCAGTTTTGGGAGAATGAATTAGTCTAACTTCCAAAAATCATCAGAACAAAGAGCATTTAAAATTGTTCACATATGGTTTTTGATCTTGGAGTAAAATCTTGCTGTAAAACTCTTGGCAATTTCTCTTAGGTAACTTTGTTTTGTACTACATGATGAATTGTCATTTAACCCAAAGTTTATCTTCTAAATACAAGCTTTTCAAAAGTGGCTGTCAAGTCTCTTTTAACTGTTGTGTAACAGAGAGAGACTTCTTAGTCTGGGATTGGCTTTATCTCTGTTTTTCTTGGTGTTTTGGAGTCAGTAATGGGGCCTCTGTTGGTAGGATACAAGCCACCATAAAAATAACTGCTGCTTCAAAAGTCGTTTTTTGGTGTTTTGCAAAATGGAATGTACCAAAAGTAACATTCACTCCTATTTCTGGATCACGGTGTAGCCTTTTTATAGCTTTGTTAATGGTTGTTTGCAAAGGCTTACTGCGAAATTGCAAGTTTCTGTAAGGAAGTCTAATGTCCCACGTTAGAAGCTTCACTTCTGCTCTGCTTGCAGCTGGAACCAGCACTGCAGAGAAGGGAGGTAATAGTATGTTTTGGGTGGAGCGGGGCTGGAATCACTGTCCTCATCCCCAGTGACGAGTGTCCCAGGAGTACCCTTTGCCATCCAGAGGAAACCCTTCGGTCACAGCTGCTGGCACTGAGGTTTTGCAGGACCTTCTATGATCATGCTAAAGGAAGTTACAGTCTAAAAAGTATTTTTATCTTAACAGTTTTGAACATCTGTGCAAAATACCAAGATGTCATAAGCTGTTGTATTTATTCCTTACTACTTGTGCCACTTAGAAAAAAATCTAAGTCATAAATAACGACAAGATCACACTTTGCTTCCACCTCCCATTATGTCAGAAAGATGAGGCAGCCAGAATGGTCTTGAGCCTCAGATACTATCAGAGAGAGACAGGACTTCTGAGAAGCACTGTCTGAAAGAAAACTCATCCTGATTGATGATGAAATCTAAACCAAAGGAAACCATGTTAGGCATATATGTAGGATCTTGGGAATGTGATAGGTCAGCCCCAGAAAACTGTATCAGATAATTATCTGAAAGAGTCATCTCTTCCTTGACCTTATTTGTCATGTAAGCAACAATCCCTCATTGCATATACTCCCACTTTAACCCTCTAAGTTCTACCCTCAGTAGTTTGTGGACAAAAGACCAAGATAAACCATGGCACTGTCATCATCCATAACTGGCATTTGCTGCACGTACAGAAGACAGCTGTGCCACTAATTTGATGGGGGATTTTCTTCAATGCTTAAACTTTTTAATTGGTTTGCTCTATGATTCTGTGGAGAGGTTGAGCTGAATAATGCTGTTTCTGACCCAGCTGCATTCTAGCTTCATCTAACCACAAGCCAGCCTTCTTCCCTCTCCAGTGAACGCTCCGGCACCACATCAGAGTCTCAGGGGACCTGGAGGCCCTAGGAAACCTGACCAGCTGAGACCTGCTTTCTGTTCCTGATGGGTGAGTTGCCCTGCACATCAAGAATATGATGTAGTTTCACTGCTTATTTCTAGTTGCTTCCCCTGCTCAGAGCTAGCTGCTGCTGTTTGGGCCACTTGACCTTATTTTACTTCTTGTCTACTTAGCATCCAGTCCTGTTTTGTCACACAGTCTGTTCTTTCCTGCCTTTAACCATGCCCTGCCTCTTACCTAATTTACCCAATCTGAAACACGTTTCTCTGGTTTCTGTGCTTCTTTCACATACTTTGTCACTGCTGCTGTCATGGTACCTGACTCATAAAATGGTCCTTGATGGATGATTCCTCTGTCTGGACTTAGCAACAACATACAATTGTGTCTTAGTTATGTCTACCAAAACCTCCCTGGAAACTGGAGCAGATCATGTCCTGGCTCCAAGAGATGTGGTCTGAAGGGTAACACTTCCTCTCTCCTGTGCATAAAGTGAGCTGATGCTTCAAGTGAAAGCAATTCCTCTTGAATGATGCTAGGAGAAGGACTGTTCATTATGTCATATTAATAACTGATGTGGCTTTTACACAGTTTGGTACTGAAAACTTTAAAACATGCCTAAAGGATTTTTGTCTCAAAGAACTAGACCAAAGAAGAGCCCCTCACCTTAACCAGGGCAAAGAGCACAGGGCTGCAGGTAACAAGTGGTGCAGATTGGATAAAGCTGCTGATAACGCAGTTTGTAGGAAGGCATTTTATGACTTACTGGGGTTCTGTGCATTTCTAGAGCTGGTAATGAAATGGAGTTAAAGTTGACTTTCTTTCTAGTGATGCAGGACAAACTTACTCTTTGTTTCTTTACAGGCCTGAGACAGTGGTAGGCAAAAGCTTGCTGAATCAAAGAAAAGTTATGACTTTGAGTTAGGTGATCTGGAAAGACCTAACCAGAAATAGAGGCGAGGAAGACTTATGTAAATCACAAAAGGATGGAATTATTCAAAGAACAGGGAAAGGCCTAAGGAGCTACTGATATGCACTCTCTCCTCTGCAAATTATGGGAAAGTAACCCGTTTTTCAAAATATTTTTTGTTTCTTATGTAATAGCTCATCTCCAAAAGGATTCAGAGCAGATTTCCCTAGAGTGACTAAGCCATTTTCAGAAATCTGGGAAAGAAAAATACCTGACTGGAAAAACTATATTCCACCCATATATAACTTAGTTAATACAGGCCTCATCTTGGAACAGTATATTCTGTTTTCCAATTCTCATAACTAAATGCTTTAAAACAAACAACAACAACAAAAAAAAAAAAAAAAAAAAAAAAAAAAAAGAAGAGGAAATGGAATTGCAGAGGGCATCCCTGTTCTGCTGTCCTCAAAGAAAAGCAGCATGAAATTTCCTGTCTGGAAGAATGGATCAGCCATCTGTCGGCTTGAGTTCTTGAGCTTATTCTGCTCTTCTCTAGTGGTGAACCTCTGGCAATTAATTCAGATGCAGAATTTATATCTACCCTCTCCTTGTTCAGGTTCTTAACTGGGTGACTGATCAAGAGCTCTCTTTGGATCAAGCACGGTAAAAGTGCCTGTTGTAAAGTCTTTGTTAAATAATTCTGAATTGGGCTCAATACCAGAAGTGCTGGACTTTGAAGCTGTTCAGGAGTAGCTTTTGTGAGAAAGATAACATAGTCCTGTAGAATACTTTCTCCTCAGTTTTCTCTTGGATATAAATTCTTTCTAGGGAAGTCAGAATTTAAAAGCTATTTCCTTATCATGCTTTTTTTATTATTTTACTTTTTTTTTTCTTGGTTAAGGATGCTAGAGAGCTAAAACTGTATAAACTTCAGGATGTTCTTTGATTTCTTTACAAAAACATGATAGAAGCATATTCCAGAATTATTAGCTTAGAAAGAAGTGCAACTGCTTTTCATCCTGTCTTTCCTATGGGACCAACTGGAAGGCTCAGTCCCAGAAGCATGATCAGTTCATGGGGACAATGCATTAGTTGGGCTTTTCCTATCTTGCCCTTCTTTCTACCCACTAACTGAGATTGCTGAGGTTCCTCCCTAGATATGTGCTACATAAACTAGTTTATGGTGGTTATTGGTGTGATCTGAGTGTGGTACTGTGTCAGGAATCCTCAGAGAGCACAGCTGGTTTAAGAAATTCTTATCTTCTGGTCACTGGAGCAGAGCAAAACCATTCCTGGCCTCTATAAGAGCACCTCACATCTCCACTTGTACTTGTGGGATTCATTATATTATCCTCTAAACACCATTGCAGAAATGACCTGGTTTGGAGAAAATACAAAATAAAACCTGCTCCTTAGAAAACAAATGCCCCTCCTCCTTGCTCTGATGAGGCAAATTTGACTTAAACAGTAGCCAGCCAAACAGCTGAACAGAACAACTGGGAAGGAGGAAATGAACTGGAGAGTGTAAAATCCTCTTAGGCGGGCTCTGTGACCAACAGTTCGTAATACACCATTGCACCTGGAGTCTGGCCTCCCGAGTGTTTCCGTGTTTTGCCAGGTTTTGGAAAGCAAATTCTATCGTGTCAGTCAGGACAATCAGAGCTGTTGAGTCTGGGCTTATGAGGCTTCAATCGGCTCTGGTAACGAAGGGTCTGAAACTCTCTTCCATGGTGCAGTCTGCACTTGCACAATCATTCCTTAAAAAACCAAACCTAACAATTATGTCACGTTTTCTTCTGCTAAACATACTTTACCTAAAATACCTCAGCTATGAGATCAAGTGTGAACTAGTGTTTCCGGAACAGCAGTGCAGAGAGCTGACGCACGTGCTAATACGTGGGTTTTACACGCAGCTGTCTCTGGAGCTGTCTCAGTCCTGTGCTTCTGCCAACTCTTGCAGCAGACTGCTATAATCTTACAAAGTTTTGGATCTGAGCTGTAACATGAGTAGCCCTATTGTATCTGAAAGCAGAGGATACATTACTGGAATTCTGTGTGCAGGCAGAATGTTAGCTTTGGAAGTGTGTAGTTTAACGGAAAAATTGTCTATCTGGCAGTGGTCAGAAGTTGACTTTGTAGAGGGAAGGGAGAAATGGATCTAGTTCCTTTCCATTTGTTCCTATGTGTAATTTAACAACTGTATATATCATGGGCAAGTTTAAAACTTGGTTTGGTATGGTTTTTGTTTTTTGGTTTTTTTTTTTTTGTTGTTGTTTCTTTGGTGTCTTAGAACATTATCTTTTATTCACAGTTCTACAATTTCCAGAAAGCCATTAACAGATTCACATTAAAGATCAGCCAACTGTAGCTGCAACCAAAACCTTGAACAGTTTCAGGACTAGGGGCTCAAGATACTATTTCAAATTGTTCACCCAAAGGTAAATTTTCCACTAAATTTATTTTTTTCCACAGCATTGACATGTATCCAAGCTGTAGAAAACAACTGATTTTTTTAACTGTCTCATGACAGTTACAGGATTGCAAAGCAACATCGATTCATGTTTCACTACGGTTTTTAAAAAATTAAACACTCTTTTTCTGCTGTCAGTTTTCATTTTAAGTGTTGTTTGCTCTGCAACACCTCTTTTACTTTTTGAAGACTGGATGTTAGGTGATGAACTCTGAAGTGTCCTGCCTCACACAGGCAGGCAGGTACTCAGTTTGGTGCCAGCTTAGTTATGCTAACCCTCTCCTCAAAAGCAGACAAGCTGAAGAGGACAATTAGAAACTAATTACTAGGAGAAAACTATTTTTGTGCTGATGTAACCATGAGCTGTTGCAAGAGTACCGTGCACAATAAACAATACAGAAGGGGGAGGAAAAAAAACCCAACAAAAACCAAACAAACCCAAACCCAAAAAGCAACCCAACTCCTCAAAAAACACAGAAGGAACTTAAGATTTGTGTGTTTAACAAAATAAGCATCATAAATCTGGTTACTTTAATATGTAACACTGCTTATATGTGATAATTTCAGGGTCTCATGAATTTCGTGAGGGGACAAAAAAGGTAATCTGAGTGTCCAGCAGCAAACGCAAATTTAACGGGGATAGCAGTTAGAGGCAGAAGCAGAAAACGTTTCAGAATGCTCCCAAGCACCAGCAAACATCGCTTCTGTTCGTATCGCCACGCAAGCCTGGAGTTCTCGAGATAAGGCACTCTGCATCCCTGTGGGCAGCTCTGAATTTATCTCCAAAACCGCTGGGTACCACGCATATACGACTTTGCTTCCGGAACGCGAAACGAGTGAGATAAAACATATGAGCTATGGTTGGTTCTAAAAAGACAGCGCTGGATTGGCACCGGCGAGGAGGCTGCCCCGGAGCCGACAGCCCGCTGATCTACGCCTCCCTCGCCTCACAGCACCGGCAGCTCGGGGCCCCGGCAAGCGGTGAACAGGTTACTGCTGGAAGACTGAACTTGGCCTCAGGAAATCAGTTATTGCCTACTTCCTCTGGGAATGCAACGAGAAAGGCCACCAAGCCCCGCGCGTCCATGTGTGCCTCTGCGAGGCCGGCCGCATCCCCCCGACTCCTCTCGGGTCGTGCCGAAGCTCCTTTTTAGGCTGTCCCCGTGTTTCAGTTACCCGATCCTGCCTCGGGAATGCAGCCGGCAGCTGGTCCTCCTCCGCCAGTCGGGCCCACGCCGCCTCAGCCGGGCCCCGCTTCCCCGCGCCCCGCCCCGGGCCGCAGCCGAGGAGCACCCGCGCTCTCGAACCGGCGGGGGAGAAGCCCGGCGGCGTGTGCATGCGCGGCACCTTGTTTACCCCGCTCAGCGCGGTACCGCCGCAGCCGGACGGCAGGTGTCGCCCCACGCCCAGGAGAGCGGGCCTTGTTGGGTGGCCGCCAGGTGGCGCCTGCGCCCTCCATTCGCTCGCGAGCCACCGAGCAGCGAACACCCCAAACAATCCCCAGCGCCGCCGCCAAATTAAATAACCTGCCCGCGCCCCGCGCCCTTCCCAAACCCCCACTCCGCCGCCAAGTCGCCGGGCCAGGCCGGGCCGGGCGCACAACCGGCAGCCGGGCCGGGGATATAGGAGTGGAGCTACGAGCCTTGGGCCTCCTCGCTGCTTACGCCGACACTAGGCAAGGTAAGTTAGAAAATGGCGGCGAAGCTTCTGGAAGTTTGGAGGGGGGACTGGGGATCGCGGTGCGTGGCAGCTGAGAGAGGCCGGGACAGGGCCTGCGGTCCCCGGGCCTGCGAAGACAGCGCGGGTCGCTAGGCCGGCTGGCCACAGGGACTCCGCGCAGCCAAGATGGAGGACGGCGGGGCCGAGCCGCGAAAACACTCCAGCCCCCCGCTTCCCCA
>VWZE01006813.1:0-113421 GCA_013396675.1 Eubucco bourcierii | reverse complement strand
AGAAAGGGCGCTTGCCAACTTGTGCCGGGGCCGCCCGATGCTGGGAGCCGCGTGTTGCAGGAAACCTGCTGGGCTTTCGCCGGCCCTGGTGGGGGAGGGGGAGAGGGAGAGGGAGAGGAGGAGGAGGAGGAGGAAGAAGAATGCTTCTTACTGGGGGGTTTTGGCGCCACTTTTGTTTTAGATAGTGTTCCTCTGCCCCCTCCTTCTCGGCACGCACTGAACTGAACCCTGCCCAGGTAGGAAGCGAGGGCTGTCCTGGTGTGTTTTGGTGTTTTGTTTTTTGTTTTTTTTCCCCTGGGCGTTTATATTTTCTCTAAGGATTAATGTATATACTTCTATACAGATACAGTTGTTGGCGTGGTTCGAGAGACAGGGGAGGGAGGAGTGAGCGGCACCGGAGACGAGGGCAGAGGCTGAGCGGCCCTGTTTTTCGGGTGTTCCCCTCACCCAGCCCGCATCTCCGGTGCCTGGATGAGCTGGCTTTGCGTGCCTGCAACCGATATCCCTCCATGCCTTCCTCCATCGCTGTGTAAATGCGGGACCGACTGACCTCAAATTTTTCCCTCTTCTGAGAACGGGCAGTGAAGGCGCTCGGCTCCGACTTCGGCTGCCTTTGATTTATTGTACAGCTCCAGATCGACTCGTGGTGTTGTTGTCTTCCCACGGGATGCGGTGTCCAGAGTTAACACAAACTTTTAAAACGCGCCAAGGCCAGTTCTGCTGTTACTGTGGGTGCTTGGTTTTTATAATTTATTTTTTTTTAATATATTTTATTATTACTTTTTGGCAGTGTGGCTAACGCTGCTTTCCCCCGCCTTTCCCTGCTGCACTTGGTAAGTGCTCTCTTCCCGTGTGCTCTCCGGAGCCACACCCTGGCGTGTCCGGTCTCAGGCTCTTTACCTACCGGTGCTACCCCGCGTTCTCCCTCGCCGCCCCCGGGAGGAGCGGGCGTCCCGGCCGGTCGCAGCGGGGAGCGTCCGGAGGTTAACCTGGGGCGGCCGAGGCTCCGTTGCGGCCTGCTGCCGTCTCCCTTAGTGGGGCGAGGAGGGGCCATGTCAGCGCGGCGGTTCGTGCCGAGGGCGGAGAGTCGGGTTACCGAAGTGCGTCACACGGCGGCCCCGCCGAGGCCTGCTCGGCCGCTGCTTCGGGCCGGCGCCGCCTCACCCTCCCGCCTGCCTCTGCCCGTCGCCCATTGGCCAGCTCCCGGGCGGGAGGCGGCGGCTTCCTCCCGCGCCCCGACCGCTGTGCTGTTGACGAGGGGCGTGTGGTTGGGGGCTCTCATCTGCCGCCAGAGGAGCGGAGCCCGGGGTGTGTTCAGAGCGCAGCTGTTTCGGAAAGGTGGCGGCAGCGCAAAGGTCACCTCGTGTGAATTGCGTCCGTGTCTCTTAAGTTGTGTTTGGTTTAATTGAAAGAGAAGGAAAACGCCTTTTGGAGCGCTTTCCTCGAAGCCGTTGTGCAGTCGTTTTTATGCTCTATGGCAGTTTTGTTCTATCCTCTTTTAAAAGACCAGAAACTATACGGTTCATAGTGTTTTCTTCAGTGAGGTGTTCTCCAAGTACGGGTCTCACTGTTAACTCTTGATAGTTCAGTCTTGATTAGTGATAGATCGCTTCTTAATCGTTTGTAATGTTTGGCCATTTAAACAACTTTGTCCCGTTCTCATATTCCATTTCCCCTAAATCCAGTATTTTTTCTTGTATATATTACTGCTGGAGTGTTTGTGTGGTATTGACCTGTACAAGATAGCCATGTGCCAGCTGGTTGGTTACGTGCAGATAAAAAATAAATAACACGGGTGATGATGCAATTGACTGACATCAGTCTCTGTCTAATTATCTTCAACTCTTAATTTACTAGTCATCAGTTGTAGAATCAGGATGCCACAGAGCTTTCATGGGTCTCTGTGGTGGGTTACGCTGTTTCTTTTGCCTTAGAACCGTGATTACAGTTCCATTACAAAATTAAGTGTGAGAGGACAAGCCACCATGCTGTTAGCATGGACCTTCATCTTTCTTTTGGCTGTCAGCACTAGAGCGGAACGGCGTAATGTTTGATTATCCCCATACCATTTGGGCTAATTAAAAAAACACTACAAAACTTATATGAAAAAGAAAACTGTGACTATTCTACCGATAGCATGTAGATCCTTAACTTCTTGGGCTCTTATGAGCCCTCCGAGAAAAAACAGTGATATTTCATGATGTCATCTACAGGTGGGTTTTATGCAGCTTTTGAGAAAAAACTGAATTTCTGTTACTACTGTTTGTATTAAGTTAACTGTGGTAAAATTAACCTTGCATGTTGTCTAAGCTTAAATCAAGCAAACAAAAAACAAAGAAGCCCAGGCATGGAAACTGGGGGATGGGGCAGACTCCTTTTCCTGTGAAACTTCCTAGAGCTATCTCCCAAGTGATGTACTTAGCCCAGAGCTATACTTTTGGAGTTTTTTCATCCTTTTACAGTTTTAGGAAGATAAAAATGAATAAAGTCAATAAGCAATGTATGAATAAAGTCAATAAGCAATGTAAGGGGTTGTTAAATTTGCTCTTACGAAGACAGAATTTGTGTAGAGTTAATTTCTATTTGGTTTAGATATGAAGTCTTGATGGTTTGTCCCCAAAAGGTGCAATTATCGATACATTCAAATTAATGATGTGATATTTTAATTCATATTTTAGAAAAACGAATTCCATGAAATTAGTAGGTTCATAGTTTGGTAAAATTCTTGCTTTAAAAAGATGTTGTGTTCCTTGAGTGTTCCATTTAAAAAAAGGAGTATTCAGTTAGCTGGTTGTTAATCTAACTCAAATTCCACAAATATATCACATTCCAGCCTTACATGTTAAAGTCTGTAAAGGTGAACGCGTGGAATGAAGTAATTTTCACATGGAGTGTAAAGAAAATAGTCAACTAAATGCTGTCTTTAGTTTTATTTCGGTATGACTTATCAATAGTAATTTAATTATTTTTAAAAGAAGTAATGTAGTCAGCTTCTCTTGAATATTACATGCTGCCACAGTCTCCTGTAGAAAATAGCTGCAGGCAACAAACCACTTGAAACTGCGTGCTCTTTGTGGTAGGAACAATTCTGTTAGACTTACATCATGAAATGATGTTGTCACACCAGAGCATTACGAACTTTTTACAATTACATTTTTCTTTGTCACTTAAGGTTCAAATTTAGAATGATCTAAGAGTCCTCATTTGTCATTTTCATTTGTGGTGCTGCTGTCCTCTGTCGTTTTGCTGCAGGCAAACATTATAGGAAATACTAAGTTTGTGTGCCTGCATAAACAAGTAGTGTGTTTTACAGAAATCTTAAACACTTTGGTTGCTTATTTTCAGCAAATGAATCACCAAAAGTAAGCAAATATTTCTGCGGATTACTTAATGTTTCTTGGTTGTATTACTGGAATGTTTGTGTTTTGTCAGACGAGATGAGATTTTGAACTCTGTGATGTCTGCCAGTAGTGTGACCATTTCTTCAATTCATTTGTAAACTCAGTTTTGTAGGTGTGAGTTTCCAAAATTGTGCTGTTGATTTTTGGTGGTGTGTTTCGCTGTTAGATTGGACTTTTTTTTTTTTTTTTTGGTGTGTGTGAGGAATTAAGAACATATACAGGAAGAGGAATGTGGTGTAGATTGCGTCTCAGTCAGGTAGATGCTAGAATTTCCAAGACCTTTATCTGCTTCACTATTTGTCTTTTAATGGAAAGATGTGATTGATAGCAGTCATCAACGTATCAGTTTTTTCTTAAAAAAGATCTGCTTGCTTTCTCAGTATCGCTTAAACATTCACATTCTGAAAATTTTGGCTTGTCGATTATGGGAGGATCATTGACAAAGAAGAGAGAATGAAGTGATAACTTAGTCCTTGGGAAACTGGAGTGGGATGGGAGTTGGAGTTTTAGGTTGGAAAATAAGAAGCTTATATGCCACAAATCTGTGGAGGGATGGGAAGACCTCCCGTCCACATGCTTCAAAAAACCTTACATGGTAACATAAAGGCTTACTGCAGTCATTTAGATTCAATGGCATGTAACCTTTTAAATCACCTCCACCTTTAAAGTTAAATGGTAAGTAAAAAGGGGAATTCTTTATGGTCCCATAGCTCTTCTGTTACTGACAGTTCTGTGGTTTCATCTGCTGTGGTCCTCTTTGTGCCTCCTGTCCTGTTAGCTGTGGACAGAGGTGCTACTAAATGGGGCTACAGATAGATCAGATGTCATCGTTCATATACTGGTGTTCTTCCTGACACAAAGATGTTTATAGCATACTGAGTTACTCGTTATAGTCTGTTTGGGTTTGGGCTCATTCTGGAGCAAGATCTGGGTCCATGGACTGGTGGCAGTATGATACAGCCTCAGGTCATCCCGTGACATGGCCCAGGTCACTCTGCTGCAGTGGCTGTCCCTGCTCCCCAGAGGGCACTGCAGAGTCTGGGGCAGGGCTGGGGGTTGTCTGGGGGAGAGCTAGGCCTGGGGTGGCTCTAAGTAAGGTAGGAGGTCTTGGAGTTTTGTTTTTTTGTAAGAAGTTTGTGGGGGAAAGCCTTTTGGTAACTGTTGGGCATTACATCAGCATCAGTGAAACTCCTGCTTAGCATTTGTTTTTTTTAAGGACTGCTTTCAGGAGTAAATTAGTTAAATTATTCCACCGTTCTGTGAGCATTTTGCATTTGAAGATTAGTCTGGTAACTTCAGTTAGTCTTTTATATTGGGGAAACCAAAATCAGTTTCAAAAGATCGTGTGTCTTTGTGGGTCAACCTTTAAATCTTATCTGACTGTGTTGAAAGTCAGAGATTTACTTCTGAATGATACTGTGAAAACTTCTGTTTTGAGACTTGAAGATTAAAAATGTTCTTTTAATAATATGTTGCTTAATTAGAACTTTTCTTTATTCTCATGCTGCAGTTCATAAAAATTTGATGAAGTGATTTTTTTTTTAAATTTGGGTATTTATGAGAGTAAATAAAAAGTAGGGAAACTTCTTAAAGTGTTCACAGACAAATGTAGGGATAATACTGACTCATTCAACTTGCAAAGCTTCAGGGATTTGTCTGACTAGCTTCTGTCTTAACAAAGGTATTTCACTGTCTGGTTATCAACTCAAAACCTGTTGTTTTTCTCAAACCTCTCAGTTTGGTGGCTGAGTTCGCTAAGATTAAACCTGGAATACTAGACAGTATACTATATCCCTTTTTAGTAGCTCTGTGTCCAGGTGTTGCACTAATAAAATAACAGATCTCTGAGATCTTGAGTAGAAAAGAAAGGAAAGCGAGATAGTTCTTTAATCTTACAGCCTTTCTCTTGACTGATCAGATCTGTGGAGAGGTCCAACACAAAATTTTGGAGGAAGGAATGTGAGGAAATTTGATTACTCAAGGTATTCCTTTGGTTTTCATGTGACAACATTTTCTAGCCTTTACTGGCTATAGAGTTGTGTGGAGGAACGGAACACAAACAGTCTCTCTTTAAACTTTGTTATCCCAATTTGAGTAAAAAAAGGATGTTGTAGGACTGCATTTGTATGCAGTTACCTCATCTGTTTGTGACTTGAGAAGAAGGTTAAGTTGGTTGTCAGGTACGCACTTTATGTCCAACTACTTTATTGCAAGTAGTGTTCTCTGTATTTTTTGATTGTGTAAGCTACTGTAACTTACCCCTCCATGGTGCTTATTTTTGTAAAAAAGTCCAATCATTAGAGCGAGTAGATAAAAGAAGATTGGCATACCTTGGAGGGTAGATTAATTTTGCTGTTGTAGAACACAATCACAATACTCACCCAAACCCAGTTGTCTTTGTTGTTGTTGATTTTTTGGGGGGATTTTGGGTTTCGTTGTTGGGTTTTTTTTAGGTATAAGTATGTTTTAATTTTTTATTGCTCTGAATATGACAACTTGTTTGCCCTGTTCTTACATAACCATTTGTGGGTTTTTATATTTTTAGGCTTTTATTTTGGTAGAGGTTGGTCATTGGATTATAGCAAGGGAATACATGTGGCACTGGAGGTCAGTGGAAGAATATTTTTCTACAGCATTTTTTTGTTAGCACTTCTGTGTGGCTCTTAGGAAAGTTCTTTTGTATTTGTTACCATTGTTTTAGTGTTGATTTGGTAAGCTAATGACTTGTATTTTGAAGAAGGTCTCAAATGTTGCCTGTTGCCATGTAATACAGATGTCTGCCGTGGTCTAACTTACTGAGAGGAATTATCGTTTGAGTCTGCATTTGTTTTTTCTTAGCAAAATAATGAAAAGAAGTAAAATATACTGACTTGTTGAAAAGCACAAATCATGTCCAAAACTATGGACTACTTGCAACAAACCTTAGGAATGTGAATTTTACTTAGTTGAGATTGCGTTCTAAAGTTGACTTGGAGTTACTGTCAAGGTTTGGTGAAGTGCTGCTCAACTTCTGGCCAGTGAGTGAGCTGCGGGATGACTACCTTACCCGTAGACTTCCCGAAATCCTGCTGACTGACTGAGTCATTCAATGTATGCTTATCAGGTTAGTGCTTCCTGGGAAGATGTCATGATGTAGTACATGTAGCAGAAGAGGACTTGTTACGTGGTTACTTTCCTGTTGCGTAATACATGTGATCTGTCCAGAAGGAGATGAACAATTTTCACTTGGAGGTGATGTTACTATTCGTGGTTATGGCTGAATTGCATTTTTTTTCTAAACACAGCATTGGACTTCAGCCTAAGTTTTATCAAGTAATATCCTTGAAGCATCTCATCTGGGGAAAAAAGATGGACTTTTACTTTATAAATAAATATAAGCTATTCCAGATAAGGCTTTTCTTTATTTTTTGTGCAGTTATCTGTTGATACCTTAGATTAACTCCCAGTTCATCCCTTAAGTATCTGCTCTGGCAGTTCGGACCATATCAAGTTTTAGTAAGCAAATAATACGCAAGTAATGTAATCAGCTCGTTTTAGTTGTTCAAAGTCTTCAGTGTGAGAAGAGTTTGTATTGAGTAGGTGGTGTGAATATTACAGATCTTTATTTTTTGTATTTTACTTTTGTTATCTTACTAAGGGCAATTGAATGTATAGGTAACTGAAGTTACTGAAAAATCCAGTACAACTAGTAAATGTCAGGAATTAAATTTTGTGATTGATGGAGACTGAATTTCAGATGGCTGTATTTTAATTCAAAGATGATTTTACATTGCATGAATTATGGAATAAGATTTTTATTTTAGTAGTTAAGGATGTAGTGGCAGACTAATGTCATGTGATTAATAAGATGCATCCCAACCACTGTCGACATTTAAAATTTCTGGTCTTACAAACAGAGAACTGAATAATTAAACCATCCCCCATCCTGGGAGAAAAAGGTGGTTTTTTTTGTTTTCCAAAATGAATGACCGCTGGGTGCAGTCTACATATGGCAGTGCTATGCTTGTGGCAGACGAAATAGAATTTAGGTGAACTATCGTATGTTTATTTAGGGTAAAGAATCCAATTCAAATATAATTGAAAAGGAAAGACTGTACTGTTAAGCAATATTAAAAAAAAAAAAAACTAATTTGTAGTATTTTGGAATGGGAATTAGACACTTTCTTGAGCTGGCATACACTTCTGTCATTGCTTTACTTACCTATTTGAAAGCTATATCCTGAATACTTTTTCACTCCACTTAAAATAAAGCTTTGCATCATGTATGGGAAGTTGCTTCCTAGAACTGATGCCATAATGAAAATTGTATTCTAGGTCAGAGAGTTGTGTAGGAGGGAAAGGCTGTCTGAAGGTCTAGTCTAACCTCCTGCTTTTAAAGCTTATCCAGCTATACCAAGTTGTTCAGGAATTTCTCTAGTCAGGTTGTATTTTGGAGGATGACATTTCCACAATCACTCTGGCAGCCTGTCATGCAGTTGATATTAGAAGGTCCTTTTTTATTTTTTATTTCTTAATGACTTTTTGGTGCCTTTTTTTCTTTTCCTGCAGGTTGCACTTACTGTTTTTATTCTTCTCCTACTGTCCATGCTCAGCCTTCTCTATTGTGTTTATGACAATGTCCTGCAAATAAAACTTCCTTTCCTAAGCTGTTTGCTTATATAATTTGTATACCAATGAAAACTGTTCTTCTTGCCGTTTTCATATTTAAGCAGTGATATTTTTATTCCTTCTTGTACTACTTCTAGAAATCTACAGTTCATTTGAAACTATGGTAACCAGAATGCAAAGCTACACAAATCTCTCTTGCATCTGTGTCTGTTATTACTTGCCTAATAAACTACTGGCCAAAAAAATAGAGGTGAAACTGATTTTTGGATATTGATTTCTCAAAATAAAAGTGGTTTATGGAGGTAAATTCTTCAAACAGAAAAATGTTTGTGCCCCCTTTTTTAAAAAATTCCCCCATGTGTGCTACAGCATTTTTTCCCGATACTCTGTGTTAATTTAAGCTGCACTTGTTTAATTAAGTGAGCTTCTGTCCAACTTATTTTGGTTAGCTATATTTTTAAAACTGATGTTGGTATTTGTTTTATTTTTTAAAAAATACTTGAATTAGAAAATATTGCTGATGTAGCAATGTGTGTGTACACTATTACTACTGTACTGTGAAATAAAGGTTTTTGTAAAATAGGAGACCTTTGGCTTGACAGTTGAAAAATAATCAGAAGAATCAACCTTTAGGCATTTCATTTCTCTTACTGGAATGTATTCTCTTCTGGTTATGCTGCTCAGTTTTTATTCAGCCATGCAATGGTTTTATGAGAGTTCTGTACTTAGAAGAGTGTATTTGTGCCTCAGCAGTAGCTGCTGCTAAGCAAAAATTTTCAGAGGTGGCAAGACACAGGTTGTATACATGAGTATGATATAAAAATGTCAAGAACATGTTCAGAAGCTTTCCGTTCAATAACACTGTGGGTATAAGACAATACAGCAAGTATGGTCTTCATCTGCAGTAGGTCAGGCACTGAGATTCTTCATATTCACTCACAAATGCACTAATAATCTGTAAAATTGAATTAATTTTTTTCCCCCTTTTTGTGCCAAGGGGATATCAACTGTGAGGTGTAACTTGCATTCAGAACTGGTTAGGGAAGCTCTGTTTACAGAGAGGATTTATGCATTCTTGCATAATCCTACAAATGGTCTCCTGCTGTTGTTGCTACTTTTCTACCTGGTCTTACCCTTAAAAAACATTTGGGCTCTATGCCAGTTCCAAAAGTAATCTTCTAATCTTTTCAGTGATCTCCACTTTTATCTAGGTTTTTTTTTTTTTTTTTTTCCTCCCTGAAATGCTATATAGTCTGTGATAAGTCAGTTAAAGCTCTGTGAGGAAATTCAGGACTGCTGTTGATTTGCATTAATTTATGCAGGCAGGAAGAACATGTAGATTTTTCTTGAGTTTCAGTCTATGTGCTGGTTAGAAGTTGTGCAGGTGTTACTTGGGATGAGTCTGAAGGGGTAAGAGAAGATTTAGGAATGGTTATAGAAGAGTTTCCTCCCCTCAATATTTTCTTACAGCCTTAGCATGGTTAATCAGATGCTGTTGTCAAAATCCTGCTAGACCTCCTGCTTCAGTTGGACGCTTACCAGCCTGTTGTGGTTAGATCTTATTATGAGCCTTTGCACTCTCAAGTTTTCCGTGGTTTATGGAAGCTGCAGTGCTGGTTCTATACGTGAGGTCTGTCTTCACCCTTCTAATACAATGTAGATCATTATATGCAGTGGTCTTGAGCCTCATCCCTCCCACCTCATTTATCTCCTAGCTCCTCAGATTTTTGGGGAATGCTGAGGTCTCATCTGTGGGAGTACCTGGTAATGAAACCATATGAGATTTTTGAATCTCATAAAATATTAATATTGTCCTTCAGGGATACTTCAAAATACACCAAAAAATACCTGCGCATGTTGCCAGACTATCTACCTCACTTTAGACTCCGTTGATTTTGTTTTGCTCACTTTTTAATGAAAACTTGGCAGAATGTTTTTTAAAACATGTAACTTTTTTTTTTTTTTTTTTTTTTAAAAAGCCAGATAAGAAGATGGCAACTTTTCTCAAGGTGCTTGGGAAGAGCTTTATTGTTTCTTGATGGAAATGCATAATAATTATTTGCTTAATCTCTCACCAGTTTAGACTATAGCTTTGGGAACGCTGGTCTGCTCTAGGCAGAAGTTACAGCTTTTATATGAATAATCAAACTGACAGCTACACTGTAATTTTGTTAGATAGTAGTCTGGTGAGAAATATTAGACAAAACTTGGTGAATTTTACAGATCGATCCAGGTTCTAGAAAGGATAGTAGAGGTTTGGGTTTAGTGTCAGTTTATGTAACTTATTGGAACAGGAGTTACTTTTTGGTGTTGAATTTGTAGAAGACAGTAAGCATGACTAGTGGACGTTGGCTCTTCATTGGGAGCAGTCAGCATGGTTTTACAAAGGGAAAATCATGTTTGACAAACCTGATACCTTCTATGAGGACCTAACCAGGTGAATAGATGATGGAAGAGCAGTGGGTGTGCTTTACCTTGATTTCAGTAAGGCATTTGATACAGTCTCCCACAGTATCCTCATAGTTAAACTGAGGAGGTGTGGTCTGGATGATTGAGTAGAGGTGGATTGGGAACTGGTTAAAAGGAAGAAGTCAGAGAGTTGTGGTTAATGGGACAGAGTCTAGCTGGAAGCCTGTAACTAGTGGAGTCCCTCAGACCAGTACTGGGACCAGTATTCAATGTATTCATTAATTACATGGATGAGGGCATAGAGTGCACTGTCAGCAAGTTTACTAACTGCACCAGGCTGGGTGGAGTGTGACACACAGAGAGTTGTGCTGAAATTCAGAGAGACTTAGGCTGGAGAGTTGGGTAGGGAGGTATGTAATGAAGTTCAACAGGGGCAAGTGTAGAGTGTTGCACCTGGGAAAGAGCAATCTCGTGTATCAGTACAGGTTGGGGACAGACCTGCTGGAAGCAGTGAAGAGGAGAAGAACTTAGGAGTCTTGGTGGATAGGAGGATGGCCGTGAGCCAGCAGTGTGCTCTTGTGGCCAGGAAGGCCAGTGTCATTCTGGGGCGTATTAGAAGGGGAGTAGTTATTAGGTGGAGGGAGGTTCTCCTTCCCCTCTACTTTGCCCTGGTGAGGCCTCACCTGGAGTATTCTGTGCAGTTCTGGACCCCACAGTTCAAGAAGGACAGGGAGCTGCTTGGGACAGTCCAGCGCAGAGCCACAAAAATAATTAAGGAAGTTGAACATCTTCCGTATGAGGAGAGCCTGAGGGAGCTGTGGGGCTTTCTAGCTTGGAGAGGAGGAGACTAAGAAGTGACCTCATTAATGTTTATAAATACGTAAGGTGAGTGCCAGGAAGATGGAGGCAACCTCTCCTTGGTGATGTCCAGTGACAGGACAAGGAACGATGGGTGGAAGTTGAGGCATAGGAGGTTCCATGTGAACCTTCGGAAGAATTTTGTCACTGTGAGAGTGGCAGAGGACTGGAACCACCTGCCCAGGGAGGTCGTGGAGTCTTCCCCTCTGGAGATACTCGGGAACCATCTAGATGCATTCCAGTGTGATCTGCTCTAGGTGATTCTACTCTGATAGGGGAGCTGTGCTAGATGATCTTTCGAGGTGCCCTCCAGCCCCTGACATTCTATGATTCTATTCTAAGGAGTACCTGAAAAATTGAGGACTGTAGTGAATATAGCTCCAAGTGCCTGAGTGCTGTCAGTTTCTCAGTACTGCTGTTGAAATGTTTCTGTGGGACTTCCCTGCTTGGAGGCATGCCAGAATGAGTGTGTGGGAAGACTTAATACTTGCTACTTATGTAGCATTTTGTATGTTCAAAGTCCTCTGCAAATACTAACTAATCTTTATTTAACATTTGAGCCCAATTTCTGTCAGTGTAAATCAGTAGCAGCCAGTTATGACCCTTACTTTTTTGATGTGAAATGAGCAAAATGCTATTAACTAGTGTAGTTAAGAATAATCTTTGTCATCTTAGTTACATACCATTTTTGTCACTCTACTGTTCAAGCTTAGTGTGATGTAGAAAAATGTTACAAATAGAGTATAGTACTACCTTTGAGGAGGTCTGTGTGTTGTAGGATGCTGATTGCTGGAAAGGATAACACTTCGTTCATTTTGTGAGTGGTATTTCAAGCTTTTCTGTGCTATATTCAGGTTTATTTATTTCCAGTCTGGGGAGCCATAGCATACTCATAGCAAGTAATGCTGCGAGAATAATGTTCATTCTGAACTTTCTTCCTAAGAGCTGTCTGTCCTTATTAAAACACAATCTTGAAAGTTACTTTAATTGCTTATACCTGTACTAAAAGATTATAGAGATCTTCTCTCTGTATTCTGGGATACATAAATGGTAATTTTCTGTTAACTGTTGTTTATCAAATATAGCTGGTATGACTAATTTATTATGCTGTTAGTGTTTTGATTACAGTTACGTTCTCACAACATGAAAACAGAAGTAGCCACCTAAGTTTTTACTAGGAGCCTGTGCTCTACTTTGAAAATTACTACTATAGAATCATAGAATGGTAAGGTTGGAAGGGACCTCAAGGATCATCTAGTTCCAACCCCCTGCCATAGGCAGGGACAACTCCTACTAGTACAGGTTCCTCAAGGCCTCAGTGCTGGGTTTTGTCCATGTTGGTGATCTACTCTAAGTGAATATGGTGTTGTATGGAAGTATTTTGTTGCAACAGTGTCTGAGAAACCAACATGGACTTAAACCAAACAGATTTATAATTTATAGAAATGTCCGTTTGGAGTAGCAGTTTTATATAAGCTATGTAGTTGTATGTTTTAGCATATATTAGATTTTTGACTGCTCGTTCTTCTTTTGAAGAAATTGCAAAATATTCTTCAGGTAATTGTAAGGTACATGAATTTATAAATGCCTTTGCAATTTGGATTGGATATATTTTCATGTTAAGCATCCTTTTAAAGAGAAGCTACAGCAGTTCTGACTTCAAGATTTTGTCATTCCATTTTTTCCTCAGTAGAATTAAACATGAACAGGTCTATATAGTAAATTTATGTGCTTGGAAATGGTGTCGAATATTAGGAAGAAATATTGGGCCACCTTGGTACAGGTTGGGTACTGTGCTGAAGCAGCGCTCTTTGTTTCTGCGTGAGGATTGGCCTGGATACTTTCTGTGACATTGCATTGGGTCTTGGAGACACAGAACAGTAAGGAAAACAGAGTGGTAGATAGGGGCATATTGGTCTTGAACTTGGAGCAGAGAGTTGGAAGAGAAATTTCTTAACGTAAAAGAATTTGGTCTGACAGTAACGTGTAGTTTCTGACAATGTATAGGCTGCGGTGTTTTCAGAACAGAATTCGATTAAGTCTGTAAACAAGTTTGATTTGTAACTTGTGATGCATTGAATGTTGACTGGAAATTTCAGAGAGAAAACACCTGTAGAAGAAGGTTTAGTATTTTACTATGTTAACTTTTTTCTTTGGACAAACTTCACTGATGTTAAAGTGGATGATATGCATTAATTGGCTGTGACATTTCAGTTAACAAGGGTTTTTTCTTTGTTGTGATGTTCAGTACCTTTAGAAGTAAATGTCTCTGAGACTTTTGACTTCCACTAAGTGTCCAAAATGTAGCTAGCTTTTAAACAAAACTGATAGTGTACAGAAATAAACATCATGCATGAGTATCCCCTATGCAGACCTACTGCTGTTTTAATAATTCTTCTGATCTTAGTTAATAGTAGTCAAAACAACTCAGGTATGAACACAGTAAAACAAGTAATTTAGTTGATTTTTTTCTGGTAACAACATGCTTTTTAGAAGCTACACAGATCAATGAAGAAAATCATTAGAACTAGAACTAGTTCTCATTACATATTCTTACAGTATTAAACTGCTCAGCAGTGACTGCTGTCTGTGATTGAATAAAGCTAGTCCTGGTTTTAGAGAAAGTAGTGACAGACTCTAATCATGTCTGGTATGCTGAAGAAACAGCAATGGTAGTAGATTATAGAACCTAAATGTACTTGGTAAAATGAGCTAATGGTTCTTTGTTAAGGATGTAAGACCTTTCTATTTCTGTCACATCTTGGTTAATTTCATTGCCATTTTCTGTGGGGTTTAGACTAAGATGGTCAACTACTAGCATGTTGTAACACTTAGACATCACAAAAAAGACAGTGAGTTACAAATTCTTGTTATTGTTGGAAAAGAATGTTGGGGGCAAGCTCCTGGACAAACTGTTTGCTTATGGCTTGGATGTGTGGATGCTTCACTGGGTGAAAACCTGTCTAGTTGTCTGGACCTAAAGAGTGGTGGTGAATGGTATTCAGTCCCATTGGCAGCTGGTCACTGTTGGTGATTCTTAGGGCTCAGTACAGGGGCCAGCTCTCCTTTATATCATCAGTGATCTGGATGGGGGCATTGAGTGCACCCTTGGTAAGTTGCACATGGTACCAAATTGAGTGGGAGCGTTGATCTGCTTGATCGTAAGAGTGCTCTGCGAAGAGATGGAGATAGGCTGGATCTATGGACTGAAGTCAGCCCTATGAGGTTTAACAAGGCCAAGCACCGGGTTCTGCATATTTGAGTTAAACAGCTCTATACAATGCTGCAGGCTTGGGGCAGAATGGCTGGAAAAGTGCCTGTCAGAAAAGGACATGTGGGTACTACTGGTTTACAGTCATCTGAGCATGAACCAGCAGCCTGCTTAGGTGACCAACAGCATCCTGGCCTGCATGAGAAATAACGTGTCCAGCAGGACCAAGGAAGTGATTATGTACCTGTGCTTGGCACTTCTGAGGCTGTACCTTGAATACTGGGTTCAGTTTTGGGTCCTTCACTACAAGAAGGACGTGTAGTTTCTGGAACATACCTAGAGAAGGGTAATGAAGCTGGTGAAGGGTCTGGAGAAGAACTTCTATGAGGAGTGGCTGAGGGAAACTGGAGCGGTTTAATTTGAAGAAAAGGTGAAGGAGAGACCTTCTTGCTCTCTGCAACTTCCTGAAAGGTTCTGTACTAAGAATATATCATAGTGCTATAGCCAGAAAGAATAAGCTACATTTGAAGTGATGTGTGGCAACTTTTAAAGTAGTTGTAGCATACTAAACCAGTGTGGACATATTTTCACCTTTGACATAATTTGACAGTTGATTGTGTCTGCCTGGTACCTGCTTGTGAAAAAAGGTGTTTTTGTTCACCAGCCATAGGACTCTTCATAAGCCAACTCAATTTACTAAACTTGAGAAAGCTAATTCATTCAATAAGTAACTAATAGATCATTGCTGAACAAAGGATCCTACAAGTGCCCTTGACTATGAGATATGTCCAGAAGTAAATGCAGGGAGAGAGAGGGGTCAGCAAGGGTACTCCCTTCACCAGTAGCAATCACCAGTATTATCAAACGACAATGGTTGTTTTTTGTGGTTTCATTCACTAGCAAAAAAGAGAATAGATGTAGTTAATGCAGTCCATTCAAATTGTCATTAAAGTGCTTTCAGTTGAATAGTGGGAAAAAAATTTGAAATTACTATTGCTTGGCCAAGTTGTTGCCATCAGTTGTCTTAGTTTTCTAAAGATGAATAATGTAACAATTGGGTAAGTTTTGTAAGAGTAAAGATTATGAAACTAAGAAGTAAGTGACACTAGGGAACCTGTATGTTTTAGAAGTGGATTGTTACATAGTATTTGTATAACATGTTGTAAATTTTCTTTAATAGTACTATATAACCTTTACTACTGGAGAGCATGCTGCTTTTAAATATATACTGATTTGGGGGATTTGGTAGGATCTGTACAAAACACTTAACAAGGACATTTACAGTTTAAGAGTATCTGTTGTAGGAGGTTGTACATTGAGACTTGTGTATTCCAACGTACTAGAATGTAGTCCAGAGTGTTAGAAATTTGGGGTGTCTATGTTCTCAACCTGCTAAAATTTTGCCACATTATTCCTTTTCTTAAAGTGGCTGTTCAAAGCCACTAGCATGGCAGTAGATTGTGCTCCAAATAAAATGTAGGAAGATTTTGCAGTTCACTTGGGGAACATGTAGATGACAGAATTAATCACTTAGACGTGTCAAACAGTACAAGCTGCATATTGATGTAAATAAAACTGCTATTTTGGCCATCATACAAAAGCTTAACTGTTGCAGTTGTAACATGCAGTATTTGTCTCACAGCAAATGAGAAAAGTTAATATTGTTTTATTGTAATAAGCAAAAAAATGTTACTGGCATGCAAAAAAAAAAAAAGTCACTTGAAAAGATCTATTTGCCTCGTGTTGTTACTGGATCCTCAAATCTTGAGAAAGCAATGCTAAGTAATATTTGTGTGGTTACACTAAGATCAGGAGAAGAAAAGAAGTTGTTTAGTTTGAGAGAAATATAAATTACTATGAAAAATGGTAAGAAAATGCTTAGGTAATTTAAATGAAACAATACAATGGGAAGTCAGCATTGAAGGATAGGCAAACTTAAGGCAGGCAGTAAGGAGTGCTTTTGAGGAAAATAGAGAATTGTGGTTAATTTATATTGACTTTATTGCACAAATAATATGTTTATCTGTACTTATGGAGATGTTTTGTCCTGCTAGGTAAGCTAGGGTTTTGTTTGTTTGGTTTTTTCTTTAATGATATTGGATTTGAACTAATACTTAGTGTAACGGTGACCTTTGAAGTCACGTGGTTTGCACCTTATTTTGCTTCTTTCTGCCTTGCCATTTTTTCCCTTCTCGATTTCCTGCTCCACTGTCTAGGTGTTCTTTTAAAGAAAATGCTAACTCTATCAGTGTAATTTTCTATAATACTGATATTTATAATTCACAGAACAATAACTTCTTGATGAAAAAGGACTGGCAGCACTCTTTAAGTGTCTGTATATCATAAATGACACAGCTACATGTTAGGATGGTGCTAACATACTCTGCCTGTTTGTAAAACCAACCTATAATTCTCAGTCAGGTTTAATGATAGATCACACATATTCTCTCCAGGATGGATCTGGCGTTATGTGTTCATGCAAAATTACCAGAGATGCAGTTGCATGCCTCAGTCTAGTACATGCTGAGTTCATGACAGGGTAATCTGGTGCTGCTTTGCTCAAATGCTAACAACTTCGGTGTCACTGTCAAAGGACTCTTGGAGTGTACTGCTGCATCTTGTTGGCACAGAAGGCAGAAATTAATGCAGAAAAATGGAAGATGTTGTGACTGAAGTATCATGCTGCAGTTTTTTACTGTCCTGTAAATTAGATCTTCTGTGCTTAGACTTTTCCTGTGGTGACTTCATTTTGGGATAAGATAGTTAATAATTCTGAAAATGCCACACAGTTATTCAGACTGGGTTATTCTTCCCCTAAGCACTGTTCCTTGTGGACTGTGTATGATGACAGTATAGGTGAATATTATGGGGTACAAAATGAGATTCATGACTTTAATTATTACTGAAGTTTCTAAAACCTGTAAATTACTACTGTAATACTAAACTTCTCTTTATCGAGAGCCTAATTAAAATAAAGGTACAAGATATTGCAGAGAAATCAGTGCTACCAATTTTGCTTAAGAAAGACTGAATAATATGGTAGGTAAATACTGTCCATTTCATAATGGCTGAATATCAGTCATCTTACTGTAATTTGGTGGCAGTTACCTTCCTGAAGTAATTCTTTATCTAAGCCTTTTTAATTTGTTTTCTTCTCCTTCAGTCCTACTCCCACATATTTAGATTTATGAATAACATCTGTCTTTTGACACTGGGAACTCTTGTCTTTTGGAATTCTCTGTAAGACATGGTAATGCTGCCCTATTTAACTACATTAAAAAGAAAATAAATCTTTTCCTTGCATTGATGTTTTTTTATTCTTGTTGTGAGGTAAATGCTCTACAGTGTAGCAAGTAGAGACAGGGGAATCAGTAATGGAGATGGAGGCTAATTGTGCACATTAGCAACTACCACTGACAAGGCTTAGGAAACCATCAGGGCCTTTTTGAAAGAACCTACTAAACTGGATAAAAACCTGACGGATAGTGAGTTTTAGAGACCCATTCCTATCTGTGAAGGTAGACTTGATCACTTGACACCAGATAGGGCAAAAGGCCGGAAAGGGAGAAAGAAAATGTTTTCCCTGTTTTTCTGGCAGTCACTGTTACTTGGTTAGATGTGCAGTTACCTATGAAGTACTGGGAAAATGCTGATGATACTTTCCCCCCCCCCCAGTATTAAAATATATTGTTAGGCTTCTAAAGACCCATAGAAATATGAAGGCCAAAATCAACTTCAAGTTCGTAAAGCAGTTAGCAGTTCTTGGACTAAAATTTCATTTTGCTCTTGTATGTCTTGATGGAGAATATAAAAGCCACGCATTTTGTTTGGACAGGTTTTTACATGAGACCAGTAATTTTTAACTGAAGTGATTAATTACTTTGGACTAAGAAGTACAACATTGTGTTCTTGAGTAAATGCTTCTAAGAAAGTTTCTGTAATACAATACTCCCTTTTTTAAAATGCGTTGTGGTTCTAATCTAACTTTAACATGCAGTGATGCATGCCTCAGAAACAGTGCTATGAAAACCCAAGCTTAGGAAAGTGGTTGTTTAAGGCCACAGATAATAGTTCAACGCAGGTGTGTTGCTGAGTTCTTGAGGGAAGTGGGTTTTGTAAGGGTTAAGTTAGATGAGCACTGTCAGAGGAATTTTAAAAGAATGTGTTGGGTTTGTGTAAGTCTGGTGAGGGAAGCTTAAAACTAGAATGTGCTGCAAAGTTTCAGTTCTTTAGAGTAGCCAAAACTGCTGTGGTAGTTTGACTTGTGGATGGTCATCCTGAATGCTTTGCTCAACTGTATTTAATTGCTTGCATTTCTCTTTAAAATGTACCTAGCTTAAAGATCTGTTTTGAAACTCTTCTCTCTAAGAAATTTTTTGTCAGTAGCATTTGTTGTGGCATTTTTCTGGAAACTACACAAATGCCCAATCACAGGAGGGAAAATACTAATTATTTAGGTTCTTAATGTTTTTTCTTATGACTAAAACGTGAGATTCCAGTAAGTAGATAAATCAACTGATGAGTTACTAATGTAGATTTGTACTTTGACTGTCTGTACTCCATGTGTTTGTAGGATTTTCAGTTACTGGAGAGGAATTGTGGAAACTTTTCAGAAGTTCTAAGCAGTTGTCACAGGTAAAAGTGAGATTCCAAACGTTTAGTAAAAATGCATGATTCTCTTCTGGTCATACTGTAAGGGATCATAGAGAGGATACAGGGAACCTGTGCTGCCAGGGCAAATGATTTTTTGAGATGCAAGTGACTGCTGTCTGTATGGTAATGCTCAAGAAGGTTTGGAGAACTAGGCATCATTTGTTACAGTGCATTACCCTTTTTCTTTCCCCCCGCCATGTATGAAAATACAGGCACCACTAGAACAGAGGTAGCAGAAATTTTGCCTGCCATAAAATCGTTGGGGAAAGGAAGGAACATGAAATACTTTTTATTCCAGCTATGTAGTTTTCTTTGGGTTGTTGGGTGTTCATTATTCTTTTTGGTTTTGAGTTGGGTTAAGTAACCTATGTCCAACATCAAAAACTTTTGCATGTGTAAGAGTTTGCGAAAGGCTTGTCGGCAAGTTATTATATTACATTACAATATTTTAAAGTTTTTGTGGTGGTTTTGGGACCCCGGTTCCCATAACTAAACCACGGAGTTAAGCTCTCCAGTGGGACTCCTCATGAGTATTATGTCTGTATTACGAATACTCAAATACCAGTATTTCTTGTAAAAGGCAGGAATTTTGCTAATTGTGGCACAACAAATGGTTTTATCAGTAAGTTCTCTACGCTCTTGGCAAAATGCGTGTACATCCCATCAGAGGATGACTGAGTGGTCTAGAATACTGCACTATTGCTGGTTTGCGTTTTTAACTACTAAGGTTAACACAAGTCATGAGGACTTTCACGTTTTTACCCTGTTAGTAGCAATGTGGGGGAACTGTTACCTGCCTGTGTATAGCTACATATGTGTCACTGATGTTGCCTTAATCAACCATAAGCAGTTTCTAGAGAACACGTTGTTTCCTTGGGGATTTATTGCACTTGCAACATCACACCTCTGATTCTTCTGCTTACAGAATATGATTATCTGCCATTAGTACCGAATACTTAAACATGGTTGCTGCGTGGTGTTTCCTTCTTTGTGATGTTTTGTGCTGCTCATTATTATGGCTCTTTCTCTACTGTGTTTAGTTTTTGTTGACTTTTGTCCCACATTTTGTTTTTTCTGTATTGATCATTACAGTAGAGTTCTATATATTGCAGTGGAAGATCTGTGTAGTTGTTAATCTTGCTGACAGAAATGTTTGTAGTTTTTTGCACAGTGAATGAAATGTGTCTTCTTCATTTCACCAGGGAAGATGGAAGTTCTGTCCTTATGATGATTCATTAGTTTCTTTAAAAAGATAGTTAATACAGGTGCTTTCTATTCTTTGTTTCCCTGTTTAGTCATGTGCTCTAGAAAATGGAAGAAATATGCCCAAAATTTTGGGGTGTTGCTTATATGAGGACTCGTAACAAGTAGCAGGTCATACTACCGATTAGAGGCTGTATGATGCAGAAGAATATCAAATGATATTTCATCCCCCAGTTGTTTAAATCGTTAGTGTTGTCATACTTAAGACGATAATTATTGTCATGCTCTACTACTGTGCTGGAAATTGACATTATATGAAATGAGGTTGTGATGTATTTTTACATATTAAATAGTACTTATTCAGTCTACTATTTTAGTGTAGATTTGGGGAATCATAATTATTAAAATTTGTTCTTTTTGTCTCAGGATAGGGAACCCACATTGTGTGTCAACCTTGATGATGTGTTAATTGATTGGAGACTCGGTTTAAATACTCTGGGCACTTCTGTCCCTCGACAAATACTGTCTTCTATTTTGAACAAGAATATTGTTTTGGTAAAGGAGAACCATTTAATGGCATCATTTTATGCTGGTGCTTGAGGGTTGCAAATATCAATCTGGCAAATAACCTGGAGATTTCTTGAGTTGGAAATTACTGCCTGTGTTGCTCCAAGGAGTCATCTCATATGTAAAGTGAATTGCTTGATGAGTACTTCATTTTCTTCAGAGTTACCGGAAGAAGTGAAAATATTATGGTATGGGCTTCTGAAAATAATGCTGGAGAATTGTGTGTTTCTCTGCAAAATGATGTTTCCCCCACCTTGTATTTAAATTTAAGAAAAATAATTATTGGGAAAGTTCATATAATTTAAAATTCTCAGTTTATGCTACTACAGGTTTTCATCTATCATCATCTTCTCCCTGATCTGTTCTTTTGGGGTGTCTGAGGAGACTAACTGTGGTTGCAGTTCTAAAATATCTATACTCAGTTGGGCTGTAATACAGAATTAAGTATAGAAATCCTATAACGTAAAGAATGATAAAACCTTTGTTGCTGTAGAATGTAACTTGTAGTCTGTAATCATTGTGCGGTTAATGACATCATGATATGGTCTATTAGAGAATGGCACAGAGTTATTTTGCTTGGAAAGATGAGGTTAGTATTTGTGTAATGCTACAGAGAAATCTGATGACTTTGTTAGGCCTGAAGTAGTAAGGTGTCTGTTGTGGATTGGTGTTTTTGTAGTCAGGGTAAAATGACAAAATTATTTTTTGTTAGGTTAAGTTCACAAGTAACTAATTACTACTTCTTCTGTGGTCCATCATCAGTCTTCTCTGACATTTGTAAAGGTTCTGTTTTGCTGTCTGGCTCTTTCTCTATTTGGTCTGCTGTTCCTACCTTTGTTCCTTCCCTGGAGCTAAGACTTAAACAAGAGGAATTTTACTAGTTTGTGACCTAGCAAGTGTATCTTGCTATAATCACCTGCAGGAAGTGCTTAGAAGTCTTTCTATTTTAGTGTTGGTTTGTTTGGTGTTTTTTTTCCTTCTGCCTTGTTTGTAGTGATCTTTGTATTATACCAGATTCTGTGGTTCTCCAGTAGTTTTCCCACTTGGTATATGAAGTCTAAAGTTAATTCTCATAGTAATAAACTCTATGTTCCACAGTTAATTTTTTTGGCTGGCATCTGTTTCACGGTAATGAATTTGTAGCTGTTCCTAAAATGTCTGTTGACTGTCTAGAGAATTGTAGGAAAGTTGGCATTTAAAATGTTTCTCATAATGAAAAGTGGGCAGCTTTAATTTAATCCATCTTTTCTCAGGAAAAAAAGAACAAACTTCCAGATGAATTGCATGTATGTGTTTGTTTAAAAAAAACAAGTAATTCTTTTTCTCTTGACCTCTTGCCCTTCTGTAATCTCAAAGCCACCCTGAAGTTAAAAATAATATGCTAAGGGTAGAAATATAGGTTAGTTCTGTTTCATATTCANCCCCCCCAAGAAAACCAACCAACCAGACTCCACAAACAACCCAAAACAGCTAACCAAAATAAACAAGCAAACACAAAAAACCCCCACCAAAAAACCCACCAAACTTTCTTGCCATGATGCTGTTATCACTATTGTCTCTTCAAGTCTTAACAGCTGTTGAAAAATGTGGCTTTGATTGCAGGTTCATTTTAGGTTGCTTGCAAGACTGTTTAATGATCTAGGATTTTCATACCCTAGGGCAAGATTATAGTAAGTGGAGGTCAAGCTGAACAACCGCCAGACCTAATTTACACTGGGATAAAAATGTTCTTGTCTAACAATTAGATTGAATGTTATTACCTCTTTCCCTAACTTTTGCTAAGATTTGGTTTATATTATTTCAAGACCAAGGCAGTCTTAGGCCAAAAAAGCACCCTCTGAGCAGAATATTAGCTTTACCTTTCAAGTACATGAAATAGCACAGGACACATACATAGTAGTGGCCCCTATCATGCGTGTTGTGGAAGAAATAGGAGGCTTAGTCCAAAGACAAGATTTTCTTAATATGTAAACTTCTTAGCATTGTCCACAAGAAAACAACAGTCACTGGTGCTGAAAGAGGGAAGAAAAAGATCTTGAAAAGATGTAACCTCTCTGATTATGTACATGGAGTCTTCCAAGACAGATATGATAAGTGTTGCAGTAGGATTATTGTAATTGCTTCTTCAGATCAGTCACTTAATATAAACCTGTATTTTGCAGCTTAACATTGTAGATCGTGTCCAAAACAATGAAAGGTTTGTTATATAGGTTAGGTGAGGAATTACATCTTAACCCTGAAACACTACAGCAAATTACGCTTAGTTGTATATGGGCAAACAAAAGTGAAGATGGCAAATACATTTCTGTCAAAGTATTGTGTTATTGTAACTAAATGTGTAGATATTTTGTCAGGTGTTAAGAACTTCTAGTGGCATTCCGGTTTATGAATTCCATTTAAACTTTAGAAAATACTGGCTATAACCCTACTCAAAACTGTGTATTATCCTTATTATTCTGATTAGCAGTGCAACAGAACTATACTTCTGATTTCTTGTACAAGCAATTCTAAACTATAAAGTGGCTATCTTGACACAAAATTGGCAGGTTGCATTAGTAATGTAAGAAGATTTATATAACGTAGCCCGTTACTGATCCAGTGTTCTTATGAAATCAGTGCTTGGGGCATTAAAATCATAATGTGAAGAAATTTACAACTTGATGATACTTACGTGTACTAGGAATTTTTTTTTTGTGTAAAGGTATTCTAAACATGAAAGAATCCAAATCCAGTTACTTAATTTTTTTGTCTCTTCAAACAAAGAATAGACAGCCCTGTGGTAACAAATGATCTGTAACAGATTTCTTTTTTAAAGTCTGTTTTTTAAGTAGAACTTTGTTCCAAGAACTGAACATGCTGTAAGTAGTAAATTAATTTTACAGAATTGTACCAAATGGAAAACTTTTTGTCTGCCATTATATGTTATGATTTGATTTGATTTTAAAATCCTGAATAGTGATCTCAAACAATTGATAAAAATAATCAGCCAACAAAATCTGTTGACCATAAGAGCATAATTCAACACAGGAGTAATAAATAATTATGTAATCGATGGCTAATCAATTAAGTCAAAGAAACACTGATTTTGAATGAGCAACTGAGACAGCTCAATAACTCAGTATGGGATATTTGACTAGATATAGATTTTTTTCCAGAAATTTAAATATGGATTGTAAAGGAATTATATTGATTTCAACAGTGCATCATTGTGCAATGTAAAATGCAGCAGAAAGATCAAAACAGTCTGGAAGTGGTATTGTCTGTTTGAAATAATGCTTTTTCTGTCCAACTTATAAATTCTAACCATAAATAGTTAGAATTACTACTTACTGAGAAAACTTAGAGAAACTAAAGTAGGACTGAAAAAACTATACACTTACGAGTATGTTGTGTTCTCAACTGCTGGGTTACCTGTTTCTGATTTGAGTGTGGGGAGATTGGAGATACATGTTTGGTAGAAAGCAGAGGAAGAAAAGCCTGTGCTAAGGGTAAGTATCCAGTTAATTATGAAGCCACAGTAATTGTTAGGAAAGACAAAGTGGCAGATCCAGTCCTTTGCAGTCTACCAATTCTTGTTTTAGCAATTTGAGAGTTTTCACACTGATAAATCAAAGATGATCATCAACTGAAGACAACAAGAAGATGATAGAGATAATACATTAAAGGCGAAAAATAAGTCAGTGACTGAAGCATTTTCCCATGTAGTTGCTGGACACCTATAGGTTTTGATAGCTGTCCTCTGGTGACTTCTGCCATGCCAGCTGTGTTTTCTATTTCCACGTTTGAGGTTACCATTCATGTAATGGAAGTCAGCAAATTTTGATTTGTCAGTTTTTTAGTCCTGTGTAGTTCAAAATAATAGCCTTAAATGCCTGTGGAGGTGAGTTGTCATTAGTAGATCTGACTGCGAATCAGAGCATATGAAATATGAGAACTTGTTCTCTGTAAGGAGCTGCCTTTTTTTTTCTTTTCTTTTTTTTTCTTTCTTCTTTTTTTTTTTTTCTTGATTGCTGCTGTTTTTTTTTCTAATGGAATGATAATATTTGATCTATTTATGTTCCCTCCCCTCCTCCCCCCCGCTTTGTAGCAGCCTGTTAAGGGTTCAAGGTAATGGTTGCTCACTGAATTTGTGTGCCACAAAAAAATCACAAGTATTAAATTGCTGCTGTATGTGATATAGCTGCTGTAAACATTCAACACTGCAGTGAAATGGTATTTAACATCTTTAATGTACTTACCAACTAAATTTTAGCATAGAAGGATGTGGGGTTTTGGTACACCTTGTATTAAAGGAGCTAATAAACTACAGTGACTGAAAGGAGGCTGTTTTTATGTATAAGATGTGGTAAAAACAATAGCTTAAATTCTTCATATATACCTAAGATTGCATTTAGTCTCAGCTGTAGGAAGACAAAAAAAGAACTTCAGCATTTAGCATGTGAGACTTACTTCATCTGCTGGAGGTGAGGGTTGTTAGTAAGTGATTGGTACCTTTATGCCCCAGAAAGCTGTTGTGTTTGGTGTAATGGCAGGAGTATGGGGCAGGTCTCTGAATTCGGCTGATGCTATAGGGCACACCCCCTTCCAGAATGCCTCTCTTGGAGTGGGGGAAGGGGAAGGAATCATAGCACATGTAGCTTGTTTAAGAGACATCTGGCACTACTGCACTTTTTTTTTTTCTTTTTTTTTTCTTTCTTTTCTTCCCGTTCCTTCTTTGAAAAAGAACATACAGGAGAAAGGATGGAAGTAACCACCGTATCTCCACAGCTGCTTCTGTGTTGCTGAGCTACTAAAGTGTGATAGTTATATAGAAATATGTTTTATGTGTTGAATATTGCTTAACTAAAATATTTATTACAAATTAATGATACTTGTATAATGCAACCAGTAAATTTACAGCCTTCAGCTAAATTGATATTTTGTTGAAATTGCTCTTAAAAGGAGGAGAGATCTGCTGGCTTTGTTTACATCATGAATCTGCACAAGAACAAAGACAACACTTCAAAAAAAATTAAATTTTATTAGATTAAATGGAGAAAGGGAAGGTTTATTTTTTTCTTAATTTAACATTTTGTATTTTAGATCAGTGTGAAATAAATGCTTCTGTATCCCTATGGTGCCTAATGCACAGCATTTGAGTGACTTTGAAAGGAAGATACTTTCAAAGGGATGGGTCTCGCTAACCTTTGCTTTAGAATATTTTACACATATGAGTTTCTCAGCATGTTTAGTAAAATGATTCTGGTTTCTAAAAAGAATGGTTTTGATACTTTATCTTCATGTTAGCTTTCATAAAAAAAAAAAGCATAGCATGCTGTAGCTCTCCCATTTGGCACAATTTGTTGACTACCACAAGTATAACTAATTAGAGTTGAAAGAACTTATTGATTTGAATAATGCCAATATTTTTGCAGTGTTCTTGGAATGTATACAAGTGACCACACTGGTTTCCTCTGGATGTTTAATGAATATCAATAGCTAACTGGTATAAGGCTTGAGCACCAGCCATCTCTCCCACAAAATTGTTCTTTTAGGATGAATAGAGAGGATGATTTTTAGACTTGGTGGAGTTTTTTTTTTTTTTCCATCAGCTATTGAATCACTAACAGATTATTAGCATCCTGCATTGTGGGTATGTTTGGTTCTCTAAATAGAATGGAAGACAGCCATGCACATCACAACTGCTGTTTCCTATAAAATCAGTATTCAGTGCTGCAGATCTCTCAACACACCAGTTGGGATTTTAGCCCAAATGTTATGAGGGGAGGACAAGAGCAAAATGTTGGGTACTAAAAATCTTTAAGTTATGACTGGGGATGTATGGAGCACAGATGTTCTGAGGTTGACAGAATTGCAGAGATGACTTTTTAATGAAAGGTAACAAGGTTTTTTATCTTTATTTCTTCTGTTTTAGAGGTGAAGCCAACATTTGCACATGTGAGTAGTTGTTTTCATTTTTAGTTTATAAGGATGGTTCTTTTGATTGATTGTTGAAAGAACCATAATCCAATTATGAAAGGCTTAAGTCTTAGCTTTTACTGCTTGGTTTGGATGTGGCACAGTATTTATTCCATTTTAGAGAAACACTAATTTTACTTTTTGATGGCACAGATTTTCATTTGAGCCAGGGAAGAATGGTTGGCTGCTCTTGATTGTTTACATAGACAGCAAGGTAATGGCATTTTTTGGAGCTTCTGTACAAAAAGGCTTCTGTAACTGGTATTGTGAGACTGATAATTGCAGTAGTTACCTTACTGAGAGGGTGACAGGAGAGCACAGTGTGCCGGGGTGCAGACCAGTTGTGTTCCTGCAGGTGGCCTGAAGGGAATTGGATAAGGTGATGAAGTGATGTGGTATCTGTAACCCTGGCCTGCTGGGAAAGCTGGGATGATGCAGGTGAAGAAGGCAAGATTGAATGGGGGCAGGAAGTATTCTTACACATCAGCCACCTCCCCAGTCCCTTGGTGGGGGAGAGATAAAAAAAGATCTGATTAAGGTAGTTTGACTTGTGCTTTATGTTCTTTTTTTTTTGCTTCTGTGTGGGGCTTAGTCTCTTTAGTTATTGTTTGGAACTAGTTAAACCATTTTTATGTAGTGTGAAGCATCATCTAAAACTCTGGTGAATCTCAACAGGTAAAACACAGAACTAAGTAGGTAATACCTTTTCTCATCTGGAGAGCTTGGGACCACAGTGAAAGGAGTACAGTGGGATCTTCAGAAGACTACAGAATATGCACTATGTCCAGGACTGATAGAAGCAGACTGGAAGATGTGCCTGAGAGATTTTACTTACCACTCTTAAGTAGTTTTGTTTTATGGAGATTTTCCTTATTTCAGACATCTAACATTGACTGCATCTTCTAGTAGCATCTGATGCTATTACTATATATTTTGTAGTCCCACTTCTAGGATTTGTATTTAAATGCTGTCATGTTAGACAGCATTTAGAAATGTTTTGGGCACAAAGCTCTAGTGACCTGAACTTCTCAAAGGGGAAGGTCTGTTTGAGCGGGGAAGCTGAGGCTCCTGTAAAGTGGGGAAACTTGCTGGCTTGCATTGATCAGTTGAAGAACAAAAGCCAAAACTTGCCAGGTGGGATACCTTGTCAGCTGGAGAACCCTGCCTGTGCTGTACGTAATTTGTCGCTGTTGGCTGGGCGTATGAACAATGCTAATTCTGTTTTGGGCTTTTACTGTGTAGCTGGTTACCTGCTTGCTGAGGGTAGTGCCTGTGCATCTTCAGACCTAGCAGTTAAAAGAAGCAACATTTAGAGGAGATGTGCAGAGGATTATGCTTTTGAAAACCTGTTTGAAGGGGCATATTGATCTGTCCTGTAGTTGAGCTTAGAAATAAAAAGCATTTAGGTGACTAGGAGGTGTGCTTGTCTTGTATCTTAAATGAACTAGTACACCTCTTTTGTAATGTTGAAGCAGGCATATGTGGCTTTTTTCTCTTTTTTTAAAATCTTGGTTGTCATCCGACTTGGCTTCTATTCTTCCTAAGAGCCTTATTTTCCACGCAGTCAGACTGTAACATCTGGAAACCATCCCTTCTTTGGCAGGGAATAATGTCACAGGCACAGTGAGGTGTAGCTTCTACTTTTGCTATCTTACCTTTGCCTTTTTTAAAAGTATCCAAAATCAAACTATTGAACATGTGTATGGGAATTTCAGGTGCATTTTTGCAAAGCTCGAGAATGCTACTGGGCAGAACCATTAGAATAATACAGATACTTTTTAAATAAGGTTTGTAGTTTTGTTTGCTATACAGTTTATTAATTTGTTCAGTATTTTGAAATGCTTATATCAGGTCTTTTAAATCTACCATTTTACTGAACAATATGAATTACTGAATGCCAATTAAAGAAATCTCATTATTCAAACCGTAACGGTATGTTTATACTTCAAAATGGTATTTAACATACTGCATTAAGGGCATTGATGTTATTAATCATACCTCAGTAAATAATCTAATGACTGTGAAACACCGTAGCAGAATGGTTTCCTTCCATAATAACTGTTCCTCATATTTATTGGATAAAACCAGCAACCCTCTTTTACTGGGAAAGGGACTATTTGATGGTAAGTTGAGGTTGGCAGACTTTCTTGTATGTTACTCACTTTTAAAGTCTCTAAACTTGGGGTGAAGGCTAAACCACGACTTCAAGTTTTAACCTGATTTTTGTTCATATGCCTTTTAAATTCCACCCCCTCCCCCATTAAACCCTGTTGAAGTGTTTACATTCAAAACCTTAAAATGTGAAAACTAATTTTCCTTTCTTTATATTGGTGTATTCATTATCTCTGGTAACATGTGTTTTCCATGTATTTGGCTGGTCTCTTCTAGGGGTCACCATCAGCCATTAACTAGGCTTCTCTGAAGGCTTGTAAGAAGCAAATGGTTGTGTCTGTATGTGTGCAGTAAGCTGCAGAATGAAAACATAGGAAATGCATGTGAAAAAAAACTAAGGAGAAAGCTTTGAGGAGGAGACAGAAAAGACTGGGCAGGTGCCTGGTGAATGTACAGGTAGGACATGCTACCTGCCTCCCTGTGATGTGTGGGTCACAGCTGAGGTACTTACCTGCAGGCTGGCTCTCCCCTCAGCAGCTAGGCAGGCAGGTGCATCAGTAGGAACCCCGTGTGGGATCTGGGCCTCACTGCCAGCTTTGCCCTGCTACAGCCATGGAACAACAGTCCAGGCTGTGGCCCCTCCAACAGGAAGGGCTGGAGTAGTAGTAGCAGCTGCATGAGGATTCCGGTTGGCCACTTCTCTCTGGTATATCTGGTCTTGCCTTACAGGAGGGCAGTCATTGGCAAAGCTTGTTGTTGGATTCGTTGTGAAGGGGTTGAGTTCAGGTGCCTTGGATGCTTCATCTAGTATGCAAGTGGGGTTGATTCAGTTGGATTATCCAGCGAATCAGGATGAAATGGTGATGTTTTCATAATTTGCTGCTTGTTCATTTGAATGCTAGAAATGAGCCGAAACTTTCCTGTGTGTTTGGCGAGTGTCAGAAATGTCAGAGAAGTGTGTTCTGAGAAGGCTCTTTCTCACTTAATCAGAAGGCTTGTTGCATGCACTGGAGAGCAAATACTATAAAAATTGAAGAGAGAGTAGGCCACGGAATAAAAATACTAGTGTGATAGCTTAATATCAAGAGTCTCCACAACATTGTTTTTTCAGTTTTGAGAGATAAACAGAAGAATGTGTGGACAGAAGTGGTGTGAAGGGGGTGTGAGAGCTGGAAGTTTAGGAAAATTAAATTGTGAAGAAAGAGATTGAAGAAACAATACATACATAAATTAGGATATTTAGGTTCTTTGTAGTGCTAACTGTTCAGTGGCTTCCGTACTGTGGACTGCTGTTGTGTACACAGACCATGTCTGTTGGAAAGCGTGGAAGAGTGTGGATTGATGATGTCTAGTTTAGGTCTTCTTGTAAAGGAGTTATAAGACTGATTTATTAAGCAAACAACACAAAAATAACCACAGATCTAAAGGTATTAATTGCATTATTGTTCAGTTTAGTCTTGATTATGCTATCATAATATGATCAAAACTGCTGATACAGTTAGAACTAAATCATGTTAAAGTACAGTTGTTGCAATACTGAATGCTACTTGGAATATGTTTTCTGTATTTTACTCCAGTTAGAGAATTACTTTAAAGCTTGTCGGCAGCTGAAATACTAGGCTGTGTAATATTAGTAGAGATAACGTGTAGAAATAACACTCTACCAGAGCTGTAGGGAATATCCTGCAGTTGTTCAAAGTCTTACTTTATAATTCACTTTGGAAGGCGAATGCAAGAGTACTATGAAGAAGCATACTTATTTTGGAGGAAAAAAAAAGTCCAAACAACCATATCTCATTTTATAGAACAGAAGTTTAGACATACCCTAGTCTCTTAGAAAAAGAGTGAAGGGTGTAATGCAGTTGATAGCTACTTTCGAAGTGAAGGATGATAAGGGAAAAGATAAGTATGATCCTTTATTTAATTTTTTTCTAACTAGCGTTTTAACTGTTGCCGAATAATCAGTTCTGAAGCATCAGCATCTCTCATGGATGGATAGATAAATAACTCAAGGATGAACTTTAGCCACACACTTCATCACAATTTTAGAAGTTCTAATTTTCGGCATTATGAAAGTGAGGTGCTTGATTTAACAGGTGATTAATTGATCTAAACAGCTGTCCTGCATTTTCCAAACCTTTGTCCTGGGCATGTAGCCATTTTTAAACTTTGCATCAGTGCCTTCTCAGGAAAATAACAAAGGTAGTGATTTTTCGTTTGTAAAACTTTCAGAGGCTTGATGCCAAGAAACAGCAGCAACAGAAAGGAGCATGGGTAGGAAATGCATCCCAACCCAAATCTCATGTACCTGAAAAATACTTGCTGGAAGCTTGTTAAGTAATACTCCAGTTACTGCACTTACACAAGTGTATGAAACACAAGCTCCTAGGACAGATCTTGTGTGAGTCTTTAAAATTTTTATGTCTGTGTGTGTATATATGTGTATATTCTTTTACAAAGACTAGTCCTGAATTATATTGTTTAGCCTGTTTTTATAGGTAATAGACATTGAGAGAGCACAGGTAGCACTCAGCAGCTGCTGAACATGTTATTGTGTGAACATGTGTTACTGAAGTGAATGTCATCTTTTTCACCAGTTCCCAATGTTTGACCAGTACATTTGAATTTATCACAGCTATGCTTCAAGTAATTATTCATGTATTAGGGGAAAAGAAACCTTTTAAAATTTACTTTTCAGTGAAGATGTATTCTGAATTCTTTGTAGCCCTTCATACTTAGCTGTTGCTTTCTTTTTTTTTTTTTTTTTTTAATAGAAACTCCTTACGTTTGGAGTAGGCAATGTTGTGCATGATTAGTGTTCGCAGACTACTGTTGTTTCAGTATTTTTTTTAGGTCATTAACATTTTGGTAGCAGAAGTTTGAATTGCAAGATGAGATAAAGAACGAAGTTATTTCTGCTATTAAAATGTCTTTTAAAATTTTTCTGCTTGCTTTTCAGAACTAAATACTGAGACTAGTCATACTGTGGCAACTGTATGTATTTCTGTCTTTGCAGGAGTCATTGAATCAAATTTTCACATCTGTTTATTTCAGAAAAGACACAGATAGCTTTTGGTGTTTGTATGTAATCTAAATATAAATCTAAATCTAAGGAAGTGTACTATAATATTACTGCAGTTTTAGCAATCTATTACAAAGTTTATTCCACAGAAATAACTAGGTCAACCTCTGGATGACCTGTCTTTTGGAGTTTCTTCAGTTAGCTTTAGGCTAGAGCTCCACCTTGTGATCTTTCAGCAGGATACATTTTCTTTTTATAGCTAATAACTTAATTATGATCTCACAAAGTTGAGTGACTTCATAAAGTTTTCAAAGACTTGAGAGATTTTAACATCTACTTAGGAATATTGAAGTTGAAATTCTGCAAACGTGCTAAAAAGCCTGAAGAGCTACCTTTTAGGATGCACTTCAGTTTAGATTTAATTCGCTAAAATAATCTGCTTAATAAAGCACTCTTCCCAGATAGTGTAGACTTGCACTGTTTAGACTGGCACCTGCAAGACTTTCAGTTTCCTCTTCTCAAACTGCACTGTGATGAGATAGTGCAATTTTAAAAGTTTTGATGGGATGCTTATTTGGGCAGTTTCCCTTTCTCATTGACTTCCCAAACTTGAATGCTTTAAATGACTCACCAGGACTGTGTGACTGGGAGTAGACCTGAATTTCCAGAAGGTATTTACTGAGATTAAGGGTAAGGGAAGGTTACCAATGCCAGTCTTTTCCCATACCAAAACAAGAGAACATAAAATAAAATTGGGAAATGACAAATCCAAAATGCCTCTTGGTAGCATGGAGTCTGGCTGTGGGAGTCTTTATGTGGAATACCATCACTGTTGAATGTTGCTTCAGTCAGTAACTGGAAGTATTAATGAAAAATACGTTGCTAAATGATTGTAAAATAGCCTCTCTGGCTGAAAAAATCCTTAAGTTACTTCTGGATGGCAGGAAGGTATTCAGGAGAAACAAAGTAAATATGTTCTCAGAGCACCTTCTGTTGCGTACTGCCAGAGAGGGTTTGCTGAATGACGTTGGCTCTATTGGTTGAGTCATACTCTGGATGCATGTAACTACTTAAAAATGATGCTTTACTGGGACAAATGCAGTGACTTTTTTGGATTGTTGCTGAAGTTTGAGCTTGACACTGGAGATCCCTTACAGTCTTACCTACTATATTCTTGCAAAGCATTATTTTGACTTTGTAGCTAGTGTTTTACATAATACCAGTTTATAGTTGCACTTATGAGGGCCAAGTTGTTTCTTCCTTCAAGAAAAACAAATCTTGTAATGTAAATCTTAGTAGCTTAATGCTTCAGCATCTAGCAGGAACTTTATTTCCCATGTTATGAGACGGTTCTGACCAAATGATGCCATGGTTTTTGAAGTTTGTTTCATCATTTTGCACTGGGACTAAATCACTGGAGTGCTCCAAAAAAGACTTGTGTGGCTGGAAGTTACTTTTTAATTTCTTTTCGGTTTCTTGTTGCTGCTGTCTGCCACCTCCTTCCTAACCCACCTTGCCTTTTACTCAGATTCTCAGCAACTGTGACCGAGGCATTGAAGTGTGCAGTATTTTTCTGAATTCAAGTTCCTGACAGGAGTTGGAGCAAATAATAAAAAATAAATACACATTTAAATATAATCCCAAACATGGAGCATTTTGTTATGTTACCATCTGAGTGTATATTTTTACATTCTGGGTGGTGTAATAAATCCTTGCCACCAAAGAAGGGAGTTTTCTCTCCTCTGTGACCGCAGACTTGGTGTTTCCTGTGCATTGGCTCCTGATACCCGGTGTTGAACCAGTTTGACATGATAATTCAAGGAGAAGAAAAATTCTTGAGATACGTTTTGCCCATTTTATTGGAGATTTGAGTCAGGTGATGCTGAATGGCAGAACCAACAAAGATAAATGGCTGGGGAGGGGATGTTGCCCTCACCCTGAATGGTTGGTTGCTAGAGTTTGTAAAGGGAGCAGGAGAGGATGAACCACGCTGGTCATGTGCCTGTATAATTTTAGAGAAAGGAGGAGCGGGGTGACAAAGGTTACTGCCTTTCTGCTGTAGCAATGTTTTTCAGGCTTTTTATCTTCTACTGTGTTATGCTTCAGTAGTTGCTGATTATCTTCAGAATCACCAGCCCGTCTCAAAACTCCTCTCTTTTTACCACTATTTCTTTCCACTCTCATTCTCTGCTTTTATGTAATTGTTTGAAATGTGAAGGAAGAGCATAGTAAGTTCAGAGTTTATGGTTTCTCACAGCTCTTTAAATTCTGGAAGCTACAGTGGCCCCTAGCATCCGAAGTAAGCACTTGCAGGAAAAAATGTTCGGCCTGTTATCTGCATGCTTGATTGAAATGCAGTCTCTGAAGCATAGCTACCAGACATTAAGCAACATGTGCTTAGCATCCCAAAATTAAATCTTTCCCTCAAATACCAAATCACTCCGGCAAGCTGTAGTCAGCAGATGTTGACTCTGAAGGCTTTTCTCCTTGCTATTGTATCTTCGAAGTACTTGAACATAATGTTTTCTTAATTTAACTGTAAAATCTGGCCTAGGGCAGACAGATTTTTAGCCTGCATGATACTGCATTTGAAGTATCCAGTGAGGCTTTTCCCCATGCCTTAAATAAAAGAAAATTAGATAAATAAGAAAAGTTATTAAAAAATGACAGGAATAAGTTGAAAAGGAAGTATTTTACAATCTGAGATTTTCTTGACAAAACACTATGCTGTTTCTGACTGTTATTTTGTTCTAATAGGCATAGTATGATCTTAATTGATAGTCTTGTCAAGTGCTTTAAATGTTACAATTAAGGCTGGCTTATCAGCTCTGGAAGACAGGAAGTTGTGAAATGGCTGGTTTTAACAACTTGTTATAAGAGCTTGTCTGTGCAAAATGTCATGGAAGTTTAGTAATCAGAGGTACAAAGTTTGTATATATACTGTTCTTAAGTCTACAACGTATTGTGCTTTAAATTTAGTCTCAAATCTAGGTTTTGTTTGGTTATCTGGAAGCATCCTTGTGCTATTAAATCTAACCTTTGTAGTGCATGCCATTACAGTTCAAACTTAAAACTACTATAGATGTAGAAATGAAGGCTGAAGGCTGTTACTCAAAAGGTGCTAATGGAAACCATTACAGTTTGAATTTGCTAGTCCTACTCAGAAATATTTTTTCCCCTTCCCCCAAAATGTTTCTGTATTTTATGTTCTTCTGATGCTTTTGACATTTATTAAGGTACTTTATAGTAAGATCATGGGAGGAGCCAAAAATAGAAAGTCTTTAAACAGGAGAAAACTTGGTTATAACCAGGGAATGGTATGATGCGAATTTTCGGTTTCTAAGTGTTTTACCCCTTCATATGTGGAAAATTTTACAGTGTATTCATTTTAATTTTCTTACAGAAGTTGTCCACTACAGAAGAAGAAAGAAAAGTAAGCTTGTACTTCAGACTGGTTTTTTAATATCTTTCTAATACAGTGGTGTTCCAGAAGATGATAAAGAAATGATAGCAGCTCCAGAAATACCAACTGATTTTACTCTCCTTCAGTAAGTATTTTAAGAATTGGTTGCTTTGTTTCTAAATATACTTGTTCATCATAATGTTAATACACATGGTTGTTTTTCTCTTGGGAACAAAGGAATAGGATTCTTGATTTCTTGATATTTAGTTCTTGATAAGGTTTTGTTGGAATTCTTTCTTGAGTACTGAACAGTAATCAAAATAAGTATTTTAGAAGTGTTTGATTATTTTAAATCTGTTTTTAAAGTTTGCTAGTAGGAAGCCATTGTGCCATGCTCTTTTGTTCATGCGATATACTTCTCAGGATTTTTTCCCTGAAATTGAAATGTTTGATTAAGAAAGCCTTTGAGTAGAATTACCAAAATAAGATTCCATTTATTAAAGCCTATTTATTTATAGAGAGAAAGTAGTTGAGGTATTTGCCCTTAATAAACGGAGCAGGTCACCGTTTATTTAAAATATCTAATGCCAGATTCTTTGCTTGAAGCCAACATCTTAGCTTCCCTCAGGCATCAGCTTCTTGGTTTCTTGCCCTTAATTTTATTCACTATCTAGTGTTCCTATGATTTATAAGGAACAAATGCTTGAATTTCTAAGATTTAACACCATATATAGGTTAAATTTTAAAAATAGAAATGTTTATTGTAAACGGACTAGAAGAATACAGTTCCTCACCTTTCGAATTGTCAAGAAATTGGCAACATTGCAAGACTGCTGAAATGAACTAAAGCGGTATAACATTTCAAACAATACAAAGATGTGGTTTTATATCAATTAGGTTGTTTCATTTTAATAGAAATAAAAGTATTTCCTATGAAACTATATGAAATTACCGTTTTTACAGCTGCTTATAAGAGTTTTACTGTGCGGGTACAGTTCATTGCTTATGGAAATGTTTGGAATTCATGTTCTGTTCTTTTTTGTGAAAATAAGAACACCTAGGAAGTTTTTTTAAGAAGGAATATTTCTCACTCTTTTTTTTTTCTTTTGTTCTCTTGAGCTGTCTCTGTCTCTCTTCCCCCTCATAGTCAAAAAATCCAGAAATAGCAAAATACAGTCAAAAGGCAGAACCTCTTTTCAGACCTTGAGAGACCTTGAGCTTCTGTATTGGTTTAAAATCTTACAAATACATACGGATGGGTCTCCCGTGCCCTGTGGTTATCTTTATGACTGCACTGTTAATTGAATCAGGAAGTGTGTATCAGAAATGTGTGTCAGCAGCTGGAATTCATCATATTGCATGTATGTGTTAAAACAAGATCTAGTATAATTTAAGTTCTGTTCTACAGGAAGGGTGAAAATAGAGGATATATAAACTGAGTATTCTCTACAGTAATTCACATGGCTTCACACACACCTACACCTCTACTGTTGTCATAAAATAAATTTGTTTATTGCTAAGTCTTATTTTAATCATGTAGGAGAGTAAGCAAATTAAGAAAAAATGCGTACGGTTTAATATCTTTTTACCTTAGAATCCTCAAAATAACTACAGGTTATCTTTTTGATGGAGAAACCTCAGTTAAACTTTTTTAACCTTTTAAAATAAATTCATACCTTTTAATCTAGTTTCTAACAGCATGGTGAAAAGTCCTGAGGCACTTCTGTTGTGAGGGAAGGTGGTAGATTCTTTTTGCTGTTTGTTTTTCCCCTGTTTTTTTGTTAAAGGGTTTGTGGCAGATGTCTGTAGTACTCTTCGCTTTTGAGATGATGTAATATTTGTCACGTGTGTAATATTTGTCACGTGCCAAAAGCAAGGTGCTGCTGATACTTTCTACCCACATTCACATCTTTCAACCTTACTATAATGGCTTTCTTCCCAGGTAAATTGTTCTGAGGAGGCAGAGTAGTCTGTGACTGTGAAGAGGTGCTCTGATCTGTCACTTGACAGTAGTTTTGAACATAAGAAAAACGCAGTTTCACTGTTGAGTTGACTTACTGGACTGAAAGCATAATGTGACTTTATGTAGTGCATTTGTGAGTGTTTCTGATGAAGTGTTAATGTGTTTGTCCTTTTATCTTTGCAGGGAGTCTGAAACACACTTCTCTTCTGATACAGACTTTGAGGATATTGAAGGCAAAAACCAAAAACAAGGCAAAGGAAAAGTATGTTCAGTTTATAAGGGTACTGAAATGATTCTGCTATTATGATTTGAGGAGTTCAGCGCTTTTTTTGAAACGGAATGAGCTAGAAATATTTTCTGACAATGCAACTGTTCTGTGAAAACAGTTCATGTTTGTATTTGTACTGATATTGCTCTGAAGGCATAAAGAATTAAGGGAGGTGGGGAAGAACAAGATTAGCTACTATTTGTTTAGTCTCTCTACACGTATTCTATCCTACATGTAGATTTGGTGCTAATACAAACCATTTTGGATGGTGTCGTTAATTTTGCTCTCTTTTAATTCAACAAGAGAACAGAAACCAGTAATTCAATCAAAAAATATTTTGCTTAATAGCTCTCAGACCTCTATCCTAGGGGATTACCATACACTGCCTGAATGAGGAGGTCTAAACCCATTTATAGTCCTTCTCTCCCTTCACTGGCCACCCACTTGAATGGTTCTTGCACCCTCACTGCCTTAGTTTCAGCCACATGTGGCTACTTCCCAACCCAAGGCACCAGCTGGCCTGCACTGTGACTACCTGTCAGGCACCTGACATACCAGCACAATTTTAAGAGGTGATGATAAATTATTTTATGGAAGTAATTTAATTTGTGTTAATTTTTTTTCTTGTTGTTTTTGTATGTCATACTTGATTTGAGGAATCAAATACAAAGACAGGTGTCTGTTCTTCCTCACCCCCACTTGGAAACATGTGCTCAAATGAAGAAAAAAAAAAAAAGTGACGGAATTGCAGAGAGGACTGTGATGCATAAAGGCAATTGCCTTATCTGTTTTAAATAATAGATGTATAATCTGTTTTCCAGTTTTAACAGGAGAAAAATCTTTGCATCATATGTTGTCAGTATAGTGGTTTTAGTTGCTGGAAGATTTCAAATGAGGGAAGAAGGATGTGGAACTCATAGCGTTCTTTCTGGGTGGTACAAAGACCAACATCAACTGTTATTGTCAGCTCTGGATTTTAAATCTGGTTCGTGGGAAAAAAAAAAAAAGGTCTTATGTATAGTTGTCATACTATGCATAGCAATTTTTATATATATTGAAAATGGTGATGGTGTGGTTGGTTTTTTTTTTTCTTCTAATTAAACTGTAATGTAAGGAGTTACAACTTCTCATGTATATATGATTGCAGACCTGTAAAAAAGGAAAGAAAGGGCCAGCAGAAAAGGGGAAAAGTGGAAACGGAGGAGGGAAACCTGGTGGTCCGAATCGGATGAATGGACATCACCAACAGAATGGTGTGGAAAACATGATGTTGTTTGAGGTAGTTAAAATGGGCAAGAGTGCTATGCAGGTAAGACTTTTATATCTATGGCTTGGACAAATGTACAATTTAAATATAACAACAAAGCAAATAATTTTTAAAATAAGTTTTTAGTCACAAATTAAGTAGCTTTGCATTGTTAAGGTTCAAATTTAATCAAACTGATGTTCATTCCTAAATGTCAGGCATGAATAATCACATACATAATGAAGAAAGTCAAGCTATGATTCAAAGTGAATTTTCAGTACCTTGAATGAAGAAAGGTGGTTTTAAATTACATGATTTTAAAGTCCTTTTTGTGAGACTATAACTAAATACAAATGTGATTTATGCCTATAGCTGTCATAAAAGTTAACAAGAAATCTTCAGTTTGCAGATGTTCTTTGAGCTTAGATAATTTAAAAGAAATAACTTTCTCTGTTGTCTCCCAAAGTATAATCACTAGATGCAACTTAGAAATGTAGGATAGTCTTTAAGCTAAAATGGCTGGTGTATATTGCAACTGGGTAGAATTTGGGTCAGCAAGTTTTAACCTGTTAGGAGTCTGTACCTTAGACCCTGTCTGCAGTGCGTAAACTGACTGAAATCAGTTTATTATGAAATTTGACACTTTTATTCATTTAGGTTTTTTCCCTAATTAAAAAAAAAAAAAAACCAGTAAAAACAGTAAAGTGTTTGCTTGACTGAATCTTACAGTGGAGAGGGAGTTAAAGTCTAAGCCTGTCAGCCATGACTTCCTGCTGACTCACTCATGTGACTTCTGGGAAACCTGGAAGAAAGACTATCTTTGGGATTGAAATCTAGAGTTTACAGTTTCTGCAATAGGCATGCAGGAAGCTGGGTCTATATGCAGTCCTTTCTAGATTTGCAAATTCCTCCATTAGAAACCGAATTCCTTGACAGAAATTTAGTTCAGACTTAAAAAAAGAACAGACGACTTTGATGTATTTGCACAGAGAAATCTGATGCTTCTGTAATTTGTTTTGTTCTACTGTATTTCAAAGTGGGTAGAAAAAGTATATTTCTTATAACTTGTGTGCGACATTTTCAGCCACTTACCAGTGATGGTATCTAAATGACATCTTACCTTTAGAAACAGCATAGGCAAGAAATCGTTTACTTTTCAAGAGAAAAAGAGTCTTTTGCCAACTCCTGAGTTGGAAGATTGATACTTGGGTGATAGAGTGAATCTTGTTCAATACTTTTTGTCAAATTCAGGAAGAAAAGAACTCTCAAATTATTTTGAAAGTAAAATCCACTTCAGCACTATGTGTAAAAAGTTTTCTCAGCGACCCTCAGTGCTTGCTTACCTGATAAATCCTCAATAATTTTTATTTTATATTAAATTCTGTTTCATACTTTCTTCTGAGTTAGTGTCTGTTCTCTGGCAGAAACATGTTTCATCTGCTTAGAAAAAAATGTTTTGAAAAACTACTGTTCTGCTGGAGGTTACTAAATTCTGGAGACAAGGATACACAGCTAAAATACTTGTCCTGTTCCAGCATTATCTTCTTGGACAGAGACATTCTTTGAGATGTTTCCTAGATTATTTCCTCCTTCCCCACAGAACGATCAAATAAGTATGAGAAGAATGGAAAGACTGGCAGTTTCAAGTTTTTCATTCTTCTTGTCTTACTGATGAAGACTTTGTATTATACATAAATAGCTTTAAATTTAAAGAGCAGGTATTCAGAAGTTTTTCTGTGTGGCAGCATATTTGGTTTGTCCTTGCATCATTATTGCCTGTGAAAGTAAGCACTTGAGCATACAGACAAGAAGCCAATAGACAGTTTGTGCTATACATGTGAATGTTCTACACATAATTACATGCACATTCTATGTTCTTGCAAATATTATGACAGGTTTGCTGTTAATTTACATTGTTTTGAGGTTTTTAGTAAAATGCTTGTGTTCTATTTGGTTTAGTGAATACAGAGTAATAAATGGCATGCAGTATAAGGCAGTGATGTTCCTCCTGTTAATAGCTTGTGTGTGTAGCACAGTTCATCAAACCCACAACATTTTGAAAGAGGACTGGGAGTTGTGGTTGTTTGAACTGAACACCTAAATAGTACCTTTAGAGAAGTGTCACTGGTTTGAAAAAGAAAGAATGCCTGTTGCCTGCTTCTATAACATTTTTGCGTTCTTCCTCAAAAAAAAAAAAAGTTAGTGTAGGACTGTGTGGTATTCCTGCCTTTTTGTATAGGTGTCAGTTTTTTACTTGTATATATTTATGGAATAAACTTCAGTTCTTCTATTAAGTGCTGCTCTTATGGCAGTAAAGGATCATTCAAACATTTTGTTCTGTATTGATCAAACCTGCAGAATTAAGGTTATATATGGAAGGAACAAGAATCACTTACTGGAAAGATGTTAAATAACACTGACTGTATTCCATTTATGAAAACCCTAAAAAAGGGCCTTTATATTTGTTTCTTTTCAGTCTGTGGTGGATGACTGGATAGAGTCATACAAACATGACAGAGATATAGCACTTCTTGATCTCATTAACTTCTTTATTCAGTGTTCAGGCTGCAAAGGTAAGATACTGAAATGTTTACTCATCTGTTTAATATCGCAATATAATTCTTGTGCTTTGCTTTTACACTACATGTGCTGTAGAACAGCTCTATCTCTGTGGCTCATTTAGATTACTCAATTCTGTAGATGAGCTGGTAATTCTGAAAGTGAGATCAGAAGATTTAAAAAGACAATGCTATATTTTATAATATAGATTAATCTGCAGTAGTGGTATTTAACACATAATCTTCCTGCTTCTGCTATTATTTCAGAAAAAAATCTCTCTCTTTTAAGCACTAATAGTTTGTTCAGTCTTGGAATTTTAGTTTGTATTTACCTACTTGTTACCATTGAATGTTTTAAGATACATAGTATTTATAGTGATGGTTCATTTAAAATTATAATATGGACAGCTTTGTAGTAGTCTGTCTACAGTAAGATTTTATTTCCCTTATTTTAATGTCCTCCATTCTTTTTCCCCTCACCTACTTAGAAAGAGAAGGTAACTTGTCTTGCAGTATCACTGCTCTTGGCAGATTTGGATGGGTTGTAAATTGTTCTCCTCAAGTGTTTCTCTGTCCCCGTAAACTATAACATGCATAAATATCTGGAAAACTAACAGCATTTCTCAAAGGTTATCCATACTTTCAAGAATAGTGACCTTCTGATTATTGTTACAGGATCTTCTAATGCTTTCTGGTCTGGTCTTTGTTATGAATTTTGCAGTATAGTTGCAGTAAACTTTTAGGAGATCTGTGTGGTTTTTATATCACTGTTTACACTGGAACAATTTCTGACTAAGATAATGTATGAAATCACTGTGTTTATTACAGTGCAGGTGAAAACAAATCAGTAGAACTCTTCAAATTTGTTTTACACCATTTCAAATCCGAGTCGTGAAAGGTCACTTCAAGTGGTGTAGTCTCTCCACTTATGAAAGAGATCTGGCACAAGTATTTTCTGATTCATAAATACTACTGAATGAGTAAATTCTAGATGCGTGTGTGCATGCACACAAACACGCTTTATAAAAAGAGTAATAATGCAAAGTGTCTAGCATACATAAACTATGGTTCCTAAGCACGTGTTATATGCACAGATAAAAAAATGTAGCTTCTAAAAAGTACACATCATCTGTAGGTTAACTTAAAATTGGTGATTTCTGCATTGTAACAGGAGTATTTAATCTGGCAGTTACCATTTTCATATTAAAAGTGCTCATATTCTATCTAAATTGTAGGGGTTGTTACAGCAGAGATGTTCCGTCACATGCAGAATTCTGAAATAATCCGAAAAATGACTGAAGAGTTTGATGAGGTAATTTAACAAAGTGCTCATAATGTATTGTTATTAATCTTTTTTTAATTATACCAGTCCTAATCTTACTGGATCGTGTTGGTACAGATTTCTTTCAAGAGTAAGGTCTGCTGCAAAAATGACAGGACTTCTGTGAATGGAAATCTTAAACTCTTGAACTTATAAGAGTAGGAAGTAAAGCTCTGGCTATGTAAACTTGTTTATTAATGGTTTAAGAAATCAATATTGACTTTCAGTTTGTGACTAGTGGGAACTCCGGCTACTGTGGGTCTGTGTGGGGTTCCACCTGGTTCCTGCTATGTATGTTGGGCCTCTAAAGTGACTTCAGCTTCTAAAATGATTGCTAAATTTGTTTCTATGCATTCATTTATCTACAATTGAGGGGATTTGAATTTGATTATTCTCCACTTGAAGAGTAGTGGTTTGAGTTTAATTGTAATTAAACTCATATTGTAATGTTTTTCCTTTAAATTGTCACTTCCTTTCTGTTCCAGTGAGTTTGGAGTAAAATTGGATGTGTTGGGATTTTTGGTGTAGGATTTTTTGTGAGTTTATTTTTCAGTGGTAGTTGTTTTACCCTGTAACCAAAGAATGTAAAAGGTTTTTTTTTTTTTAATCTTCTCTCAAAAGTTACCTAGTAAGGAAATCATCCTCCCTCCCCCAAACTAATATTTGAAAAACATTGGCAGTTTTAACAGGGAAAATGTAATTTGTTTTTAAATAAAAGGATTTCAGTAGTCCTATCTCAATGCAGAAGTGTATTGGTTTTACCATAAGGCAATATTGTATGAAATACTTGGAGCTTCATCTGGGACTGTTTGTAAAGGGGTGTGGCAGTATGGTGTGGTGTGTTTTTTTTTATTTTTTTAAATGCTAGGTTTTGCTCATTTTCTGTTGCAGGAGCATTCTAGTGGATAACTACAAGATTTTTAAGCTCCTTTCATGGATACTTTGATTTTTCAAATTGTAACATTGCTTATCGATAACTCTTAAGCTGATCACACTAGCACTGGTACAAATGATTAATCTGTTTGCCTACTTATTTAGTTATTTGTTTTCTCCTTCCTCCCTGAACCCCACCTTCAGTTTACCATTACTTGTAAAGGTTCTCAAATCAGGAGAAGAACATGCACTTGTTATAGCCAGGGTGTTACAATAGGTTATTTCATGACTTCAGGAATTTTCAGTCTGATGTAAACTTCATGTTCATGAACTGAGTGTTCCTGAACATGTCAGCTAATTCTTCACGTCCTAGTTCTAGCATAACCTGAAGCAGATTTGTAAGCAGTATGAAATTTAAATGAAAAAAAAAAATTCCATTACTCTTTCTTTTTTTTTTTTTTTTAAAGAGAGTTGGCAGAAAGAAGAAATTAATGGTTATTTCAGTATATGTGATTATGAAGTTTTTATAGTAGGACTTGTAGAATGTTGCCTTTTCTATAGTAAGCCCAAGCTACAAAGTAGACTAATATCACAGATTTTTATTACAAAGTAGACAAATACCGCAGATTTTTATTTCAAAGTTGTACTTTTTAGTCTTTATTTAATAAAATAACTTATAAGATGTTTGAGCTTCCTGTTTTCCTTCCCCTCCACCTCAAATAGGATAGTGGAGATTATCCACTAACAATGGCTGGTCCCCAGTGGAAGAAGTTCAAATCCAGTTTTTGTGAGTTCATTGGAGTACTTGTCCGACAATGTCAGTATAGTATCATATATGATGAGTATATGATGGATACTGTCATTTCACTGCTTACGGGGCTGTCAGACTCTCAAGTCAGAGCGTTTCGACACACTAGCACACTGGCAGGTCAGTGAATTATGTTTGTCTATGTTTATGCTTATTTATGTTTATGCTTCTATGTTTATCACTGCATGGGGAAGAGTTGTTCTGATTCAACTTCTTGATCCTGCACCTTCAGCTTGTTTAATTTTTCATTTGATAGTTTTTCATGTAAAACGCCAAGACATTCATTATGGGAAGATGAACAATTTTTTTTTTTTATTTCTGGAAAATATACCAATTCTACTGTATAATCAATTTGACTGTTGTACCATATGACTAACACAAATTTTAGCTCTTAAAAACTGAAGTTATTTTTTCCTTGAGTAGTTGTGTCTGAATATAAGTTGCAAAAGTTGCTCTGTTGCATGTTTATTTCTGTCACACAAAATAATTAATCAGTATGTGGTTTTTTGTTCACACCAGTAATAGGTTCTGTTGAATTTTTTTCTTTTTTTCTTTGACGTTTCATATGAGATTATAGTGTTTATTCTTGAAGATCATTTTAAAATGGATGGAGGCAGCCTACAAAATACTTGTATCCATCGTTATGGTTATTTGCAGTAGTTTTAGCTTCTGTAGATAATTTTGGACTTGACCTTCTGACCTACGATTCTGCAGTTAGCTCAGACTTGTTCTGTTTGTCTTGCTATCCTTGGAGATCAGTGTGTGATGATAATTTGATTTATCTGCATGTCTTTATGCCTTACTCATCAACTTTATGCTAGTGATACATGCTTAGTAACATTCTGGACATGCTCTGCCAATGCAAGCCCTTTCGTGTCTTGTTAGAAAAGTTCATAACTAAAATAAGTATGCTGTTGACCACCTCCTGGTTTCTGGAATAGACATATTTGTGGAAATAAACGCACACACAAAAAAAGAATCCACCCAAGTATATCTTACTTTTTGGTCAGTTCTCTAGCTTCTAATTAGCTACTATAATTTCTTTGCCTCTGAATATAAAAGATACTGAAAGAAAATGACTCCTTAGCAAAACTAAATTGAGGAGAAGAGAATGGTTGCAGTGTGGTGGCGTTGTCCCAGGATGTTGCCTTTTGAAGAAACTTCTTCTGTGTTTGAGTTTGAATTGGTAATATCAGTCCTACTATATGATTCTAGTAACAGAGTCCTTCTTATGTTTTCTGGGCTCTGTCTGTCTAACTCTCTTTTTGTTACTTGTTTTTCTTAAGTTAGGTAACCCGCTAAATATTCTTACTCTTCTTACATTCTTTGTAGCAATGAAGCTGATGACTGCTTTAGTGAATGTGGCATTAAATCTTAGTATTAACATGGACAATACACAACGGCAGTATGAAGCAGAAAGAAATAAAATAATTGGGAAACGAGCTAATGACAGGCTGGAGCTCTTACTACAGAAGAGGAAGGAGGTTAGTGCAACTGCCTGCAGCAGGTGTGAGCAGGATGAGTGTTGATAAATGACAATTGATTGTGTGTAATTTGTTGTTTTGTAAATTTAGCCATTAGACCTTCAGTTTCATTCTTTAAGTTGTTGATATTTAAGAATTGAAAAACTTTGACAGGTGCTTCCAGGTCTGCATTTCTGTAAAGAGAACTAAACATAGATTCAAAAATGTTCAGATAGTGCCGTCTTAGTAAAGTTACCAAGTGAGACTACAGTCAGCACTAGATAATTTTTTGTTGTATTCCTTTACTTCAGTTTCCTAAACTAAGTTCAAATATGTATGAAAAATTACCATATGATCACTGAACCCTGTCATCTTGGGGCAAAATACTGCTTCTATGATGTCAGTACTGATCTCAGCAGAAAGTGTCTTTAAAGGCTGCAGATAAGATTTTTTTCTTCTTCTTCTACAGAAAGCACTATCAAAATTGAAAATGCAATCTGCTTCTGTTTTCTTTTTTGTGTACAAGGGATTTGCTGATTTGTTGCTGATGCTGCTGTCTTGTTGAAAGCCCTAATTCAGTCAGGTTTAAGTTTCTGGGTTTTTTTGGGGAACACATTTAGTTTTAAGGGTTTCGTTTTTTGGACATTAGCAAATAACCTTACGATCAAATGCAGGATCTAACCTTTGCTTTCAGCTTTTGTGGTGTTACTTGTTATCATTCTGCTTAACATATTCACATTAGCAGCTTTTGCCTTCTGTTCATCTCACAAAAATCTTAGAGACTGATCTCTTAAACACCCATAGAATGTAGATGTGCAAGGTGCATAAGTTGTATAAGTAATACGTAGATAGACCCAAAAAAAAATGGTTTGAGAATTGAGACTTTCTCAATCTGAAGTAGACTAAGGTATTGGCTTTTAGGATTTCTTATCAGCTGTTTTAGTTTGTTTTGATTTTCTGTTTTTCTTAATATTGAATGAAAGTAGCTCCAGTTTCAGGTTTTGTTTCATTTATAACAGAGTCATCCAGTGATAAAATTCACTTCATTGATGTGTTTTGTTTTAATGTATTGATCTGTTCTTGTCTGCTGACAGTATTTAGCTACTTTTTGAAATATTTTGACTTTGTTGGACTTCGAAAGCATTTATCTGTGTTTTAAAACCATAACAGTTCTCCACTCACATATGTGTCTTGCTCTTGTGTTACTCTGAGATAGATTTCTTTCTTCTATTACTTTTGAGTTCCATGTTCTTAGAATATTTTTTTTTCTACAACATCTTACTCAGTTTCTGTTTTGTTTTGTTTTTTTTTTCTCCTAAGTATTGGATTGGGAGAGGTATTCAGCGTGGAGTCTATGCTGCTCACATAGCCATTTGTGAAGTTCTTCATCTATATCTTGTCTTTTTAGATTTTTCAGCATACAGAAAGGAGTCCTTGTAATGCAGTTCACATGATTCGATTATTGTTCTAATAATAGATACTCATTGGGATAAAAAGATTACTAGAAAGTGAAGTGAAGTTTTCTTGTAACTTATGAAGAAGCTTGCAGAAACCTGTGATGTCTGTGTTAGAATTGAGGAACAGTTTTCCAGTGGTCAGTGCTATGGTACTGTGAAACAGATTTGTGAATGTTTGAGAAAAGAATTCAATGCCCATGATTGCAAATGCTAACTTAATTTAATTCTACCATCGGCACCACCTGATCAGATGGTAAAAATGCCACTCACTGTTTCTGTACTCTTAATTCTTTCAGCTTCAGGAGAATCAAGATGAAATAGAAAATATGATGAATGCAATATTTAAAGGTGTTTTTGTGCATAGATACAGGTAAGTTTATCCTAGTAAATTATTTGTAACTTCGTTAATTTATTTTGGAATCTGGTACAAGGTGTTTCTAATTATTCATCTATTCCATCCTCTTGCCCAACTTCACAGAGACGCAATTGCTGAAATAAGAGCTATCTGTATTGAAGAGATTGGAATATGGATGAAGATGTATAGTGATGCCTTTCTCAATGACAGCTATTTAAAATATGTAGGGTGGACTATGCATGATAAGGTAAGGTGCATTGAGGAGAATGAATGGAAACATGAAGCATTATGTCAGGTTTTTCATTGTTGATTTTGCTGGACTCTAGATTCTGATCTTTTAACTGTTTTAATCAGGCACTTCATTACTTATTCATTTCAACACATACTTAAAATAAACTTTACTCTTGAATAATATTAGAAAATGGGTATACATGGTCTTGTAATAAACTGTTATTTGTAAGGAAATGGCTTATTCTATTTATTTATTGCTTATACAGACTTCTACTTTATAATACTTAACTATTTAAAATTAATGCTTTTCACATGGAGTAATCCAGTCATATGGCTTCACATTTCCTGTTTTGTTAAGAAACGTTTTTGCATTCTCAGCTAGCCGTAAAAAGCATAGGAAAAGTCCCCTTTTGTGCTGATGCATGCATCAAACTGTTACTTTACCAACTACCAGATAGAGATTATACTCTGCCTGGAGTAGTCACAAGATGTGGTTTACAAATAATTCTTGATTCGTTGTTGAGTCAGCACACAGTCTCAGTTCTTGTGTTGGAGACTTCAAGCTATTGAATTAGAAGTGAAATGAATGAGGGATGCTCACTCATGCTAAACTGTTCGTGGGTTTGGTATCAAAAATCAACCTCTGGCAGTGGAGTGATAAGAAACGGTGAACTCAGTTGTCCTGGATTTCTGTGTCTGCACCTTAAACAACTTTTGTCTTGTTCTTCAGGAGCAATATATCTCTCTGCAGACGCTAGGTAATTCTGATCTAAAAAGAAATAGTTAATAATGTAGATGTTGCCAGTTTTGAACAATCCTACTTAGAAATATCATTTAGATTACATTTTAAAGGAATGGAACAAGTATATTTTCACTTAGAACTACTAACTACATTAAGATGTTGGAGAGTTTTTTGGGTTTTTTTTAATCGCCTGTTACAAATAAGCACATATTCTTAAGTCATGAACGTGATGATTGATAGTATATTTGTCTTTGAATTAATTTAGACTGCAAAAGAAACGTGTATGATTTGAAAATTGCATTTGTATCCTGTACTTGACTTTTAATCCAGTTCTTAATTTTATTTTAGCAAGGGGAAGTAAGACTCAAATGCCTAACTGCGTTGCAAGGGCTTTACTATAATAAAGAGCTTAATTCCAAATTGGAACTCTTCACCAGCCGTTTCAAGGTTAGTGTAACTTCGTATTTTTAAGTGCATGTAATTTTTTATTTTTTTTTAAAGTTGTATCATACTTTTCCCCTCTCTGAAAATGCTTTCTTCTGTGTTCTTAGGATAGAATTGTGTCTATGACTCTTGACAAAGAATATGATGTTGCAGTCCAAGCAATAAAATTACTCACTCTTGTTTTACAGTAAGTATATGTGTATCTACTTATGTGACCTACAACAAATACTATAAGTTATTAAGTATTTCTCATCCCTGTGGGTAAGGACAGCAGCTAAATAAAAATCAGGTAATTGAAAGTCTAGAGACCTGTCTATGTATCTTAAGTTCAAAGAACTTAAGATTTCAAGTCATCTGGCTAGAATAATGCTGTTTCTTAGCTACTGTAGTTAAGTAGGTGTGAAGTTTAGAAACTTAGAATTTACCCTCCCTAATTTGAAGCTATCGTGGAATATTTGAAGAAATACAAAATGTGCTGAGCATTACAGAGTGGTTGAAATGTTGAACATAACCTACTAAGTTGTTGGATCTTAGCAGTATTTTTATTTGGGAATACTTTGTAAATAAACGATATTGTTTTAGGTTTTATTATGACAAATTGAAGGAGAATATTAGTATTTTCCTTCATTATCATGTCATTAGATTTCTTTGAGCCCACTGTAGTGATTTGTTGCCTTTTTTTACCCTTCTCATCCCCACCCCTAGGAGTAGTGAAGAAGTTTTGACTGCAGAAGACTGTGAAAATGTCTACCACCTGGTTTATTCAGCTCATCGGCCAGTAGCAGTAGCTGCAGGGGAATTTCTTTATAAAAAGTAAGATGGAGAAATTGTAGTCAACTTCTGACTCCCTTTAGATTTTAGTGTGCATTAATATTATGATTCTTATTTGTTTTAATTAAGAAAAAGAAAATCTGATGCATGAATTGTCCTTAAGTAATAACTTAATGAAAATACAACACTACTTTAGTTTTTATTGTCATGTTTTCTGAATGGGGAGTAGTAATTTTGAAGGCTGTGCTTTGAAAGCTTGTACCTACAGGGAATGTAATAAAAACATTTCTCTTTGTCTCCTTTTCCGTCCCTACTGTGTTCTTTGAAACATCTTAAAGTACTCGCAGTTTCATGTCAAACTTGTGCTTGCATCCTGCTGAGAATTCTCTCATTTGCAGTTCATCATCAGGCTCCCCAAGTCATGTTAGCTAACTATTCTGTTTTTTAAAAAAAGGTACTTTCAATACATACCAGGTGTTAAGAGGAACAGAATAGTTTCCAATACATTCCAGTACTTTGCTGCTTGAGGAGGATGGAACTTTAAGCACCAGCTATTATCACTGGTGTTTTAAAAGTATTACAATTGCACATTCAACTGGAAACAGTCAGTGAACCAGCTCAGCACATGTGAAATTGTACAAATTACTTCCTTTCAAAACAAAATGTGAAGACAAGCATCAAAGTATTAAGTGTGTATGTGTAAAAAAAAAGCAGTATCTTGATACTAATTTACTGTGGCAATGGTAATGAAGAAACTTATCCTGAAATAATTTTTCCCTTTAGACTTTTCAGCCGCAGAGATCCTGAAGATGATGGAATACTTAAAAGAAGGGGAAGACAAAGTCCTAACGCTAATCTTGTCAAGACATTAGTATTCTTCTTTTTGGAAAGTGAAGTAAGTTGAGTTTCAGGGTTATCCTTGTGATACTGTTTTTTAACTTTTAGGTTAATTTTTTTTTGCTTCATTGTTTATTTTCTTTTTCCCACTCACTGGTTTAATAACCATGGATCTCTCCTAGTTTTCCTTTTGTTTGAGAAACAACGGGATTGAAAGACTGTTCTGTGTTGTATTTATTTGAAGTATCTCTCCAGTGCACAGTGTTGAGACAGGCTGTTAGCTCTACTCTGACAAATATTCTTCTGGCATACTAATATGTAGGTGGAAAGAAATTGTGGTTTAAGTGATTTATGAGGGGAGAGGGGGAAAAAAACCCCAAACCTCCACAACCATCCCTCTGATGACTATCTCCCAAGTTTTGAAGGTCTTGTAGCATACTTTTTTAAACTTTATTGGGGAAGAGAGGCTTTGGTCGAACCGAAGAGTGCACAAAATTTTCTGTTTTTACTGCAGACAGGAGCTAAGCAGGAAAAATACCCTGCATTATACCAAGGTCTGTAATGAATTTTGTTTACCAATAAAGAAAAACATGTAACCTATTCTCATTTTAGTTGCATGAGCATGCTGCTTATCTTGTGGACAGCATGTGGGACTGTGCAACAGACCTCTTGAAGGACTGGGAATGTATGAACAGTCTTCTGTTGGAGGAGCCTCTCAATGGAGAAGAACGTAAGATTGTCACAGATATTTCTTTATATTGCTATGCAGTGTCTGTTAGTCTTAATTTATAAGAAAATGTTTACGTTTATGAGTACTCATTCTATTTTTGCATGACTACAATAAATCACTAGTACTACTTACAGAATGTGAGGAACAGTAACACGAGGTCACGTCTGGTCTGAAAATGAGATACAGAACAATAGTGGGAAGAGGGACAAAAGAGAGGGAATAATTATGCAGTGTCCAGTCACCCTATTATTTAACAAATTCAGTTTGCACTTTTAGCATTAGAAACTTGACTTTCTTGTGAAACTAGTTAATTTATTGAGTGTTAAAACTACCCTATGGAAAAATACTGTAATTTCTTTAATGACAATAAACCCAAATAAAACCCCTGGCATAATCCTCAAATTCATTGTTCCTAGTAAATGGACCTCTGTAAAATGAAAAGGAACTAAAATGATTATAATGCTTGGTACTTGTTTCATCCTGTCCTATGACTCATCCAATGGTATTAGCTTGCTTTAAAGTATTTTCTTGTGATATTTCATAAGGTTCTTATCTTCTCTCTTCCCTATGCCACCCCCCACCTCTCCACCCCTAGATATGGGTTATTGCCCTAAATGCCTTTAATTTTTTCTTAAAAAAAACAACCCTGTGTTTTGCATTCATATGTGTGGGAAATGAAAGAAAAAACCAAGCAGCTGCGTATTAACATCAGTTTCTTACATTTCAGCTCTAACGGACCGACAGGAAAGTGCACTGATTGAAATAATGCTTTGTACAATTCGGCAAGCAGCTGAATGTCATCCTCCTGTGGGAAGAGGAACAGGGAAAAGGGTAGGAAGCAAAAAGTGATTTCTGTAGACATGTATGGTAGTGGCTATGTGAGGAACAATGTGGGAAGATGGAGAAGTTTGTAGGCTTTTTGTTTTGAATGGACTGAATTCAGAAATTCAGTTTTGGCCTATGCAACCTCCAATATCTTACCACCCTGGCTAATTCACCTTTTCAGCATGTGGCATGTTGAACTGTTGCATTTCTTTTCATTATAAAGGTAATTCAAAACTGGTTTTGAAAGAAGTATTTGCTGTAAACAAAAACAAAAAGAACAATGAAAAAAAAACAACAACAAGAACAAAAATGTGGGAAAGCTAAGATGATTTTCAATTTGAAATAGCAGAATGAGGAAAGGGAGTGTAGTTTGTAGTCTCTTTAGGACAGTCCCAAAAATTGGCTTTTCTGTGACTGTGTAGAGGTTAGACAGCTTTCCTTTAGTGAAGCAAGGAAGGCAACTGCTTTCAAGACTGATGTAGCTTTTGGTAAGAAGCCTATTTAAGTACAGATGAAAATCAATGTATGTAGATCAGCTAGAAATAAGAATTGAGTAAATAGCATTAAAAAATTGAAGTAAGATTTGCTGCTCTTCCATTGTCAAGAAAAACATTCTGAGCATAGTATTTTGTTGCAGGCAGACCTTTTATTCTAGATTGTCACTTCTGTTTTCAAGATAATAGGTGTAACTTCTAATTGCATTTTTCAAGTACTGTTGTGGTGTGGGGTTTTTTAATTGTTTTTTTTTTTTCCTTTTTTTTTTAACATTGATATTTTACAGGGATACTAGATGATACCTAATTGTAATTTAATTATTTATGATGAAAATTTACAGCAGAATTTAAGTTACAAAACCCTCACAATACCAATATTTTAGGTGCTGACGGCAAAGGAGAAGAAGACCCAGCTGGACGACAGGACAAAAATTACTGAACTTTTTGCAGTGGCACTTCCTCAGTTGCTGGCAAAGGTAGGCTTAATTCTATTGCTTGCTGATGAACTGTTCTTGAAATGTGAACTGCTCTCTCTAATTCTGTTTGACTTGTACAAATGTTCTTCTTTTTCTTGTCTATTAATATTTGATTGCTGTGTAACAATACCTTTTAATCTAAATTATTTTTCCTTGTGAATTTTATAGTATTCTGTAGATGCAGAAAAAGTCACCAACTTACTGCAGTTGCCGCAGTACTTTGATTTGGAAATTTACACAACGGGGCGATTAGAAAAGGTGAGGAAACATTGAGTAACACTTCAAAGGCAAAAACCCAGAATGTAGATGTAGTCAGTGGAGTTTCAGTCACGGTGTAGGTGTGGGGTTTTTTGTGTGAGACTGTATTTATCATAACCCTGTATTGTTCAGTTGTCATTCCAAATTCAAGTGTTAGCTAAAACCATACCAACAACTGCAAATTTTTAATGACTTCTAAAAATGGATTGGATCTTTAACCTTTCCTAAGCTGCTACTTAGTCTTAAACAGATTTTTTTAAATTTACTCAGTAGCTTTCTAGAAGTGTTCTTTGTTCTGTTTCATAGTTACCAAAATAGTAACACGGAATTAATAGTTCACTAAAAATGCGTACATTTGTGCATATGTAAGTGTGTGTATATATATGCACATAAAAATCATTTTTTTTTTCTTCCGTACCTCATCTTTCTTGTAGCATTTGGATGCCTTACTGCGACAAATTCGGGATATTGTGGAGAAGCACACAGATATAGATGTTTTGGAAGCCTGTTCAAAAACATACCATGCTCTCTGTAATGAAGAATTCACAATCTTTAACAGGGTTGACATTGCGAGAAGTCAGTTAATAGATGAACTGGCAGACAAATTTAATCGACTTCTTGAAGACTTCCTGCAAGAGGTATTTTAATATACAAGATCAACTTTTCCTACCCCTATAAATACTTCCAGTATGTTTTTTCTACCTTCCCATGCAAGTCAGTGAGTTAGGGATGGGAACTTCCCTTCTGACCTTCAAAACTGTTAAGCACAACACTATGACATTATCACTGCTGTGATTGCGTGAACTCAGATTGTTCTTTTGTATTAAGACCATGAGTCTTTGACTTTAATCTTATTTTGACTAGCGTCTTTAGCAAATTTGAGGTAAGTTTCAGAAAAAGTATTAAATTATGTAAACATATCAGATTTGAAGCAGAAGGTCTTTGCTATAGTTCCACTAGGATTCTCCTCAGATCTTGTAGTGTTGCTGGTCTTGCCTGTGATCGCATGTTACTGCTGTTAAATACCTTAATGTCCAGAAGATATTTCCCCATCCCGTCCTGAATATACTCAGGTGCACTTAATATCATAAAAATCACTCTGTTCCCACACTTTGCTAACGTGAAGAGTGAGAATTTTCTCATAATTCACATTGTGGGATCTCTGACACTCAGACAAAACTTGTTTCTCCTCCTCATCTCTGATACGGAGCATGGGAAGTTTCTTTTTGATGACTTCATTCTGTGCACTTCTGAGGTGCAGGCTTAACAAACTTTTCTCATGTTCTTGCTTATTGACCTGAACTAGGACTCCACTCTAGAAACCCTAGGCACCTGTATGAACTGATTAAGAAATGACCTTATAAATCCACTTATTTCACCCTTTATAAGGAAGAGAAAGAATGAGAAGTAAAACAAGAAAATGAATTGTCAGACAGTTGATTTGAGGGAGAAGGGTAGTACTCTGGAAGCAGTGAAATCTATAGCACTTAGATAAGGTTGCACAACTACTGAACATCAAACATGCTGAATTTGCAGTATCTCTGACAAACTGAGGAGGAGTTTCTCTGTCCTTAGACAGTTGTTTATCCTATGTATTTAAATAGATGTTTTTTTGACCCCTTTCTTACTCCTTTCTCTAAAAACATGGTTGTCAGAACTTGTGGGGAAAATTTGTAGGAAACACTTCCCTTACCTCTCTCAAAGACTTTTTTTGTGTGATTAAAGCAAGATTGAGGTGTGCTGACCTGTCGCCCATCTAGTCCAGTATCTATTGTCTGACAGTGGCCTCTGCTGGATTCTTCAGAGAAAATTGAAACACCTGCATAATATATTATATTCTGCTAGCCTAGACTTTTTTTCTGTCTTTCTTTCTTATTTTCCTCATTTCCCTCCCCTGTTTCTCCTTGTGCTGCAGACTACTTGTAAACATCAACTGCTACCTGGTCTCTGAAATTCTTTAACTCTTCTAAAAATCAAATATCAATGATAAGTAATTTATATGCAGTTCTCTCTTGGTTGTTGGTTGGAGTAGGGGAGTGTTTTGGGGTTCAGTGTTAGGTTTTGTGTTTTGTTTAAACCTTCTTAAGTTCCCTAATTTGTTGTTGCTTTGGGATATCTTACAATATGATTTTTAAATAGGGGGAGGAACCTGATGAAGATGATGCATATCAAGTCTTGTCAACACTGAAGAGAATCACTGCTTTTCACAAGTAAGTAGGCTTCTGCAGACATCTTGCCAGAGTATGTGGTATGTGAGGGCTGGTTGTGCTTGTTTTGAATTTGCTGCTTGGAGGGTGTTTTTTTGTTTAGTGTGAAGGATTGATAGTTGTGCAGAGCATGACATAATTTGAATCTGTTACAGAATCTTCTGTCTCTTCCTAGCTTTGGTTTTTGTTGGTGATTTTTTTTTGTTTGTTTTTGGTTTTTTTTTGTTTGTTTGTTTGTTTGTTTGTTTTGGTGTTTTTTGTTTTTTTTTGTTTTTTTTTTGTTTGTTTGTTTGTTTGGTGGTGTTCTTGAGGGTATTTCTGCTGTATTTATTTTACAAACTAGGCTTTTAGTAGCTGTTAGCATCAAAATGGAGCAATCATGTTGGTTAAATTACTTACATCTTCGCTCAATTTCTAATACTTACAGTGCTCATGATCTATCAAGATGGGACTTGTTTGGCTGCAACTACAAATTATTAAAAACTGGCATTGAAAATGGAGACATGCCAGAACAGGTCTGTGGTTAAACCATGGTCTTCAGGTACAACAATAAATAACTTTTGTTGCTGTCTTTTGTTGGCCTTTGTCATCTAATGCGTTTTTTTTGCTTTTGATTTCAGATTGTTATTCATGCACTGCAGTGTACTCACTATGTAATCCTTTGGCAGCTAGCAAAAGTTACTGAAAGCAGTTCCACAAAGGTATGCCTTGTTCCACTCATATTAGTAAATGCTTGCTACAGGCCTGTGGTGTCAACAAGAGGGGACTATGATAGAATTGAGAATAAAATCTTATTTATTTTCTTATTTATTTTAATATACCACTATCTGCCTAACTACCTTTTTAATGATGACTTCAAAATTCATAGTTTTAGTAGTGGAATGCTTGATTTTTAAACATAATATTTTTCTAAATTGTATTATTTTTATTTCTTTAAAAGTCAACAGTATGTTGAATTTGTCAGAATTTTAAAGTAACTCATAAATAAATGCATACTTTTTAGCCTGGCACAGTAAGAATGCTGAAGAGGGGAGAATACCAATCAGAAAACACATCATAGTCAATCTCACTACCACTCAAGTAGTGGATTTGCTTTTGTTTACAAACTGTGAAATATCAGTGACAAGTCAGTGAAACAGAAGGATTTGCACACTGTCATAGTATTGCTCAGTATATTGCCATCGTTCTTTGCTCTTCATCAGTGTTTTAAATGTTTTTAAATAAAGACATGAAAAGATTAAGTTAAATTTCACTTTCTCAAGGAATGATAGGAGCATCTGTCCTGCTTCTATGTATAGTAGATTTTGAAGGACAAAGCTCTAATAAATATCATCTTTCTGATTTCACTACTTGAAAACTCTTGGAGGAAAGATTAAGGTTTCTTGTATCCAGTGGACAGCACTACTTGAAGAGGGTGATTAGGTAGTTTACTGTCTAATGAAAGATGGTTTTAGAAAGACCAGACAGTTTGGAATGGAGTCTGTAAGTGCTGAAACATTTTCATGATTTCTGGAACAATCAAACTAATTTTTATGAAAGCCTTTTACAGTCACATCATCATAGAATGATTTGAGTTGGAAAGGACTTCTAAAGGTCGTACAGCCCTGTAGGACGGGTACATTCTGTCCTCTGTCACTGGAAGTTTATGCTTCCAGTGCATGTTATTTGGGTTACTGGTAACACATTCTTTATTTATGACAGACGTGAAATAAGTAAATCCATCATGTTTCTTTTAATATTTTGATTGCCATACTTTTAATTAATAAAAAGAAGTTGTAGACGTCTGTCATGATTTACTATGGTGAAAAAGGAGAGAACACACAACGTTGATAATTGATGCATAATCAGTCCATTGTAATTTGTAACTAATCCAGTTAGTCCAGTGAATAATTGCAGCTGTACTGATTTAGTAGCTATACTCTTGAAGATACGTTAAATAAATGGGAACTACTTCAGCTCTAGAGGGTTAGCTAGTTTACTGTCTAGGTTTTAATAGATTTTAACTTTTCCAAAACAAAAATACAAATACGAGGTGGATACAGATTGTTGAGAACCACTTAGGTGAATGAAGGGTTTGCAAGCTTTGATAGCTTGGCACACATGTGAATGATATTTTTTCAAACTCAGTGCTTTATTTGCTCAATAATCTGCTTCTCTGGAAATGATCATTATACTTAAAAAGCTACTACTTTTTTTTTCTCCAGTGAAGAGGGGGAAGAAAACCCCAACTTTCATCTGACGTTTTACTTATCACAATCAGCGAGTTAAAAAAAATAAACTAATTCCATGTAGCCTTGTCAGTCTTAGTTATAAATAGCTACCTAAAATTAGCTCTCTCCTTTAGGTTGAAAATACAGATATTTTAGAACTCTGTGCTCTGGATTATGGAGTTTTTGAGAAGGTGGATTGTTGGTGAGGATTTGTATGTTTGGTTTTGGGTTATTTCTGTTACAATTTTTAAAAATAAACACTGTTTTCATCCCAACTTATATGTATTTTTGTGGTGCTCAGGATGACAAAATTGAGGCAAATGCTACTTGCTATTTGTATTTGTAATAGCAATTTTTAAATAGTGCTGTGAATGTTATGACATACCAGTTGGCAGTGGATTGCTCTGTGAAAATTCTGAACTGTAAACATGGCTGTACAATTGAAAACCAAAACTTTTTTGTGCAATCCTTATCTTTAAAGGAGGATCTTCTGCGTCTGAAGAAGCAGATGAGAGTGTTTTGTCAAATCTGTCAACACTACTTGACCAATGTAAACACTGCTGTTAAGGAACAGGTTAGTGACTGTTGTTTATCCTTGTCTTCAAAAAGTTCCTCTTGCTAACATTTTTAGTTCTTATGTGGGCATGTTTAGGCTGAATTCCCTTTGAGTGTGAATACATAAATGTACTTGTATGCCTGCCCTCCTTTAGGCAATGTAGGTAGCATTTCAGAATCAATTTAAACTTAGGTCTTTGTATAATTTTAGGTAGCACAAACTTTTGTCCAAAGCATTTTTAATTTTTGTTTCCTTTCTTTTAAAAATTATGACAGGGCAGGTGTCTTCTGGTTTGTAATTTAGGTGGGAGAGTTCCTTTTCAAAGCTCTCACTTACTACCATATGATGGTGACATCTTTGGTGGATCATAGACTCAAAGCTGAAAGACCTAGAGAGAACTACATAGAAGAGAGAAAAATGAGACACTATATTGGGAAATATTTGTAGTGAGTTCTGAGGGTAGCCAGATCAACGGAAAAGGCTAAACTGTAGGGGCCGAGTCTCTTTCAGTCTGTGGTCAAATTGTTCTCTAGCCAGGAAACGGGAGTTTGAGGTTCCAGTGACGGGCACAGGTTACTGATAGCAGAATTAATTCTATCTAAACAACTTTAGCAACCTTTAGAATGCTAAAATGAAACAAAGTATCTTCCGGGTATACTTTTAATTAAACAAATAGGAAGCTGGGAACCCTTTTGCTGCTAAATACAATAATAACTTGGTTGAGCTCAAAGTTGAAAATCTAGTCCACTGAGTTGCACAGATGCAGCTTTTGAAACTTTAGGTGTAGCAAGAATATTCCTGGAACTGGATAGATGTGTCCTATATTGGAGAACTATCTAGTGTCAAAAGCATAAATTGTAGGGTGTGAAGGTGGGATAAACAAAAATTACTGAAACGCTGGCAGATCTCTTTAAAAGGCTGTATAACTCTAGGACTTGGATGAGTGAGCTAGGAACTACAACTGCCTCAGTCACATAGAGTATAATAGCCATGATTCTGCTTTCAATCTGTAATCTCGTGAAAGGGCACAAGGACTCAGAGTAGCGTATCTGTTTTTGTGAACAGGAAATTAGTTACATTTGCTTTGAAGAGTTAGAGAACAAATCTCTTTGTTCAGATGGAAGTATTTAAAAGATTAGAGTCAGAGATGAGATGCAGCACTAAGCAGTGTCTTGCCTTGATCTGTTACTTTCAAAAATATCATTCCAGTCTGGGTGCTGATATATTGAATTTTCTGAGGAAGTGAAGTACAGTCATCTAAATCCAATGACAGATGTACAAGTTAGCCAGTGAAATGAACAGGTGGTTGCTTTTTTGGAATCATACTTTATTAGGATTTAAAGGAATTAAATGACCTCAGCTGTTAGATGTTTGTTTTACAGGTGTGATCAAAACAATTAAAAAATCAAACCAGAGCAAAAAACCCCCAAGACCCTAGTATGGCTGATGTCCCCAAAGTTCTCTGGTGACCTAATGTAGTATCACACGGGCAGAATTGGGGATTTTCAGGCTCCTTATGTTTTAATCTTGAAATGTTTTGGTATTTTGTTGGATTCATCTGTATAGTATTTTTATTTGGAGATCAAGTCTTCATACAGCAACTTCCTCTAAGAAACTGCGTGTTTTGATTTCCGGTTGACCTCTGTCATTGTTTAGGATTTAAGTGGCCTGTGTACGCTATTGGGCTCTTAAGTATTTTGTTAAGTGGAAATACAGTACTCAAAATAGTTTCTAAGTAAATATTTACTAATGTTTCTTTTGAATAGGCTTTCACAATTCTCTGTGATGTGTTGATGATCTTCAGTCATCAGATTATGACAGGAGGACGTGACATGTTGGAACCACTTGTTTACACTCCTGATTCTTCATTGCAGTCTGAACTACTCAGTTTCATTTTAGATCATGTCTTCATTGATCAGGATGATGACAATAATAGTGCAGGTATAACGTTTATATTTCCTTTATGTTATTTGCCTTTTAATGTATTTGTGTCTGTGGTACTTCTGTGGTGGGTTTTTGTTTGTTTGTTTGTTTGGTCTTTTGGTTTTCGTTTGTGGTTTTTTGTTTTGATTTGTTTCCTGGCTTTGAGAGGTGTGCATGGGCACAGAAGTAGGTTTCTTTTAAATGTCAGTGCCCAGTTAACAGTATATTATGTCTTGGGCACATGTAGGATAATTGTGATAAAGATTGGGTTAATTAACACCGATATATATGTACATGTATCAGGAAAAGGGACTTGTCAGTGGCAGTGAAGTAAAATGCTGTCAGAACTGACATTTGATTTTCTGAATCCTGGCCATTAGTCCATATCATTTTATATATAAATGCTTAAATATGAACTGTTTAAACCTGACACTTTTTTCCATATCCTGAACTCTTTCTAGATGGACAGCAGGATGATGAAGCTAGCAAAATTGAAGCATTGCACAAAAGAAGAAATCTACTTGCAGCTTTCTGTAAACTCATTGTATATACTGTGGTGGAAATGAATACAGCTGCAGACATTTTCAAGCAATATATGAAGGTAAATCTGAGACCTAACAATGATAGTTCATGAAACTACTAGAATACCCTGGATTTTTATATTTTTAGTTGTGTTTTATCTTATAAGATAACATTCAAAATGTGAAGAATTAAAAACTCCATAGTTGTAGGTTGTAGCCCTTTGAAAGTTCTTTTTCCATAAGAAGAGGAAAAATGACTGAGATTAATTTTGTAGTTCCAGTATGTGGGAAATGGAGGAAGAAACCTGATAGCTGTTTTTATGGTTTGTTTTTTTTTAGTATATGATGCCTATGCACATCAAATAACTTCAGTTTACATTTTCTGTAAAGAAGGAAAAAAAAAAGTTTTGAGAGTTCTACTAGTGTCATGTGCCCTCTTCCCCCCCACCACCCATGCCTCGATCTTTATATCTATGGTACTTAAATAAAAAAAACACCACCTTCTTGGCCCCTAGGATTCACAGCCACACAATAATGTGAGTTCTCATTTTGTGAACATGCTAAAGCTTTACTCCTAGGTGATGTAAAAAATTTAAAATTTAGGCAGCCTGCTTTTGTCTGAGTGCCTTACATAATATTTTGAATCTCTAAATAATTAAGTGGGTCTTTATTGAACCTGAAATACTTAAAAGAAATGAACAGGCAGCTGTCTTCACTGGAAGAATCATGGCTATGATGCTATCTGTAAGAGCTTCCTTTCAGCAATGAAAATAGAAGACTCCCCACCAGAGTTAAAGGAGTTACTTAAAAGATTAGATTCTAATCTTGTACCCTGAAGGGTTGAACACGTGTCATTAACAAATATGTCATGGCCTTGAAGATAAATAGGTCATTCTGCCTCTAAAGTAATATGACAAGAATGAAACAAAGTGTATATAGTTTTTGTGATTTGAGTGTCTTTATCATTGGGAAAGTGTTTCAGGATATGATTTTGATTGATGAAATCATGAACATGTTAGTTTTTTTTTTCCCCTTTTGTCAGTGTTCTCTTATTTAAAAGTAGATGTTATCTGAAGGATTCAGTAGTTGTATTGTTTTCAACAAAAATAAAATAATCTTCTTTTTAAAATTATTTTTCCTAGTATTACAATGATTATGGTGATATTATTAAAGAAACGATGAGTAAAACAAGACAGATAGACAAAATCCAGTGTGCGAAAACGCTTATTCTTAGCTTGCAGCAGGTAAGAATGATTTACAATATTTTTATGCATGAAATTCCATACTGCAGATCATGTCTTACTATTTAATAGCTAGTGTGCTATTAATGGAGAAATTCTTAGGGAAGGTAGGAATAAATATGTCTAAAATGAAACACGTTTTCTGCAGCTATTTGAAAACCTGACGGAAGTCTTTCTGTACTTTTCCTAGCACAATATTTGGTATATGAAAGACTGACAGACACAAAATAAATGTCACACCTTCTTAACTCTAAAATGGTGGTCTGAGTCACATGTTCAGAATTTTGTTGTGAAAATTCTATTTTTCTTACTCGTGAACAGATAAACAAAGGAAAACCCTACCTGCCTGTGTGGTGGGCATTATGTGTTTGTTTTTGACTGGTTTGGTTTTGTTCATTTGTTTATTTTAAACTTTTGAGAGGTAATGGGAAGCTGTAGTAATTGATTATTTCTTAATGTTTGTTAGGGGCTTCACCCATCTTTGAAATTAAGATGTGATTTAATGCTCTCTTCGGTAAATGAGCTTGTTTGTGTGGAAACCTGATGATTTCAATTGAGATCAGAGTTGGATTCATCTGCTCAGATGAACCATCTGTATGAAGCTTATTTACAAGATCAGAAAAATAAAACCATATTCCTGCAAACAACTGTAATCCACCATGGATCTCTACCATCAATGAAAGGAAAAATGTACCCCAATTTAACCTCTCACCACACCTTTTTTTTCCCATTTATTTTTGACTGGAGGTCACAGAGCCACATAGTGTATATAGATTTAGATATTGATTTTGGCTGAGACCTAGCCAGAAAAAGTCCTTAATGAAGCCCTTAAGCTGGTTTATCTTGTGGATATTGCCAGTACAAGGGAGGATGAAGCCTTTTCCTTCCGATAGCAGTATGAGTCTTACACTGCAGTTCTACCAGCTACTAAAATATGCAGAGATTTTGCTGTCTTTTCACTAGAGTCCACAAGTGTGAATGAAGGATTATAAAACAATTTCTTTTAAAACTGAAACTTCTATGTTGTTTGATCCAAAGTTGGGCATTGTGTTTTAACAAATGAAATCTCTCTTTCCATTTCATACAGCTTTTCAATGAAATGATTCAAGAAAATGGTTATAATTTTGACAGATCGTCACCGACATTCAGTGGCATCAAGGAACTTGCTCGACGTTTTGCTTTAACCTTTGGACTGGATCAGCTGAAAACAAGAGAAGCCATTGCTATGTTGCACAAGTAATTGTGTGCTTTGTATTACTTACTGAAAAGATATTTCAAGTCAAGAAGTGTCTTTCAAAATCACTTTATTAATACAGAACTTATCAGCACTAGAGATGATGCAGTCCATTTATAAATTAGATGACTGCAGTTTTGTCCCTGAACTAAACCCAAATGTTAAATAACGTCGATGTTCTTCAGCATCGTTGTGTAAGCCTGTGAATGATAGAAGTGTTGATGCTATCATGGGAAATATTAGTAATGTCTTATCAGTAACAGTAAAAGCCAATTTACTTTGTTGTCAGTGGTAGTGATATTGACCTCATGGAGGAAAAGTGAAACGCAAGGTAGAAAAATGAGATGGAAAGAGTGTCCAGATTCAAATTGTGAATAGTGTTCATTCTTTATTTTTTGCGAGAATATGGAAACGTATGATTGTGACTTTCTTGACGTAGAGAAAAGGTGTTCAGTTTTGGTAGTTCTCAATGCTTTAATTTTTTTTTAGTTTGTACTTTGTAATGTAATTTTAACCTCTTTCTTAGGGATGGCATAGAATTTGCTTTTAAGGAGCCTAATCCACAAGGTGAGAGTCACCCACCATTAAACTTGGCATTTCTTGATATTCTGAGTGAGTTCTCCTCCAAACTTCTCAGACAAGACAAAAGAACAGTGTAAGTATTTCTTTAATATTCTTAATATTTATAATGATAACCATAAAAGACATGTGGCTGAATAAATACGTATTTATGTGTATTGCATTTACCTAAAGTGAAATCTTCAGTACATCAAGATTAATTTTACACTAATGCAGTCAAGTACAACCACAAAGGGTAAAAATGTATTTATCCTTTTTATTCTTGTTTTATGCTGGATAAATAGAGATCACTTTTGGGATTCACTATTGTCAGGCTTTTTTTTGTTAAGGAACATTGGATGTTCATTCCAGTAGTTACTTGTCTTGACAGGTTAACATCTTGTTACAGGTATTTTGCATCTTTGTAATTATTTTTTCCATTTACAGATATGTTTACTTGGAGAAGTTTATGACCTTTCAGATGTCTCTACGAAGAGAAGATGTGTGGCTTCCTCTCATGTCCTACAGAAACTCATTATTAGCTGGTGGGGATGATGATACTATGTCAGTGATTAGTGGAATTAGTAGTCGAGGATCTACAGTAAGAAATAAGAAAACAAAACCAGCAACAGGGAAGCGGAAAGTACCTGAAGGTAGAACTTTATTCATCTTTAAATCTTGCAAGAGTAGATACTCATATAAACAACACATGTAATCTCTCTTTGTTATCAAGAGTGGATTTTTTTCACTTTAATGTATTTTCTAAAACCAGTATAACTTCGGTGCCATGTGTATGTCTTAGTGGGAAAACCCATCATTTGAAGAGTCTGGATAACGTCGCACTGGTTCACAAAAGGCAATAAAGGCACTGTGCCACAGAATAGAAACATTTAAAATACCTTAGCCAGAGGTTATAAATCCAGGCCTTTTGGAGCATATGTAAGAATTTGTGGCAAAAACTAAAGAAATTGATTCTCAGTAAGCAGAAATTAAATGCAGTTAATTTTAAACATTAAAACTTTAGAGTAGTTGGGGAAAATATACTGATGTTCTGTGTTTTCTTTCAGCTGAAGAAAGCAGCAGTAGTGACAGTATGTGGTTGAACAGAGAGCAGCCAATGCACACGCCAGTCATGATGCAGACGCCTCAACTTACTTCCACAATAATGAGGGAGCCCAAGAGATTGCGACCTGAAGAAAGTTACATGGGTGTCTATCCTATGCAACCTGAACACCACCAAGCTCCACTTGATTACAAGTATGTAGATGAGTAGGTCTGCTTTGTGTTAGTGTTCATACACAAAACCAGTTCATGTTTAAAATAGAATGATGGTCTTTTTAAGCACGCAAGTAACGTGGATGTTGGCTCAAAGGCAACAGGAAGAAGCCGCGCGACAACAACAGGAGAGGGCAGCGATGAACTACGTGAAGCTGAGAACCAACTTGCAACATGCTATGTGAGTGAGAGTGGAATGTTCCTCAGTTGTTTGGGGAGGGTTTACTAAATGCAGTGTTTCTTGAGAGGGATATGTGCTCTAGTTCTCTAGTCATGGACTTCTGTGTCTTCAAATTCTTAAGTTTTCTTAGAAAAGCAGTGGTAGAAGTGCATGGTGATGCATTTAGCAGAATATATTAGAGAATTAAATACATATTTAGAATGAATATATATATGTTTATATTTATAAATATATCTGTATATAAAATATGTCTATATTTACTAGATAAGATATATTTTAATATATATTAAAAATAAATAGAAAAATAAATATATAGAGAAATAAACATACATTAACAGAATCTGTTAGATTTCTTGCTTATTTTTGTACTTAAATTCCAGAAAAATTAAATAGCAAGCTTTATTATAAAGGGAGCTCATTTTGGCAGAGATATATATATATATATATATAAAAATCAACGAATGCGAAACATCATCTTTTATGTATTCTTAACTGCAAAATAATTTTTAGAAATAGTGTGTTCAAAATGAGTCTTAAACAGGTGTTCAGTGCGTGAAGCAGAAAGTTTCTGCTCAGTTTAATTCTGTTTCCTTCTTTGACTTCTGAGTTGTAAGTTCAGAGTTCAGCTGTTCTTAATTTTAGAAAAGTATTCCTTTTAAAGAAGCTACTGACTTCAGCATTTCTGTGGTCGATACATATTTTGTGACCTAAACTGACATTAAAGTTGAGAAGAATCCTGTGGTACTAGTTTTTGTAGAAGTTCCCAACCAAAACACTTAAAAACCTTGTGATGTTCTCCATATTGTGAATGAAGATGAAGACAGTCTTTTCTTTCTTAAATGCATGTTACACTTCAGAGCTCACATGTTTTTTGCCGTAACATCATTATTTCATCGTGTTTTCTTTGTGTGTGCATGCTACTGATGTTCCAGATCTAGTTTAACTGTAGAGGTGAAGACTAGTTTTTAGAAGTACTTTGCTTAATGAAGACTGTGGTTGTGCAAGAGAAAAGTACAAGTTATAACTATAATTATGGACATACATATACTGAGAAGCTTTCCTCTCCTGCCCCCCCCCCCCTGTTTTATTTTTGATTCTTTAATACCAGTACTTCATACAACATAGTTTAAGTGTGGATTTTTTTTTTTTTTTAATACAATGACAGTAATTAGTATAATTAGAATGACTCCTTACTTTTCTTTTAAAGGCTGTTATTGCATATAGAGGTTGTGAGGAAGAGGATGAAGGACTTTGTGGGAATTTATGAAAATGGGTTTATACATCAACTATTGCGAAGTTGTTGTTCCTTGCCTTGTTAAAAGGCAGGAACAAGTGTTTTTTAGGTAGTAATAGAATTATAGAATCATCAGTACTTAGGTTCTTTCTCACTTGAGCATAAATATCTGCATGGAAATCTCTGAATTAGGTGTGGTTTTGATCTGCTTATCAATTCTCACAACCCCTTAGAATATCTGTTTAGAGATGTACCACGCAGTTCCGTATGCCGATCTTTGTTCGTTGCTCTCCCTTACTGTCTTATTATTTCTTAGGACTTAAGTACCAGCTTTTTAAAATATATTTAGGCATTTATGTAATAACTTAATTTCTTATCTATCTAATGGAATTGTCATTTGTTGGCAGTTCTTCACTGACCATTTAGCTTTTTCACTATTCAGATAAAACATCACTAGATTTAGTGCTAAACAGTATGGTTTGGTTTTAATTTCAGTCGACGTGGCACAAGTCTAATGGAGGATGATGAAGAGCCAATTGTTGAAGATGTGATGATGTCATCAGAAGGACGGATTGAAGATCTCAATGAAGGCATGGATTTTGACACCATGGACATAGACCTAGTAAGATATTTGCTTGTCTTTTGACTGGATTTGAGATTAGTATTTCTACTTCTAAAGTAGCATATTTGAACCAGATATTTTTTTTCCTACCATTACAATTAACATGTTTATTTACTTACTTTCTAAAGCCACCATCAAAGAACAGGAGAGAAAGAACGGAGCTAAAACCAGATTTCTTTGACCCTGCTTCAATCATGGATGAATCGGTAGGTTAACTTATGTAAGAGGGAAATAATGTAAAATCAGTCTTATGGCTACAGTACTTCACATTTTAAATGGAAAGAACGCAGTCTGCATTACTTTATTTTGGCAGTCTGCTAAACTCAGTGAAATACTTAATGCTCTAATTAAACTTAATAAATTCCAAGGCAGTCAATGTTCTTTGCAAGTCTATAGAATTTTTGTTCTTTATACGTAACTATGTAAATATTGAAAAGCCTTTGAAAATGAGGGAAAAGACCACATTTGATATGGGAAAGTCCCTTACAGAGGTCAGTAGCAAAGAACATTTAAAAACACATAAATTGTGCATACACAGTATTAAAGGCAAGCTTCCTCTTATGATGAGCTTGAGCTTAGTTCAGTGGCTGATGTCATTGCCAGTTGTCAGCATTGGATGGTTTGCATTTTTTCTTTTTTTTTAATTGGCATATTAACTTTTGTGCTTAAGTAAGATAATGAAGAAAATAGAAGTAATACAGATACCTGTTTATAGAGATGAGAGGTATTTTTTCTTTCCATATAAAGTTTTAGGTCCAAAACATCCGAAGTCTGTAGTTTCTGCTTGCAGTTACCCTTTTTTCCGACTTGATAAATCTGCAGTCTCTATTCTCTTTTAAAAATCTGCATGAGGGATTCCTTCTGTCTTGAACCACTTGTAATGTATGCAGCCAATTTTGACCTTGTGTAGCTGGTACAAATTTACACTGGAAATAACAAGCTGCAGCAAGCCAGCAGAGGACAGTACAACAAGGCTTCCTGGGAACCTTGGACAGCTTGGTGGAATTTGGAAGACGGTTATGTATTTTTTTACAGTATTGTTGCAGCGTGAACCTGTTCTTGTTGTGAGAGAAAGAAGTCTTAAATGCTGTTTCAAATACAAATCCATATATTTTGTACCAGTAGGCCTTTGCTTTACTAGTGATGGATCAGATTAGGTTGTGCATCTAGCTGTTGTGTGTTCTGTTCTTGAAGTAACACCAGGAAACAATATCACCTGTTTTCTGACCTTCCTGTTTTAAAATAATTTTTTCTTTTCTCCTCCTTGATTTCTAATTGATTGATCTGTGAAATACCAGTCAAATTTTATTCTGACAATGCTAAAGATTTGGTCTTATGCAAGTGCAGTTCATTGATTTCAGAAACCTTTCCATTTTTCAGTTGCTAAAACTAATCAAGAATATTCCCAGTAGGTTAGCTGTTAGATTTCTTCCTGGTACTTTATTTCTCATTCACCCTCCCCCGGGAGCTCGGGATTTGCTGGGCTCTCCTTAGCTGCACTGTTTGACTGTCACCACATGATGGCAGTCGGTGACAGTCACATTACTCTGCAAGCTGCGGAGCCCAGCGGTGGTCCTACTCAGTGTGCCAGCAGAACAACCTCTGCCCTGTTCCTCTGCAGGGATGGAGCAGTGGTGCACCGGAATGAGCTGGTACGGTCAAGGGGGTACCGTCCAGCAAACCTTTCTCCCAGTCGGGACACAGCAAGGGTAGCAATCCTGGAGGCAGACTGCAGAAAACAACTGTGCAACAGCGTACAGCTGCACTTAGCATAAACCCCCCCTAAATGAATTTAACTGTTTAAATGAGGAAAGCTCTGATAATTGCTTATGAGACAGCACGAATCTGTATTAAATCAGAGCTGAATTTGTCAGTTAGTGTAAACCCCCAGTTTAATAAATGCAGAAAAACCCTTATCTGAATAAAGTTAATTTGCTTTATTAATTAATTTATCTCAGAGGTCCATTATTCATGGAATAGTTTCACCTGCTTTTAATAGACCAAGATATAATAAAGCTGTTTAATTTATTCAGATGCGTGATTTATGTTCAGAATTTTAGTCTATCGTTTTAATTTTATTGTTGTGTCCAGTTATTGCTGGCACCAAAGGCAGTTATATCTTAGTGTGCTATATCATTTGATACATCTAATGTGAATTTTGTACCAAGACCATTAGAAATTGGTTTCTAAAGCGATATATGTGAACAGCAGTGCTGAGGTTCAGGAAAATTAAGTCTCATGATTCTTTCTTATTTATAAAACCCTATAAAAGCTAGGACAGATACAAGATTTAGATCTTCTGGGTGTATGGTGGTGTTCGGGGGTTTTTTGGACCTTTTTTGGTTTGTTTTTGTTGTTTTTTTTTTTTTATCGTATCGGTGGTAATGCCTACTTTCATTGGCGTAGAAAACTATATGGCTTGTTCACACATGGGAAGTGGAATCTGCCTCACAAAGGGGAGGGGAATTTTCCCTTTTTTTTTTTTTTTTTTTTTTTTTTTTAAAGGAAAACTTTTTCTTCACTTAATCACACAGTCTCCTGAAGGGTAGTTTTTCAGTTTTACCTGATTATTGTTTGAGTTTTCACTGTCATTCTGACAGAGTCATTGTATTTAATAGGAAGTAGTAAGTTTGTGTCCTGGCTAGCTGCTGTGAGATGATCTGTTGTTTTTATGAACACAGACACAGCAGCAGCCAGTGTATAGAGTGTTTTATCCCAGGCTTAGTTGATGGAAACGAGACATATGATTTCAAATTAAGGACTATAGAGTGCCATTGTCAGAGAAACCTGAGTTAGGCAACTAACTAAAAATTACTTGGCAATTACTAATTAAAATTATTAAAGCACATTTTTGTCACGTTCCTCCTGGATCTAGTTAATTTCAACTGTGGGAAAGCTATTTTCTGATAAATGAGGTGTCCTTTTCATATTACTACATAGATCAGAAGTGTGGTCAATCTGATTTGGATGACAAATAAACTTATAATGCCTTAACATATCTTGGGAGTGTCTTAAATCATATACTGATTGCTTTGTTTTTCTTAAATGTGTAGTAGACTACAAATTGACACCATTTCTAACTTTTTTTTTAGGTTCTTGGGGTGTCAATGTTTTAATACCAGAGCAGCAAATAAATCAGTGGTGAAGTCATTTTCTAAGTGGAAGAGGAAGTTTTTCAATACAAAATTGTGGTAGATACAGTGAAATTCTGAACAGATTTTTCTCTAAGGAGAATGACATGCTTTCAAGATCAAGTGCATTGAAGGGGCAGTTTTGTTTGCCTGAAAAAAAAAGAAATGTAAAGGACAAGTAAACAATTTGAGGATAAGCTACACTTTTTGTTGGGGAAAAATAATCAATATTTTATTTATGTGCTATCAGTTTATTTCTGGATCATAAGAAGTATTCCCTCTGAGTTTTAATCTAACAGTCTGAGAGGTGTCTGGTACAGATTTGAGATCCTCTCTCTCTACATTTGCTGGCTATACTAAATAATCACGGGCTCTGCTGGATTGCTGTTTACATCCATGATTTGAAATGATAGATGAATTGGTTTTCCTACAGTGATAGAACCAGAAGAGTGTCAGTATTTTAAATTAAATGCAAACTTCAGCAACAGAAGGTTTGTGTTAATCATGGGAAAAAAATACATAAAGCAGAATTCTAATAGCTTTTTAATCTAAAACACACTTTTATTCCAAAAGCTTCATGCTTTTCAGAAAGGTCCATAAACTATGAACTACCAGAACATAACACATCTCAGTCATGCTTGCCCATTACCAACCCTGAAAGTTTGCTTGTCCTTTAAGAAAAAATGTAATGTTGTGAAATTCCTTCCAGTAGTGCCACTGTATTTTGTCTCCAAATAAAAGAAGCTTATTGTAGTATGTTTGCAGAAAAATTCTAAACAAAAATTATACAGCTTATTAGAGTGTGGGAATAGGGATCTAAATTTTAAATAAAATTATATATATATATAAATTGGTGCTGATTTTATAATTGCGCAGTTTGTTTAGTTTTTTCTTACTTTTAAATTCCAACTTAAAATTATGAGGTTTCAGAAATATATTGAAAGTTTAACAATGTTTAAAAATAGAAGAGCATGAGAATTCATGCTTTAAAAATGATTTTTAAATTTGTATTTTATATTGTTTTATCTATCTGTCTTTGCAAGCAGTCTTCAGGTTAAAGATACTTCTAACAGGTTACAGTACATTTCCTCTGTATGTAAATTAGATTGGATAATAGAAATTCATAAACAACCCATAATATTCTTTGAAAGCTAAGCTTTAAACTTCATTTTGTGTCCATTCACAAATAAATTAAATTTGGTCTAAAACAGAAAGTGGATTTATGCCATTTTGACATTGACTCATTTTGCAAGGCTTAGGCAGCTAGACATCATTTTAAAGGAAATATTAACTTATATTACATATGTATATTTTTTGTCAGTTTTCTCTCAGTTCTTGAGGTATATTATTTTAATCATTCCATGCCTTAATATGCTTGCAATACAAGAATCTCCCCACATGGGTGAATACAAAAAGGCTTCCTGTTTTTAGACTCAGAAATTAAACATTCGGCTGTGGTAGCCTAAAACCATAGATTATCTAAAGGATCATGATAAAATATAATTATTTTACTAAGTCATGGGGTAACAACAAACTCAAAACTAGATCTGCCTAACTCATTTTGCATAAATAAATACTCTCATGTCTAAAAGTACTGCCTATATTGTTTTTCACACCACTGCATTTAATAGAACTGCTGAGAGGACTGTATATATGATTTTAAACTTAAGTTGATTTTTCTTACTCTTGAAGGAGTGTTTCTTTGTGAAAGCAGTTCTTACAGCTTTGTTTTCAACCAGCTAAAAATGTTTTATATATTTACCTTAACCTGTTGTCCTCCACATTCTATTGTCCTAATTGTACTGTTTTCTGATTTGTATTTATGTCTTGAGACAGTAACTTTTTGAATAAAAATAAACCTGCAGTATGTTGTATGTTTGATCTTTTTAAAACGGGGTTAGGGGAGGACAGTGAAGAAAGGGGTATGAGTAATGCAAATGTTATGTTTATAGAAATCAAAATCTTTTTCCATGTCTTTTAAGTGTTTGTCTCAGAGTTGGGATAATGTATGAAAAACTGCACTGTTTTATATTTGTAATAAAATGTACAAGTTTTTAAAATGTGAATAAAGCACTAATTGGGTAATAATTTAAAGTAGAAAAGTTAATGCAATCATGATTGTTTTAAATATGCTTTAATTTGAGATAAACTTGTTAAAAGAATTAGTGTAAATACAGAGTGAGCTTTTCAAGAGGTTAGTACCTGCAAATAAAATTTTTAAAATTTGTATAGAACTTTTACATGCCAAGAAATCAATGGTTAATTATTTTCGTGTTACGTTTTTTAAAGGTGTTTCAAGAGCCTTTCTGTTGTTGGTTTCTTTTTCCTATTAACTTTTATCTGACACTGTTCAGAATGCTTTTGATTCAGATGTTGAGATATTGTACATAGTCCAGTTGAAATACAGCTAAAAGTGTATGTTACTCTCAATTTCTTACATTTATCATACACCTGATAAACATTTTAAACTTAAGTGGCAAAGACAGCAAGGAAGTGAGGGGAGAACCCTGAACATCTCTTCCTCTCACCTCAACTACTGAGCAACTCTGGCTGTGCATTGAAACCTTTCTGTTACAAGGCTTTTTAAAGGAGTCATTAAAAAAATAATCTTAGAGATAATACTTCTAATCCTTGATAATGTAACTTTGGATGTTTGGGGTTTTTTAGTTATTATTATTGCTACAAATGTTTATTCCTGTCTAAATCCTGCTGTAAGTTCAATAGTATATTGTGGAAAATGGTTCTGAGTTTATAACACAAGAAACATAACCTTCATTATACAATGTAAAGTCTGTTCTAGGTACACACTTTGGTACAAAAACTTGTAAATGAAAGAAATTTGAGATTTAAAGAGATATGTGAAAATAATGTAGAAAAAAAAACAATTCAGAGAAAGTAAAAGCCTGTCCTCTAGTTTACTGAAGAGGCCACAGGGAGGGTATTGACACAGAATGAAATTCCAAGGAATAGTCTTCACATATTCTGTAAAAAATATTTCTTGATATTAAACAACCAAAGACAATATGTAAGAAGTTAGTGATGTTGTTTGTTTGTTTGCTTTTTACTTTGGATGGTGTGTTGTTCATTTACTGCAGCTTGCTAGAACTAGTAAATCCCCATCTTCTCTCAATATGTCTAAATAATTGCCTCTTTAAGATTTACTCTTCTGTTTCCCTAGTAATTTACACAGACACTTTTCTTAGCATGGAGCTTAAGGATACCAATACTATTAACTTTAGCTTCTTAGCCATAAAAGGTCCACTACATTTTTTGAGATGCTGTGATTCGCAGTAGTGTTTTGCTGCTTTGCAGCTGAGAGCTACCTTTGTATCTTTGGGTTTTTTTTTTTTTTTTAATAGGCTGATGAATATAACATGAACAGACTTTTTCCTTCTCAAGCATTTGTCAAAACTGTCAATTCATACTTCAGAATTATTTAAAAAAACCTTATTTCTTCTTAAATGCTTTAATTTTCTTTAACCAGTTCATGATACTGAAATGACAGCTGATGCTATTTCCTTGCCTTTTTTTTTTTTTAATAATCCTAAGAAATCTCTAGTACTGAGACTGTGTTTAATTTCTGTTATTTATTGACATCCAAAAGGGATCATATCTTTGATGGAGATGAGTGGTGAAACATACTTGGAAAACAAGGTAATATAGGACAGTGCTATTCTATTACAAAATTAACAATTCAGTATCAGTTGTGCCTGTCACTTCCCTCAGCTGCCTTTATCTCCTTCTTCATGTGCCTGAGCTTTCTTGAATGTGTTTCTTTGATTAAATCTTAATTGCCATATTTTTAATAGTTTGTAACAGCTAGACTTCAGGTAATTACAGATTTTGTAACTGAGTGCCTCCCAACTAGAGATTCAGTTGCTTTTTTTGTCATGATTGTGCTTTCGTAGCTACTGCCAGGTTTTATAGATGTAAATCATAGTGGCAGTACAGTGGTAAGAAGTTATTACCATGTCCAAATCATGTTAAAGTGATTGAACGGGTGGTTGACAGAACCCCGTGTGAAAACTTCCCTGCTCTTCTGCAGAACATTTACAGTTCTTTGTAGTGTGATCGTGCTTCCCCAAACTGGCTGTGGAATTTCTACTAAGCTGTTCTGTCCATTGACAGTTTTGAAAGTGAAATTGTGTTAAGCTGATAACAACTTGAATTCTGCACTTTGAGAAAAGCTATTAAAAAAAAACAAAAAAACAACCCAACCCAAAAGTCAAAACAACAACCCCAAATCAGTAAACTATAAAGCAAGATAATAAAAGCTCTAGGGGTCCTAGAACTTCTCAGATTAGGAGTGGGATGTGATCTTGGCAGTTTCACTTCATGAAAACACTCAAATGATATGGTGATGTTTCAGAGAAGTTGAGTAATTAGTTTGGCAGTTTCTCGTGTGTTGAAGTAGATAATGACAGGTTAGGTCAATGCAGATACTAGCAATTTGTTTTAGATTTGGTGGGCTGTGGACAAACCTAGAATGCTTTTGGAGAAGGGACCCTGTTTATTTTCATTCTTTAAGAGAGAGTACTTTTGGGAAAGCTTCGCCTTCCCCCCCCTTCTTTTTTCCTAGATACTAATATTGTTAAGATTTGTTTGTCAGAATTCTATCCAGAAGAATGTCCTTGTACTTCAGCCCTTCTCTAGACTGCTCATTCAATATATTTGACCTTAAATTAAATCTGGGTTTTTTGGTGTACCTTTCTCTCAAAATTGCCACTAACATCTGCCAACAGGCACTGTAAAACCGAGTTTCCTTGGGAATTGATAGGAGCACTGTGCCATAGGTAATGCACATAGGTAATAGCTGGGTTGGGTTGGCTCAGAGCTGTTGTTTGTATGACGGGGGCTTCGTCACAACCTTCTGATCTTGTGCTATTCAGTCACAGTATTTATCTGATGGAGTGCTTCAGCTTTTGAGTACTGTGTTGGCAGCTCCACATGAAACCTCATGTTTACCACACCATATGGCCATTCCAGGAAGCCATGCAATTTGCTTAAAGAGCAGTTAAACCACAGTCCTTGAGTGACGAATGCACACATCTCTCATTATTTTAACAGGCTCTTTTCACAGGTTTATATTCTGTTTTCTTTGTTTTAGGCTGCTGAACTCTACCAAAAGCAAAAAAGCAAACCACATCCACTTGTTTTTCATATGCACAAAAGCACTTACAGATGTGGCATATTTTATATTTAGCCTGATCTTTGTATTTTTCATCTGAAAATACTGAGCTGTCTTTTACACAACTCTTCTTGCGTATCAACTGACAAAACCTGTCTTTTCATTACTTCTGTTCCTGGCTTATAATCTTTTGAATCTTGAAAAGCAGATTTTTTTTTGAGGTGTTTCTTAACTGAAGTCTTCCATTACAGTTAAGAATTGAAGTGTTCTATGAAACCTAGCATGGATTAGGGAAGTGGTTTTGTCAGTGAAAACACTGTCTTGTCATTTCCATCCTCTTTGAGGTACTGATGGTGCTGCAGCTTAAGGGCATATTGTAATAGGGAGCCTACATATTGGACTATCAGTAGTTTTCCTTGTTTAGGAACTGTTGGTTTTGTTCTTGTTCATACCAATAGCTTGTACTTGGTGAAAGCAGCTTGATTGTAGTGCCACAAACCTAAAAGGAACAGATGTTCTATTTAAAGTTGCTTTCATTACAAATTCTTCTTTTTTTTTTTTTTTTTTTAACCTTGCAACACTTCATCTTCTACTTCAGAATGACTTTTAACTTGCATAGTTCTTTAGCTCACCTGAGTGGATCTGTAGATCTGACAGGAAGATGTGTGACACCCAGTAGAACAGAGAAACTGCCAAGGACATGATTTCAGCTGTTGGCATTACCTTCTTTTTCCTGGGATTTGTATTGAGTTAACCCAAGAGAACCTGCAAGGAAACTCAGATTATCTTTCTTTCTTTGTTTTTGATTTGCTCTTTATCTATTACTCACTTACCAGAAATGCAAGATGTGTGGAGTGGTCCATAGGGGCAAATCACAGCACTGAGTGGTGTGTAATTAAACATGGAGTAACTCAGCAGGATGGGTCTTTTGGATCCAGAACTCCTACCAAACAAATCACAGCATCAGATCTACTTTCCACTTGTGTAACAAGGATCTGGAGAACAAGATGTTCTCAGCAGTCAACATGTTGGGATGACAGCTTGGTCACAACGTGGTTCCTCCTTGGGCTCAGTCTTCTATGTAGTGTCACGTGCAGTGCCCATCTCCTGTTTGAAGGGCAATTAATTATTCCTACACTAGATTGTCACCAAGCTGCCAGTGGCATTGCCAGTCCTGTCACCCTGGGTCAACCGCTTTCTGACTTACAAAAAGTTACACTCATCATCCAGTTAGTTTTTAAATTGATTAGTGTGATCAGTTTGAGCCAGGCAAATGCAGTCAGGTCTCACCTGCTTGTGGAATGACAGAATTCACTTTTTATCAGAAAAATGTTAGAAAAATGAAGCAGCTTCGTTTCACACTGAGGCTTTCAGGCTGTTGTATTCTAGGAATAAAATCACAGATTTGATGCATCAGCATGAAGGGGATGAAGTTCCCCTGCAGGACTTTGTGGGAAGAGAAGTGGGTCATTTTTTGCTGCTAATGTATTACATATTTTTTCAAGGCACTCAAAAGATTAGAGGTAGGTCCTAACTCATTGCTACTTTGTTCTTGAAGGAGTTACCTTGCAACGAGGACAGAAAATGTCATTACTTTTATTCTGTGTGTCTGAACTGAGAAGACCCCTCACTCCAGTCTGTGACTGTCAGGAGAGCAATCCAAGTCTGTCACAGTCTCCATCCTCAGATGCTTCTGTAGGTAGCGGAAAGTGGGCACCAGTGTTTGCCCAGGGCAGTTGAAATGGCAGATGCTGAGATACCCTCCTTCACCTGCATACACTGACAGGATGATTGTTTTCAGAGCAGTGGTTCTTTCTTTCAAGGCAGATAGGCATCACTAAGTAAGCTGATGTTCGTGGTACAGCTGATTACAAAGAATTCTGCTTTCAGAGGATAGTGCCAGCAATTACACAAAGTAAAGCTCAAGTTAGTAATACCATGCAGCTCGAATCAGTGTGGTATTTTCCAAGTGATGCCTTGCATCTTTTTCAGCAGTCAGATGAAATTATTCATTCTGTTTTCATTCTAGAGCCTAGCGTTTAGAGATGAGATTTCCCTGATTTTGTATGAGAATCAGATCTGGGGAGATAATTTGTGGTAACTTATTCATTGAATTTGACCTCATTGATTTGTTCAAATATTAAATGCTTTTTCTGTTATTTCTGTTCCTGATGTCATTGTCCCTGGCTGAGATTGACATTTTTGTTTCCCCCACCCTTCTGAAATACAAGTAGTTCCAGTTATCTTTAGTCCCTGTTGTCTTAAAAAAAAAGAAAAAGAAAATTTTAAGCAGCAAGGCTTTAAAAAGCTGTTTCTCTGTATCTCTTGATAGTTAACACACTCCTGCATGAAGATAACCTTCATATTAACAGTCAATTTGAAACTTCTCGACAACCAGATTGAGGAAAAGTTGCCGCTATTTATGACATTCAAAATGTTGTTAAAGCAAGAAAGTACATCCTACCTGCTTATTATTTTTAATAAGATTGTAGCATTGTAGAAACACTGATTGGAAAGTATCTGTAGGGATCATTTAGTCCAGCATTCTTCTGAAAATTTGTTAACCATCTAAGGACAGCCTAAACAACAAGTTTTTTGTGGCTGAACCTGATGTGTTCTGAAGGATGCAGTAATCTGCTCCAGTGCTGCACTACCCTCCTGGCTAGAAGTGTTGTGCGTGTCCCAGCTGAGCACCCCAATCTCTTTCCCTGTCTGTGTTACTTGTCCCAACGAGGAGGAACTTGGCCCCACAATGTTGGTGACTGCTGAGTACTGGCCCCATTTGCCAGCCCACACAGCTTGATTTTGCCCTCTGCAAAGCAGGTTGTGTGCCGTTTGTCATTACTTTCTCATAGCCTCTGCTGGGCATTCCCAGTTTCTCACACTCCTCTTGAACTAGAAGCCCAGCAGCTGACACGCAATTTCGGTCATGGCCTTGCCAGAGCAGAGGACTATAACCTCTCAGTTTACTGGCCAGACAGACTACCATGAATGCATGGAAGATCACCTTCAATCTACTTAAGCCTGGATCAGTGTTTAGCTGACTGTCAGCAGGCGTTTCCAAAATGATGAGGTAAATATATTTTACTGTATATTGTATTAACATGTCACTACTTGAGGGACTATTCAGCATTCTGTCATGCCTCTTTGGTCACTCTCTCTGCATGGGCAGAGATTTACTTAAGAGAGAGTCCTTCCCAGCTGCGCAGCTTGCCTGCTCTAGCCAGGCAGTCTCTAACCAGTAGAAGACTTCAGTGTCCAGTTAGCTCTCATACCTGTGCACAAACTCACTTCACAATAGCAGTGTCCAAGGTGTGGTGTGATACGACCCCTTCTGCAGGGCCTGTTCATCTGCACAGACACAGCCTGAACGTTTCCTTGGGCTAGAACTGATCTGATCCCCCTGATGGGAATGTCACTGCCATGTCTAGGTCATGGCTGTCTACAGTCTGGGATAAGGCCTCTGGGTGGATTTGGGTTTATTTCTTCCTTGTTTTGATTTTTGGTTTCGGGATTTTTTTTCTTCTCCTGTCACTTTGTACCTGTAAATCCCTACCAGGACCTACAAATAAGCAGAACTGTTCTCATTGCTTTATGGTAACAACAAAACAAAAACCCAACCCCCCTTTTTTCAAGAGAAAATGTCATGATAAAACTGAAGATAAAATTGGTTAACAAGACTCTTCATGGAGAAGGATAATAGAGATGAAGAAAATAACCTTCATGATCCCTTCAGGGTTTGTGTTGTGAGAGTAGGGCTGAGATGTCTCTACCATCTCTTTCAGACTGTGGGGGCTTTGCCGTGTGTCACTTGAACCCTGGGAGCTGTCAGCGCTGGGAGTGGAGGAGGTGGATGTGTCCAGCTGCTCCCAGGAGCATTGTTTGGTATGAAGCACCTGATGCTCTGCTCCATCAAGAGCAGTTCTACTCTGCATTCTAGCAGCTTTCACCTCTGCAGAGGCTTTCAGCAGACAGGGGATTACCTCTATCTTAATGAAAAAAAAAAGGCAAGTGCTTCTGGACCTGGAAGGAATTAATAGCTAGATTAAAATGAGCTGAGTTCTCTGTCTTAGGAAAATATTAATATGTTAGGAAAATACTAAATTGCAGGTACCTGTAATAGAAGTAAAAGAACCAGCTGAGTAGAAACGTAGAACAGGAGATGTTTACATGGCTTTAGTGGCTGAGAAATTTTAAGAACAACTCATACTTTTCACTTCTCTTGGGATGTGATTTACAGATATCTGACCTTAGGTGTATAATGGAAAATACATTTTAAGCACTGGAATGTCACTGTGGAGAAGACTGGCGTACTTCCCACTGGAGACAATGTCAGGTAAGTGTGTTTGGCTCCTGAGGAGAGGATCTCACTGTCCTTTCATCTGACCAGAAATCTGGGGAATACCTTTTGTTCAGGATTAAATGCAACATAAATGTAGCTGAATTTGTTCCAGGACCCAAAATAGCCCAGAAGTGTAAGTGGTGGTGCATTATGCTGTGCAGATTCTCTCTATCTCCCCTTGTAGATCTTCTGGTTGCCTGATAGATGCCTACACTTCCACAGCACAACATGATCTGTCAGTCATGTGGTCATCTTGCTGGTTTATAAGAGATACATGGCCACCAGAAGGGTGTCCTTAAGAAACTCAAACTGCAATACAGATTTCACACTTTCACTGTAATGCCTCCCAGGGAGGTACTTGGGCTTGTCTCAGGTCCTTTTCACACCCGTTATGAAGCATCAGTGGGGTTTGAATGCTGTCTAAACTGGTTATTCCATTTGCATTATAGAGACCACTCTCTCTTCCCCATTTCTCCTCCAGGACCTTTCTCAAAAGTTAGGAGGTACTCACTGTAGTCAAGTGGTCTCTCGTTGGGGCTTTGGGAAAAGATTCTGAGTCAAGGGGGAGGGAAAAGGAGATAAGCGTCAGTCTCTCTTAGACTGTATTTTCTCTGTCCTCTCGGTGGCTTTCCACCTAGAAAGAAAAATAAAGGTCTGAGCATGTCCATTGGGAATTTGAGATATGAGTTTCACAGAAACCAGTTACCCATCTTCCAGTATTTTTTCAAAATTTCCTTTTTCATTAGATCTCTGTTCTGAACAGACTTGTCATGGCTGTGAAACCTTTCAGCCTTGAAAATACTGATTTTAATGGTTTCCCCTTGTGTGGTTGCCTGGCTGATCTGTGGAGCATCTTCCTTGTGATGGGGTGTTGGAAAGCACCCACCCTTGCTGCCAGCACCCATTGCCTTGGCCCCAGCAGTAGTACCTCAGAACAACAGACACCATGATGTGGATACCAGTAAAGCATAAAAGCAGTAATTGTATAGTTATTGCCACATATTAGATGGTGACATAAGATGTGCAGATATTTCGTTAATAACAGTTAACCTCTTTTCAGCCCTGGGTATGAGCTTGTCACCGTGTTGAAATGCTATCCTCAACTCTTTTGCTGCCATCCATCAACCTTTCTTCTCCCAAAACTCTTACAGTTTCTTTAAATTAGACATTTGCACAATTAATTGTCAAATGTATTCTTGGCATAGTAAAAGAAAAAAAAAACATAAACCCCAGCAATAGTTTTAAACTGGAATTAATTCAATTCCACATTTGGCTCCTGAGCTGGTGTCAGGACCCGGATGATGCCAACTCCTGCACCAATTAGAACTAATCAGTGTCATTTAAAAAGGAGTTTAGGCTCTATCAAATTTGATACGGTTTCCACTAAATAATGAATGTTTCTGTGTTTACCCTCTCAGCTGAAGTTTTCTTGATGCAGTAGATGGATTTGTTTTAAGCTAGGCTAAAATTCTGCAGATTTTTCTTCCAATCAGCCAAGCATTGTTGCAGCAGTAAAAATAAATGTTAGAGAAAGTGGGACTAAAACCCTCTTTTTTTCTTTAGGAATGGTCATAAAACCTTGGATGACCTGAGTCTTTTTTGCCTCTATTTTACGCTTCATGTACTTGTAGCTGTCCCCATAAGCCCTAATCATGTTCTGCAGGATCTCTCCAGTGCTGCTGTGTGGGGCCTTGTGGCCATGGAAGCTGAGTTGGTGGCTTAACCTCCATGTGCTCCCTGGGGCCAGTGCTGAGGAGGGGAGTCTGGGTTGGAGAGTCATGAAGGAGTAACAGGCAGTTTACTGGAGATGAACCAGGTGTGGTTGGTGACTGTGGCAGGAATGGGCGTCCGCTTCATCAGCTGGGAAACGGCCCCAGAGAGCCTCTGCTATGCTGGGAAGAAGACAGCTCAGTCCTTAGTTGGGATGGTTGGAGGATTTTCAAACTACTCCTTGTTGCCATCTTTGAGAGGATATGCAAGACAGTGATAGTGCTCTAGGAAGGGCTTGTGGGGGAAGCTTTTGTATTGATGAATTCTCACCATCCCATTACATGAAATTCAGAGGTGGATAGGCTCTGCTTGTTTGAAGAGATGCCTTATGTTAGGCAGGGCAGTTTCCCGCAGTGGAACATTAAAAATTCTGCAGCACTCAGGATGCAGAAGAGATGGAAGGATGAGGGCTGAGGGTTTGAACTTCTCCAGAGAATGATTTGTTGGGAACAGCTTCTGGTGCTGCCCTGTCTGGTGCTGCTGGGCAGTGGTTCTGTGTGAGAACTGCTGATCTGGGTGTCCAGAGACTCATGAGAGGAGAAGGTTGAGCACTCACTCAGTGGGTGATGTCAGCTGCTCAATACACTCCAGTGTGGAATTTTAGCAAAAATGGGATCCTCTGTCACTGCATTTGCTTGACAGAAGACTGAGCTGCAGGAACCACCGAGCAGGTGTCTGACTTACTCTCATGGTTTGAGGGATTACAGGTTATTCCATGTTCCCTGAGAAAACTACAGAGACCAAGATCAGTCTCAGGGGATGGACTGGTTGGGCCCAGATGTTGTAATTTTTGTTATTCAATCCCATAATCTTGCAAAGATTTTATAAGTGGGCAGCAAGGTCCATTCGTTCTCTTTTCTTCCTTTTCCTTTCAGCTCTCCAGAGGGATCCTTACCTAGGTAACCATGTAGGAGAACCCTACAGGCTGCAGCTTTTAAGGCCACCACTACAGTGAATTTCAACCTGTTTGGACCTAAATGGGAGACAGTGAAAATGAGACAGAAAATGAGCACTGGGGTTTCAGTGGTTTCGGTTTGGCTGGGGAGGAAGGTTTTGAGGGAATTCTTATGTATCCTGTATCTGTATTAACTGTTAAGGATTCGTGTATGCCGTGTCTTTTCCTGCACATTATAAAACACAGCTTTTCTGTATTTCCTCTCCAATTCAGTGAGAGGGTTATTATTTTACTGCTGTTTTTCCTTAAAAAGTGTAAAGTAAGATAATCAAAGTCTGTCGCACTCTTAAGCAAAAAACTATGACACAGATATCTTCTCGGGTGCCGCAACAATGTCTAAGCCATGGGACAAATTTGCTGGACTGGTTACTGTATCTTGCAGTACTGGTAGAGTTGCTGATTCTCTCCAAGGCTGATGGAAGCCACAAGGAGCCTCTCACCTGAATTGTCATTTCCTAATAATCTCTTTCAGTGTATCACAAAAGATTACCTTCTGAGACTTAAAAGTTGATGTGCAAATTAAAATCAGCCTTCCTCTTGAGCAAGTGCTGCACATCTGAATAACAACATCTCACAGGTGAGCAGAACACAGATCTTCTAAATTTGGGGTCTATTTCACAACATCCAGGCATGTCCGCTGAAGCGGCATCACACCATGGTACTCTCCATAGACCAGAGGGGATGCTACAGCTCTCTGCTAGTGTCTTCCCTACTTCTAGAACAGTTAGGACTCTTGGTTCATTTAGGAGTCTTTGGACTCTCTTTTGCTGTTGTTCTGCAGCACAGTGGAGCTCTGTGTTTGTCTCACATCTAAAAACTAAGGGAGCTCTACAGGTTGTACAGAGCATCCACCTAAACAGCCAGTGTGATAGGTGTGTGAGTATCAGTGACGTGAGCTGGGCTGTGCTGTTGTGGTGATTTGGAGTGTCTCTTGTCTAGGGGATGGACCTGGGAGTAGAGAAAAGAGGGATGGGAACCAAAAGTGATAGAGGTTAGGAAAAAAAGCACAACAAATGCAAGAGATGGGGGAAATGAGGGATATTTGGAGATCGAGCTGGTTATGTGGCAATTAGGTGCATTTGTGCTTGTCCCAGGAGAAGCAACCATTAAGGAAAATAGACCTGCCAGCGAGTGGAAAGAAGTGACTAAGGAGGAAACTGCTGGTGCTGCTCTGTAAAATCTGGACTTTGAAGGAAACTTTAGTGTTGTGTGGAAAATCTGAAGTCACTAAAATGGAAAGGAAAAGGAAGTTGCAGAGCTACAAAGAAGGCAAAAAGCTCTACAGAAATGTGATCAGTGCTACTAAGACAGAAGGAATCCTGCTCAGGTAGGTAAGGGCAGGAAAGGCGGCTCCTGTCTGCATGGGAATGGGTTCCTTTGGCTGGGAAGGCTTGCCCTGTCAGTGCAGCTGTTATGCTCATCATGATTGGTCTCTTGCAGCTTTTGGAAACTCCTCCATCACAAAATCCTACATATTTTAGATGGAGGAGAGGAACCCTGTCCCACTGATCATAAGTGGTAGTCCAGACCCCACTGGGAAAGAGAAAATCTTGTCCGCTGATCACCCTGGGCTCTGACTCCACTCCAGGCTTGCAGCTCTAGAGTATTCATCCAATAGATGAACACTTAGTCCTTTGGCCATGAGATGAGTTCAGTAGTGTTGCAGGGTCCATGGGCACAACCCCTCCTGCAAGCAAGCACAGCTGGTTTGAGCCTGCCCACACTGTCCTGGGAAGTCCCTGGGCACAACTGTGATGGGACTGTGGGTGACTTCCTAATCCCACAACCAGGCAACTGTGGACAGGCAGCTGAGACCTGCGTGGAAACCAGAGCTCCCAGATTTCCAGTGTGCAGGGCTTGCAGCAGGAGGGGCTGTGACACTGCCTTGTCGGGTCTCTTGGCTCCTGCTCGTTCTCTTCGCTCTTCCGTGCAGGCACAGCCAGCCTCTGTGCAACCCTGAGAACTGTAACGTCCACTGCAGACACCTGTCCTGGGCAGATTTTTGTGCCCTGGAGCCTAGATGTGCATGCTACCACCATCTCAGTACAGGGCACTGTCAGCTGGCAAGGAGAGCCCTAGTGATCTGAGTCTGTGAGAGAAGTCTGCAGAAAGGTTTTGTGACCTTTCCTGAAAGTTCAGGGAGGGGATATTTTTTAATTTTTTTTTTTTAAATGTCTTTCTTGCTATGGGATTCTGCAGCCTTTCAGGCACCTGACTAAATAGCTGTTTTGATGGACTGTTCACACTGCATCTCTGTAATCAAACTGAAGTGGTTTGAGCTGGGTCACTAAGAAAAAAATACATATTTACATTTCTACTTCAAAGTGTTCAAAGCAGCAGGCAGTGAGCAATTGCTGGGTTTCATCACTTGGCTCATGGCGCAGGTCTGTCTGGTGCTTTCATGCCAGATCTCCAAGAATGGCCCAGAACTCGCCTGGGGATGGGTTTTTGAAAGTGTATCATCTAATTTGACTACAAAGCAGCAGAACAACCTTGTAAATGTGATCATTCATGTGCTTAAGTCAAAGCATTATCTCTTTGAAAATCCAAATACCCGTTCATCTTCAATCAGAGCTGGTAGCTCCTGTTTTTTCCCCAGTTTCTTTAATATCTGCCTGCTGGTACAGCTGCACTCCACCCTTAAATGCCAGGAGATGAAACATGCAATCTTGCTGGTGAGAATGTCTTGGGAAAGCAATGTGATTTGTGTTTGTGTGTGAGCAGTGACAAAATTGAGGTGTAAATAAAAGTTCAGGTTGTATAAATCTGACATTGTGTGAGATGCTACTTGGTGGTAAATCCATGTGTCCTGTGTCCCAGAGGGAAGAGATGGCAGGAGGCTGTCTGGGCTCTGGCTTGCTACAGAGCCTGTGGGCATGGAAGGAATTGGCAAACACGTAAACCACCCTAGTCAAGGACTTTACCTTGTTGCAGTTACAGTGTCCATGCTGCACCAAGGTTGAGCCCACGGGGAACCCATTGCTGTGCTCCCCAGACGTGCTGCCTGCTGAGCTGCCTTCAGGTAGGTTGTATGGAGGAGGAGAAGGAGACACAAAACCTACTGCCATGCCCTGCCTTGTTTGCTTGGCACTTACGGGTGTTTCAGTGTGTCAGGGATTAGCAAGTGGAGCCTGTTTAGGACTTGAGAACAACAATCACAAAGCAAGGTGGATAGTGGTCCTGGGACAGTCCTGTTGTACCCCCAAAAAGGGCCTTGCTTCTCTACTGCCACTGGGAAAGGTGCTAAAATTGCCCCAAGGACAGCTGAGATAGGGGCCTGTCTTCCTGACTCACTGGGTGAAAGGAAAGACTCCTGCCCTGTCTGCCCACAGCTCCTTCAACAGCTATTATTTGGGGAGAAACAACCTTTAACCCAGGAGGGGATTTTCTAGCGAAGTAGAGAGGTTAAAAAGGAGAAGTCAAGTACTGGGAAGAAGTTTGGTCTCGCTGCTGCTGAGGACTGTTTCCAAAGAAAAACTATATTTATAGAATATCCCAGAAATAGTGATGTGATATAGCTGCAGTGCTGTAAAACCTCTCATTCCCTGTTAAGACATTTGGAGTGACTGGGCCATTTGAAGTATTTGAGGCATAATGCAACATCAGCTGCCTTCATAGCTTGCATGGAGGACCAAAAAGTGTCTGGCCATGGCAGCAGCATCCTGGAGCCCTCTGCCTAGAACAGCACATCAGTGGTGCTATCCTTCCCTCAAACTGTTTACTTTCTGAAGGTGCTTGCAAGCACTGAAGTCAAATACTACCATCTTTAACCTATTTATGTTTGGAGAGCGACTATGATGGAGAGAAAAAAAAACCAGCTCAACTCTTCTTAATCCCTCTAGTTTTTTTCCCCCCTGCCTTCAGCCTGGCCTTCCCATGGGAGTTGCAGCTCAGCCCTTTTGTGCTTCCACTTCAAGGCGCTGCAGAAGGGATGGAGGAAATCAAGTTCTCACGTTGCTACCCTCGGCTGAGAAGAAATTAAGTCAGACCACCCACAAGTTTGCAGCTCTTAGCACAGGCATATTGCTTTTCTGGCTTCAAAAAGCTGCCCAAAGAGCCCCTTCTTGGCCCTTTTTACTGTAATTCCCTCTCCCAGTGCCGATTTACCTACACTGAAGCTGTTGAGGAGAGGGTGGCTGTGCTTGTACCTCTACCTGGAAAGTAGAAATATGGGCATGGATGTTAGTGTGCCTGTCCCAGCTCCTTTCTCACCTTTTTGACCTGGGTCAATCAAGGCCACTGGCCAGGGGCTGGCTTTCCAGCTGGTCTCAAGGCTGGACTAGAGCTCCATTGTAAAGCCTGTGTTCCTTCATCTCTCTAATATTTATGGCCAGACTGCAGAGGTCGGAAATACTTCCAGTTGATAAAGTAGTTCGACAAAACCAATCAATAAAACATTACGAAAGCAGCAAAAGACTGAGGAGAGATCTGCTGGTTGTAAAACACCACTGCTGTGTGCAGCCACTCTGGATGAGGAACGTGAGTTGCTGCTGGCTTCCAAAACCTGCCTGTTTCCATGGGGTAAGGAATAGGAGTGCTTAACATCTCCAGCTGCTGACACAGGGTATACAGAGCTGTAATGGTATCAGTGGAGAATCTGGACTCTCCTTTAAGAACCAAACCTATTGGCAAAACCTCTTGGTTGTGGGCCCAGAATGATGGCAGAGCCTATATAAAGGCTCATGATCTTCAAAGCATCTGCATGGGCTGTGGTTGGGGAGGGCAGTGCAGAGCTTGCTGGTGCTGCTTTGAGCATCTGTTCTGAAGGTTGGGGCTGCTGGGATGAGGTGCCAAGGAGGGGATGAGTGTGTTGCCAGTGCAGCTGGGTTACTGTACCTGGGTATGGGCAGCAAAGCCAGCCTGGTGCTGTATTGAGAACTGCAGATAATCCAGGTGATGCCTCATGACAAAAGCAGAAAGCCATTCCTCAGGGGCTGGCTGACCTTTCTGTCCATATAATACAGAGAAAGCAGGAAACAAAACTGTGAAGCCCCAAAGCAGGGAACATCAGAACGCTCAGCAGAACCCATGGTATTGCTGCAGCCACCCACATTATTTTTCCTTTGTTTAATGAAAACCCAGGAAGTGTAAACGGTGACAGTTCTGCAAAGAGGAAGCGATACCACAACTCACTTCCTCAGCAAAGGCAACTGTTACATTTGTATTTTCTGTGGTAGTCTCAGGTGTGGAACTGATGGGCACCAGCTGCCCAGGCTGCATCGTTCTGGGTGCCCTGTGTCACTGCGATGCTAGCAAAGAACCTAGAGAAGGTTGAACTTTTCCTGGGAATCACTGAAACCTTCAGGCAGTGGGAGTGCCTTGCCTGGCTTAGGGATCCCTCTGGATTACAGTTCCTGGCGTTAGATATATGTATTTATCTTTCTGCTGCAGAGATAACAGTGCTGGGCTCTCCGGGAGCACTGTAAATAGCAGCCTTTCCCTGTCATTTCCACTCGTCTTGATTTTAGAGCACTCAGTGGTACCTGGAGTATTTAACAGCACTCCAGCTCTGACTGATGGTTATAGATGCACAGAAGATGGAAAGATTAGCAGCTCAGCTGTCTGATTAATATGTAAATGTATCCAGTTATGTGTGAGTGCTCTTAATGAAGTAACTCACACTTCTGCCTCCATGTATCAAAGGTGATTGATGGAAAAAGCACTTTAGGTGCTTGTTGGAAAGCGTAGAAGTTGTTTTTGTCTATATCTTTCATTTAAAAAAGAATCTGTAGACCTGGGGCTGAGATTTCCTCAGGGAGAAAAAACAACCCAGTCTGAGTTTAATCTAAACTAATCCAAATTGTTGGCTGTGCTCCTGCAGTATCTGTAAATTCTCAGATAGGAATAATCCATCAGGATCCTGTATAACAATCCACATGGTATCTTAAATAAACCTTCTCGTTGGTTGTAGCTTGCAGCTGACATCTACCGTAAATTATTTGATGATACTTTATATGAAGGGCTGTAGGCTGAATAGAATGCTATGGTGAAGGCAGGAGGCTCCAGCACAGTGGAAGATGTTCCTGAATTGCTGCTCTCACCCCACTCCCCAGCCTGCTGACGGAGCTGTGCTGCTCAGGGCAGTTCACAAGAGTCACAGGAAGTCTCAACAGATCTGTGCAATGCAAAGGGCTTCCCAGGTGGGAAAGAAACACTCCTTCAGAGCTCATCTCTGCAGTACAGGGTGATGATGGCTATGCCCTTGACAGGGGCTGTCACCTTCTCTGTGTGCAGCCCTATGGCTCCAGCAGGTGAAGCTAGGAACTTCTGGAGCAGTGGGGCACGTGTACCTCCAGCCAGCAGCCCTGTGATGTGCCTTTTCCTGGTGGGGAGGACAGCCCTGGTAACACCTCTTGAGAACACCACTGTGAGTCACGTCAGGCTTTCATCTTGCCCCTCAAAACCACTGTATATGTTTCAAGATCACTTTCTGAAAAACAAAGACCACTATGCTGGAACTGGTTGGGGGTGGGGAAGTTTTGCAGTGATAGTAAAATTCAGCACGATGCTGCAAGCTAAGCACCGTGTAATGTCAGCTCCCCAGGCCAGGAGCTGTAAAGTGCTTGGTTGCTGGAAGATTTCACACAGATAAAATGCATAACAGTGCCTGCTGTCAAAGGAGTTTAAAGCAGTCAAATCCTGTTGTAGTTCTCCTTGGCTTCATCCTTCTCAGTCCCGCAGGAGTTCCTGGGGCTCAGAGCACCTCCTCTCCAGGCTACTGGAACTTGCAGCCTCTCCCTCCCTGGAAAAGTTGGGCTGGGTAGGAGCCTTGTTCAACAACCTTGGCCCATCAACTTTCCCCGTAACATGTCTTGTGTATCTGTCTCCTTGTCCTGTAAGCTTGCTGAGACCAGAATTATTCTGTCTGAAGTTTTCCATGTCTCTAGGTAGGTTCTTCCATGTCTCTAGGTAGGTTTCCTTAGTGCTGGTTTTAAACAGTCAGACCTTTTCTATGAGTTGGCATCAGAGTGGTGTGAAGTTTCATTGCTTCAAATATTTGCTTATGTCCTTGATGTAAGCAGAAACGTCATCTTGGTTGGTGTGTGAGGGAAGGGGAGTGACAAGGCAGAAAGGTGACCACTTTGGTGCTGCCAGCGTCTGACACAAACCATCACCGCACCCCCATCCTACTTAGGTCTCATTTTGTCCCCACAGAGGAGAGTTTGGGGCACAACTGCCCTTGTGCTGACTTGCAGGAAAGGTCTGTGGTGGATGTGAGTGCAGCAGGGTGACCTGCAGGTCCAGCCAGTGCAGCTTGATGCTGGTGGGCACCAGACCCTGGCTGCTGCTTGGACATTTCTGTGTAAATAAGTGCTGTTACTGTCTCTGAATTGGTTTTTTACCGTTGTCTTTACTGGCAATTGTCATCACAACATTTTTTTCCCCTTAAAGCAGCAACTTAGTTGCATACTCTGGCATTTTATATGTTTCTTTTTATTTTCTTCCCGTTTGTCTGATGCAGGAGAATCAACAGCTTGTAAGCACTGACATAGTTAATGGTTTATTGTATTCTGGATGACAAATTGGTTGAAGGTAATTATTAGGCTGATGTTTAGAGCTTTCAATGCAAATCAATGCAATTATACATGAAATAATATGTCATAATTCATACAGAGAAAGATCTTTGTCTGCAGCCAGTGTTTCAGGAGAAGATGTTATATGAGAACCATTCAGTCCCTGTCAAACTAGTGTCCACCTAATAGGTGCTGAACTGGAACTGTGATGCTGGGTTTTTTTTCTCCCTTGAAGTCTCATGTGTTTTCCTGGTCATTCTTTTTTTCTCTGTAACATACAGCTATCTCTGCAGGGCTCTTCAAGGCCTCTAGCAGGAATCCAGAAAATTTAGGATGTGCTTTGCAGCATTAGGTGTGTGCTAAGGCACCTGCTGTGGAAGGAGGAATGTCCCCAGCCAGCCTGGACTGGGAAAAGCTAGTGGCATGAGGGTGAGAGGGTCTCCAGTAGTTACCTGAAATGCTAAAGGGCTGAGACCTCTTTCCCCATGATAACAGAAAGAGTCAGTGGCTTCAGCATCTAGTTCTAGACTTAATCATCCTCCTGCTGTAAGTTCTCTGCATTGGCTTCTCTTCCCACCCTTTCTTGAAAGGTAGGTAGGAGAGCAAATCAGCAGTCATTATTCCCTACAAACTGGCCTGTTCTTCAGCTGGACGATGTTAAGGATTCACGGGCTGGGTAAATACATAGTGAAGGATCCAGCCCTCCTTTGACATACTGAGGAGATGAGACTGGTCCCTCACATCCTCACACAGTAAACCACTATTTGCAACTGATAATACACCCAGAGTTGATTATTTATTCCTGCCTGAGATGATTCAATTTCACATCTCCTATTTTTGGAGATGTCCCTCTCTGACAAGTTCTGGGCTCTCCTGGGCCCTGCTCCCATTTAAACCACTGCAGTCAAAGGCAGGAGGATGTTCACTTGGTTAGGAGGGGATGAGCTATCATGGAAAAATAGCAGCCTAGGTTCTCACTTCTATGTCAGAATTATTTATAGGTTTTTACCCAAAAACCGTTTGGTGTTTTTTGAAACAGAAATGTTCTTGGTGTAGACTGAACTGTAAGAACTTCAGAAAAGTTGATTCCTCCTATAGTAAATGTCATTGTAGCTCAATACCTCAATACATATGCTTAAATATATATATATATATATATATATATATATGGCTGCAGTATATTCACTTTGCTGTCACCATGCAGGTTACTCATGTATTAGTAATTACCAACAACACAGATCTTAGATACTTCAGGGTGTAGAGTGACCGAACTTTCTGCAGTATTAAGGCTTCAAAATATTTTGATCCTATGGTACAAACACAGGCTTAAAATTGTGCAAGAAAAACCCAATATTTCAAAGCCACATTGCATAATTTGACACTGCTTGAGACCTTGGCCACTAAGCAGAGAGAGCCTTTGTCCCTTGCTAAGGGCTCAAACTGTGGGTGTACTTCAAAAAGTCCTAAAGCAAGTTCATGTTGGACTCGGTTTCACTTTGGCATTTCCATTCAGGTCTTTGTGGCCATGTATAGATCTTTTATGGTAGATTTTTGGGTTTCCCCCTTCTTTTTTTTTCAATCCTAAACTGCTTTAAAGCCTTTTAATGGCAGTAAGTCTACACCTGATTTGCTATTTTCAAGCTGCAGTTTCTGTTGTCTCACAGCAGCATCAATCCCAGCACCCGAGGCAGTAGAAGGGCCTACTGCCACCAGACTGCTGAGCAGGAATGGATCCCTGCTGTTTAATTAGGAGCAGCATCTGTTCCCCAAAGAACCACTCACAGATTGCCCAGAGGCAGCCTGAGCATCAGCAACCAGTAAGGCATGGGCTTGCCCTCGTCCCTGCCTTGCACCCATCCACAGCAGGTGGAAATCTCTCTGAGTGGGGTCAGCAGTGGCACAGGGCTCCCAGCCCCTTGCCAAGACTCCTCTAATGCCTCACTAGGTACAAATCCATCAAATCAGCCTCTGAGACACAAGCACCTGAGTGTGTTCTTGTTCTGGAGATAGCACTGGGTAGAGTGAAAAAACCTCACCTTTATTTTCCTTCCCACAGGAGGGCATTGCTGATTTTCATGCAATGCATCACTCTGGGTTTGAGGAAGCATTTTTGGCAGTCCTGGCAATCCTGGTGAATCCTTCTAGCTCCCAACCACTTGGGACATCAACGTTGTACCTGTAAGAGGGACATTGACTGACTGCAAACTCTCCATATTTTGCAAAAGCAGTGAAGAATTGTCAAGAAAGAATGTATACTGGCAACGATCTTTGATCTATGTTTCAAAGGCAGAAATGAAACTCCACGTCTCATGACACAGACATAAACCATCAGGAAACTCGTCAGAAGACATATAGCACAGCATCTTTTCCACTTTCTTCATCCCTGGCCTTGTGCAGGACAAATGTGCTCCCAGCTTCTGGGAGACTTCCAGGGGAAGGGAAAGGAAAGAGTAGGAAAAAGGCAGATGAAAGGGGAAACAGCAGGATGCGATGGATATATTTGCATATAATTTTGCATTTGTAAGAACAATCATAACTCACTTATAGAAGGATGACATCAAGGTCTACCCTGTCAGCAAATCAGTTTTAAGACCCTTCAAGGTTTTTGCAGAATAAGTTCTCCACAGGTATTTTCCTTTCTAATCAAGACCCATCCAATCTGCTACTGCGATTTGTTGATTGAAATTTAGCATAGCTTTGTTTTATCTGTCATAGGAAAAACCTCATTAAGTGGGGTTGGAAACTGTGGGGCTAAGGGGTAGTGATGAGGAATGTGTCTGAGATGAGGATACAGGCAGTGGTGGTGGGTGGCGTGGATCCAGCATTTAATCAACTGGTTTAACTGCACCAATTGCCAGTGAGCTCCTGCCACTGGGAGAAGTCAGTCTCCAACCCCTTCTCTTGAAACATTTCCTTGTCTAATTCTGGCTGCAGAACTCTTCTATATTCAAGAAAATGGATTTTCCTTTCATATGAGAAGGCAAATATTACCATCAGAGCTCAGTAATTTTCAGAATATATTGGGAAGAAAAGGCATTTTTTCAGTCAGGTACAAACTGAAGTGCAGAAAAGCTGCTGGTAATGCAGAAAAGGTGCTCCACATATGCAGAAATGTTAAATGTATGTGTTGTGTTTTGCAAAAACAAGTTTCAGCTGTGGTCATACTGTGGGGTGGAAAGTCCCATGGTGACTCTCTGTGTGTGGCACACCAGGGACCACCGCTCTGCACCACTGGTTCCAGGGGACTGGTTGCTGGTATTGACCTCACAGCTCTCTGAACTGGTTGTACTGATTTGCAATGGTGCTTGGGTCGTCACGGCTGAGAAGCGCTGAAAGCAAGCTGCTGCTGTGCCAGGATTTGAAAACCAGCTGGGGACAGCCCAGCTTGACACCAGTCCTAGACAAACATGCAAGGGTATGACTAATGAAGGATGGAGAGTTATTCCGTCACTGTAGGGTTACTGAAAAGAACTTGATATCTTTTTAATGAGATTGCAAATTAGACTGCTAAAGGTAATAATGTTACTGCAATTTCCAGAGATATTTGATTCTTCAAAGCTATTGATTATGGAATTAGAATTATATAAAATTAATATGGTACAGTCTGTGCAGATTTCAAACCAGCAGATTTACAAGACTCACAACAGAGCTGTAAACAGGGAAAGTAAGCTCGGCTCTGGTGGGGCTCAGGTCTTGCTCTTTCATGATTTAACATGTTTGTCAGTGGTTATAGGGGGAAAACAGAACACTCATAGATGGCATTGAAACAGAAGAAAGGTGAAGAATGAGGTAGTAAGTCACCAAGGCTGAGCATTTGGGCTTTGTAGCTTGGCACAAACAAACAGTGTTTGTTTTTTAATAAGGTCAAACATCAAGCCCTGCATCCTGGAAGCCAGGAGCCAGGTTGTGTTTGCAGGGAAGGGATTTCTGCCCAGACAAGCAGGGAGCCAGGGAACAACTGAAAAATTATGGTGAATTAAAACTCCTTGTCCAGCACCATTAGCCTAAAGGCGAAGGAGTAAATTTGGTGGGATAAAGAGGGTAATTGCAGCACTGGGAAGGACATGCTCTTGTTTCTGTGCTGGATGATATGTTAAGATTTCTGAAACATGAGTCTACTTGTGGTCCTCTTTAAGCAAAGCACTGCTGCTGAAGGCCCCGAGAGCAGATGGCAGAGCAGAGTACTTTGTGATTTCTGCCTGGCAGAGGGAAGGAGTTGTGCCTGCCTGGCTGAGTGCTGTGTGAGGTGTGAGGCACAGCAGATATCCTGGACCTCGCTTGGCATGCCTGGCCGTGGTGGGGTGCCTTGTGCTGACATCCTGGTGCCTTTCAGAATTGCTCTGAAGAGGCACATGGAAATGCAGCTTTGGTGAGTGCTGTCAGGAAGATTCTGTTTTAGCCAGCTGGACGTGGGCAGATGCAGAGCAAAGAATCATAGAATACATTGGGTTGGAAGGGACCATCAAAGGTGATCTAGCCCAAGCCCCCCTGCAGCAAGCAGGGACATCTTTAACTAGATAACGTTGCCCAGGGCCCAATCGAGTCTGACCTTGATTGTCTCCATGGTGTGCAGAGGTTGGGCCTGCGCAGGGTGCCCAGTAGCAGCAGAGAGATTTGCTGCTGGAGGGCTCAGAGAGAGGAATGACTTGTCTGGGGTGTGTTACAGGAGCTGATTACAAGGGTTCTTTCTAACCTTAAAATCTATATACTGCATGTTTCTAATAACCCCTAGTGCTGATGAAGTGTGTGAAAGCTCAGCCCAGGTGAATTTTGTCTCTCCAAACCTTTGTGTTGGACCGAGTTGCTCACTCCTACTTCCTCACTCTGGCTTTGTATGCTCTAGACAGATGAGTACAGAAGCATGTGGAAGAAGAGTGGTCAAAGTGGTAAGTTTTGCATTTCCGCTTTACCGTTGCCTTTTGCTCCTCTGTAGTTATTTGGTGAGAGCCAGCTGCAGCCTTCAAGCATTGGAAATATTTAAAAATCATCTGCTTTGCCCAGGGGAAAGGTAGCATAGCAAACAACTGCCACAAACCCTGAGAGATCAATAACACCCTGCAGGAAGCTAAATCGTCCTTTATTAATCTGATGAATTAGCCTGATTCTGGGAGGAAGAGATCAACAGCATGGAAAATAAATGCATGCCCTGAAGCAAAGCTTGTCAGCTATGGAAATAGAAGCGTCTTTCCTTTTATCCATAACAAATAATCTTGGAAGTTGGGCTAGGAGACCAAAGTGACTTCTGAGGTTTATCAGTGCTACGTGGATAGAGAAACTCAATTCTCTCTTCGGAAAGCAATTACACAATCATACAGAGACAAGCAGTTTCCCCGCTGTGCTGCTCGACTGAAACCTTGAATATCTTCCTCCTTATACTTTAAGAGGGCCTGATTCAGGAAAGCACTTATGTACGTGTTTGGGCATCAGAATCATTCAAGGCAGCTCAGCTTTTAGCCTCGCAGAATCAGGATCCTGGAAAAAGGCAAAATGAAACAACATCATTTCCATCTCATATTGAAGAGGGAAAAAAAGAAAATTTGTCAAGACAAGGAACAAAAAGAATCACCTCTGAGCAGCTGCACTGGAGAGGCAGCCCCAGCCCTGAGTTTTTTGCCTACCTTCATGGGACAAGCTGCACACCATCAAGAGTTGTGGCTTCCTCTTGGAAAATGGCATGATGGAGCCATTCTGCATAAAATGTGGTCAGCTTTCCACAAGTCTCTACGCTGCCTTCAGTTGCATTGATTTGACCAAATCTGGACTGACTCTTTTAGGATTTTTGAAGGAAAACATTCACTTTGCCAGTATGGAGAGACTCCTGCTGTGGGGTGACTTGTGACTTTCGAGACTTCTTTTGGGAGCATGGTGCAGCATCACCCAACCATGTTCTGGCTGGGGTGAAACACCCCAGATCTAGTAGCTCTAGAGAAAGGAGCTTGTGGCTGAAGGAGAGTGTTGCTTCTTTCAGTTTTGCAGGAGCTTTTGCACACCTGTTAATTTCCTAGCAAAAGCAGAATGAACTTCCATGCCAGAACCAGGACCACTGACATGTCGACTCTTGCATCATTTTGGATTTTCGTAATACGAAGAATTTCAGTTTTCATTGAAAGAGTCAAAATTTCTAGGTTAAGCTGTCAGGAAATGGCTGAAAAAGATTAAGTCAGAATTAGGGTTTGAGAGCATGTCAGAACTTGAAAATGAGCGATTGAACGTGAGAATTCGTCTCTGTAGGTATAGCTTTCAAACTACTGTTCTGAGGCATTTCTGAAGGTGTGATAAGTGGCTCTGCAAGATCTTCAGGTGGTGAGGAGTGTATGAGTCTTGGGGTATTTTCCTCAAAGAATTCAGGGCTACATTTTCCACACTGAACTACAGAGCCTGAGTCAGACTGAAATGTTGGACTCTTTAGTTCAGCATTTCCAGATTACCTTTATTTTCTATTTGATAGAAGATACAAAGATGCCAATAGCCCTTTGCAGTCGTTTGGGCTGCATGCAAGGTGTCAGCACAGAGAACAGGGAATTTTGCAGGTGCAAAAGCCAGTTCAAAGGATGAACTAGCTCCAGTGTCTATGCTTTGCTAGTTTCCCATCCCTATGGGCAAATATGATTTTTTTTTTTTTGATCCTTTAATCTACAGCTCTCAATAAAGTTATGTAAATCTGGTGCAATGAAGAAGGCTTTTAAGCTATGATAGGTCTATCATGGTCCTCTCCCATTCTGTGAAATTGCTTTACAGCCAGGCCATAATCACAATGACAGACACGCTTGATTGAGTTTTGTCTCCCTCCTAATCTATGGAGTCGTTTGCAGGTGGAAACGAAGAGCTGTGTGTATCTGTGAAACTGGGGATGCACTGAAAAATTATCCTTTTAATACTGAGTGTGGAGATTCCCCTGTGTTATCACAGGAGCGCATTTTAGGATTAGAGTCTTTGGAAGCTTCTCATTATAACTGATTTATTTTTTAGTGGCTTTTCCCCATAAAGTGATATTAGAGATTAAAGAGCATATATTTCAGGTGGTAGTGAAAACCTGAAGATTAAGGTAAGGTACTGGAGAATGTAAGTGCATGAGAGATGGTAAAGATGAGTCATTTCTCTAATGCGAAGGGTGAAAGCTTAACTGAAAGGGTGAACAGATGTGAGGCAGAGCACAAGCAGTGTTTTATTGTCAGATCCTGCAAAATGTCATTTCAGACTCTTAGGGGAATTCTGTGAGGGGTGTCCCATTATGAGTGTAATTTGTTGCACGTGAAAGAAACCGATGACATGGGGATGGATGGCGTTTCACAGTGCGAAGAAGAGAACATCACTTTTCAGGCAGGGTTTGACTTGCAATAGCATATACCAAAGAAACCAGGAAGGCTGGCTGTGTCCTTTGCTGCTGAAGATGAACCAAAGAGAGTTATGACAAAGTGAGGAAAGGTTATCTTGAGTCTACAGTAGTGGAAGGGCTTGATGGGGCTCACCAGGTCCTGGAGTGGCATGTGAGCTTAAATTCACCTCTTGAAGCTCTGGAAGGGGCTTTCCTTCCCTCGGTTTTGCACACTGAGCTTTTTGCACACTGCTGCAGGAACCTTTTGCAGCTGCCGTCATCCTCTGCAGTCCATGAGGGTTCACATTGCTTCTGTGAAATGGAGATAACAGCCCTTCTTATCTACAAGACTCCTTTCAGATATCAAGAAGATTAAGCACACGCATTTGTAGGATGTGCCCCAGCACCTTTTATTATTGATGACAAGGATGACTGCAAGCAATGAGTCAAAATGAAAAATCAAAAAGCAAGGTGAAGCAATGGTGAGATAGCAACTCCCCAGTCACTAAGTCCTCTGCTGCAGCTCTTGCTGCCAGAGTCGTTTCCAACCCTGCCAAAAACCAAGTAGCCCTGGCTGGAGATGAGATTGTGAGTGCTCCCTGTCTAATCATAACCCCTTCAAGTTTGTGTGCAGTGCAGAGCAGTGCCAGAAGGAGGAGGCAGGAGACTGAGGTGGGGAGGGAGTTGTTGGAGTCAGCTCTGTCCTCCTTGGGTAAACCCAGTGTGATTTTTCCCTCCTCTTACTTTGAGAAGGAAGTGGAAGAGAAGACAAAGTGAGACAAAGAGCATTCTGACATACTGACTCATCTTTTTTCCCAAAGTCCTTGTCCTCCCCTCCAGTTTGGCTCCCCACTACCTCTCCTCATCTGCACCCAGTTGTGTGCCCAGCAAGACAGTGACTAATGGAGCATCTGATGATATTTCTGTGAAAATCCATGGCAGGCCTTCTCTGATGCAGGATCAAGCGTCAATGAGGAAAATGTTTCTTGTGAGCTAGCAGAGTCAGTGGGAGGGGAAAAAAAAATCATCAAAATGCTTTGTGGTGATCAGCTTTTACATGCAGCCATCCAGAGATGTATAAGCCAATCTAAGTGGAAAATTGTAAGAAATGCTGAAGAGTGTGACTCTCTTTGGTGGGAGGTGGCAGGGTGCTCTGGATCTGATAATGTTGAACTCGGAAGTTTAGTTTTAGGTCTCGTGTTGACTAAGTTCTCCTCTCTCATTTAGAGACGGTAGTGTTACTGCAAGGGAGGATATTCAGATGATCGTTGCCTTGGGCCTCTCAGAAAAAATTGCCACATTTTACATTAAGGGCAACCTTCCACACACAGCACATCACTGCAATTAATTGTCTTGACACATGATTAGTACCTGGGGGCAAGGACGGATCGTTCTGTTGATTGGGCAGGGATGCGTTATTAATTGTACGATAGTCAAAGGACAAAAACCGGCGGCTGTAGCGTTTGTCACAGTGGAACTAGTGTTTGAAAGAGGGCAGGAGATTTGTGGTGGGGCAGTGCTCCTTTCCCATTACTTTATTGTTAAGTCTCTCTCACTGCAACATGTAAGAAGCAAGCCTTTCAACCTGGTCCCCCAGGCCACACCTGCTCACTTGGTATTTCTGGTAGTGTGCTACACCTTCCCACCTGCTCCTGGTTATTTTTCCTCTATGCATGGAGGTGGCGGCTGGCAAACTGCACAACACAGGTAGCTTCTCTCTGTGAGCAGGGAGCTGTTAGGAGTTTTGTACTTGAAAAATGAACTGACTGACCTTGACTCATTCTGAAATTATGTGATGTCCCATTTAGAGATTTAGTTCCATTTTCTGCCAAAAAGCCATTTTGAAAGGAAGTTAAGGTCATAAAGGATGTTGCAAGATTTAGTAAAAACAACAAAACAAACCAAACAAAACCAAACCCCAAACCAACGAACAAACAAAAAAACACCACCTAAGGAAAAAAAAAATTATCATATAATGTCATTTATTCCCTCTGCATCCCATGCAGTTGAAACAATTTTATAGCTATTGTTACTCTGCTCAGAATCTCTCAGTATTAATTACCAGGCAATGCAATACAAGTCAAGCCTTTAGCCCTTCACTGAAAAGAATCCTAAAGTATTTCACTGCTGATTGCAGACTGTACACAGCTATGCCGATGCTTTGGAGAGCACGACCAGGAATGAAGGAGGCAGTCACTAATGGGGAAGAATCAAGACACCTCAGAGGTGATCATAGCAGACACCGGGTGCTAGATTTGTATAGGGAAAACTGCCAGCTGGAGGTCTGTCCTGGTTTAAGCTAGAACAGAACTCATTCTGCTCAGTGATTCCACTTTTCAGTTAAGTCTCTTCTAACCGTCTGCAATTTCCAAAGTTAATGGTGTTTTTGCACACAGTGTCTGCTGCTAGTAGCGATAACACTTGTTCATGGTTACTGCCAAAGTGGCCCTAAATTAATCAATGAGGACCTAAATTAATCCCTTCTATATACATCATATTCAGTGTAAACCTGAGAGATCACAAGGGCTAAGCCTCTTCTTCAATGGCTGGCATCTGAGAAGGACTCTCTTTTACCTTTGATCCCAGTCGAGTTCCTGAATCCAGTACCAGAATCCAGCTCCGGTATCTGGTTCCTATCTACCTCTGAGTGCGGCCTGGGACTTCCTTAGTGCCTGCCTTCAGCATCAGTAGTGATGGTGGTGTAATTGCCATCAGGACATGTTTGGTTTCATTTTGGTTTTGTGCATATTTATGTTGGGGTTTTTTTTATTACACTTGGTTTCATATTCTTTTCCAACCCATCACTCTCTTTTCTTTATTTCCTTTCTCTTCCCCTTCTGGGAAGAGAGCGAGCTTAATACGCTTGTCATTCATTTAGTGGTGGGCCTAGTCTGAACCCTTGACAAGGCCAAAGAAAAGTCAGAAGTTCCAGAGTAGGAGGAATAGGTGAGATGTTAGATATCATGAGGACGGGGCAAAGTATTAAGGGTTTTTTCCAGGTTAGTTGCGGTGTGCAGCACCTGCAGCATCTCTGTAAGCAGCAGACAATTCCATGCAATGTATTTTATTTTTTTTTGTCATAGATATTTTTGTTTGTTCATTTGGGGTGTTGTTTTTTTTTTTTTTTTCCCCACCAGGATCTGCAGGCTCTGATGGTGGCAGCTGAAACTTGCACACTTCCAGTTATGTTTTGTGTGAGCAGCTCGCATCCTCATTTCTGAACTCATCTGACATCTCTTTGGCTGGTGGTGGCTCTCTAGCAGTGCCCATGTCAGGGAGGACAATCCTGGCTTCACTGATGGGCTTGCAGCCTTGGGATGCCCATACTATCCCCAGCACTACGCTGGGGCAGCTTGCTCAGTCACCTAGCAAACTGACTGCCTGTGTGCAGCTCCACACCATGCCAGAATTTCTCATCTTGACAGCATCACCCTCTGCTCTCATTATATTAGAACCAGAAATTGTACATACCAACTTCTTAGAGTGACAGCTAAAGGGAAATGCATGTTATGTTACCCACCATTATTAAGTGCCTCAGGCTCCTGTAATCTTTTTTCCTGCCTGCATTGATTCATTAAACAGCATAGGAAAGTATAATAGTGGCTGGTATTAGGTTATATCCCCCCTTACTAACCAGACTAATTTTTCTTCTTCATTTTTATTTCCATGTTTTGCGTTGTTGTAACGAAGAACAAATTGCACGGACAAAAGGCATCTACTGAATTCTAGCTTCTTGGCTTGTGCATTTCTACAAAAGCCATGTGTTTTCACTGATAGGGCTTTTATAGATTTGAAATTAATAAAACTCAGGCTTTCTGATCTGAAAGCTATCTATATTTACATGAGATGTCAAACTGAGAATGAACTTGTCAAGTTCACACACATTGAAAAGTAACAGGCCATTGGACCTGTAGATGTACAGAGATATCCAGGACTGGAAAAATAGGAAGATAAGCCAGAAAATAGCCAAAAAGAGTCATCAAAGGAGTATATAACAGTATCTCCCTCCCCACTGGAGAATCCCCCATTTCAAATAACAAAAGCAACCCATTTTTTGTTTAGCTGAAAATAGGACTCGGTGGTCTTGTGCCGTCTTCTGCAGAAGGTGCTAAGAGGTTGTGGTACCATGGTTTTCACAGGGCCTAAGCTCTGCACCCTCTGCCATGTGGATGTGCAAGACTTTGCTTTTTCAGTTGATCATTGTTGCACTTGCGGCAAACCTCATAACAGCAGAATTAAAAATAAACTAACCTAAACCTCACCGTGTACAAAACAAGATGTGAGGGCTGCTGCCTGGGATCACTTAGAGCACACTGTGCAGAATGGACAGGCAGTCCTAGTGCACAGCTGAGATGCTGCCTGTCCCTCTAGTAAGGTGGACTTTTACATTTTGCTGAATTGTGTCCTCAACTAGTTGAGTTGGTTTCTGTTCTCTGTTACACCTGTAATGGTGGTTCAAGAGGAGAAGCAACTGAAGAGGTCACACTGTGAGAATCCTCAGCATGTGTCACCCCTGTGCAGCTCCCATAGTGTCAACACTATTACTAAAGCCCTATCTATCTATCTATCTATCTATCTATCTATCTATCTATCTATCTATCTATCTATCTATCTATCTATTTATTTATTTATTCATTCCAGGGCTTGGATAGCTCTGCATAGATGACATATTACTGGGCTCTTCTTGCAGGTTAGTCTCCAGCTGCTCGAAGTGATGCAGACACGTGATGTTGCCCTAGGTGCCTCTTACTGCTACAGGCAAAGGGCTACTTGTCAGGCAGCAATGTCCTGCTGCTTTTGGGACTTGCAGGAGGGCTGCCTGCATGCAATTATCCTTGTACTTTGTGCAGGTGGGTGCTGAAGGGGTCAGATCTGGATGACAGCCCTAATGCCTCAACCACCCACAGTGGGGTGGGTGGCTCAAGATACAATATTCAGTAAAGACTAAGGACAGAAATGGTGGGAAAAAAGAGGAAGATGGTGTTTCTCTGCCCACATTGACTGTGATCTTTCTTTTGACAGAAGGCTTGTTTCTAGAGCCATCACAGATAACTTGTTTTTTCTGCTGAAGCCCTGTGTCAGACACCATGGTGCCTCTTGATGGAATGGTGAGCAACTTGGCTTGCACAGCTCACAGCATAGTCTCACGAGTAAAACCCAACAGTCTCAGTGCTGCCACTGGTGCAGGTGAACCTGAGCTAGCTGTGGAATCACCCCATAATACTTCTTTCCCTGCCCTGCTAGAAGTGAGCCACCTGCCCTGCTTGTACTCACGTCCTGGATTTTAAAACATCCCCAAAAGCTGATCCTGAAAAAACCCTGAGAGGAATAAAACCACAGTAACAACAATATACTCATTTGTAATAAAAGTCAAGTACTCTGTTAACCAAATACTTCATTTCTTAATTCAATTTAAACCCTGACTGGACAAATATGCTCCTTTTTTTCCCAACAGATGATGCATATCTAAAATTAATTCTTAAAATTATTATCCTAAGATACCCTAAAGATAAAGAAATGATGTGTGTGTGTGTGCACGCTTGGGGCAAGAACAGGGCAGGCAGCCTTCAGTGTGAATTTATTGCTGTTTTCACCTTTTATGTTATCACCCATCATGTATTTTATTATTGTTAATAGCTCATTTGTGTATTAATATTTATTACTGCTTTGGCCTTCGAAAGATTCCAGGGCTCCAGAGGTGGAAGGAACCACTGACAGACTCTTCACACTCCAACTGTAACTTGAAGATGCTCACCCAGCAGCAGCGGAGAGCCTCACTGTGTGATCCTATTGCTCCGCGTAGGCAGAGGTGAGCTTTGACTGTAGATTTAAAACCCCACTGCAATTAAAATGGAAAGGCAACCCTGAGGACTGGTGGGTTTCCCCATGTCAGAGTTTCCTGTGGCATCTCTGGTGCTCTGAGTGTGGACGACCTCTTCTTTTATTAATTTTTTTCTGGTAGGCAGTAATTTGTGAATAATTTTCTAGGTGAAACAAAGGTTGAACTTTTGAAGCAAATGTACACAGTATGACCTTTAGATCTCTTAGTCACTGTCAGGCTTCGCTGAGTGCTCTGCACCTTGACATTAAGTAAAGCAATAAAGAAATGAAATGTACTAATGTAACCTTTATAAAAATAGTTAAAATAATAGTTTAGTTTTTAATCTCCCACTATGGTGTTAAAATAGGCCAAATAAACTTCAGCAGTAAATTATATTCAGGGGGAACTTGATTTAAATAACTTTATGGTTGTAGTAGTCAGCAAATTATGTCCTGAACTACTGTTTCAAGTGAAAAACCCAACATGCTTAGGGTGTAGACTGTTGACCTTTCCAATTTTTGGATAACAATGGACCACTACTCAATTTTTGGTAATTTATCTGGAACCTTGGGTCCTTTCTTCTCTCATGCTCTGCCTAGGCAATCAACAGCATGTTGTAGGTGAAATCTCTCAGCAACCAGAGCTGATGAGAGCTTATATATTTGAGCCACAGCATTGTGTTTAATTTCATCCTTATAACAGACCTGAACAAAAACAGGACCGAAAGACTGTCTAAGGGAAGATGAAGAAAAGGCACAAAAGAATGATTTAAGCAAGAATAGAAAGTTGGTATCAAAAATAATTTCTTGGTCTTCATATAAAACAATGTGGTTTGCTGGGTAACCATTACAGATCAGGCTGAGTTTGTGGCTCCAGACTAGTTGCAAACTGAAAATGCCACGTGTAAAAATGTATGCTGGAAATGAGTGCTGTGTGATGATGGAAATCTGTATATCAGATACAAGTTATTTAGAAATGTATATCCAAGACTCTGTGTTGCATTTTACATGGGAAGGGTCTTGAACTATTTTGCAAACACATATTCCTCACTACTGTTTTACCCAATGTGCTTTCCTTCTGTAGTTTGTGGTGATACAACCCTCTTCATCCATTGCCCTGGATGTGGTTTTCATCTCTATTTTGTCTAAGTGGACAACACATGCTCAGGAGGGTGAGGAGCGTGTGTGCCTGGTGTTGGCTTGGCTGCTTGTTTTCATCCACGGAGATATTGGCATTCTACTTATTCTGTTGCAAAATTAAGTCTTTCTCCTGTAGAGCTGCCTCTAATTGCCTGTAGTGCTTAGACAGAGATTGGACAGGGACCATAAAAGTACTTTGACAAATAGGTAAACCTAGAGAAAACAACGGTGCCTCAGCACCACTCATCCTCTCCCGTGTCTGCGCCTGCAGAGCCTAGCTGCAGTATATCACGGTGGAAGGGGGCACATTGCCTGTCATGGGGGAAGTGCCAGGGAAGCTAAATACAGTGAGAAAATGGAGTAAAGCCACCACCTCAACTAGACCAGGAACTATTACTGGAGGACTGACTTTATTTCTTATAGCTGTCTGGAGGTTTCCGTTTCTTTGAAGCCAAGGAGAGCACAGCGAAGGGAGGTAATGTTCAGCGAGGGGAAGAGAGACAGAGGAGAAGCAGAGTGTGTGCTAACAGGGCAAATGAGCCGAAGGGAGGAAACAAATCTTACCTCTGGGTGGTAAAAAGGTGGATGCACATTGTATACTAGTGGGTGCTGTTTTCTGGAGAAATGGTGATATTTACTAGCAGGTGACCTGGATTGCAGTACTGAAGGCTTTTTTTGTTGTTCTCAATCCTTCTCTAGGCTTAGGTAATGTTGCATTTTCTCTATAAAGAAATAATCTTCTGAATGTGTTTTACTGCATAATTTTCAGTGGATGTAATTTAAAAAGGCTTCAGTCAACCAACTCTTTACCTCTTGAAGGAAACCGAGAAATAAGAGGTCAAAAATTAGTGGTCTTGTTTCACATTATTAGATTTCCCCCAATCAAGGCAGCAGTGAATATACTTCAGTAACAGAGCACCAACTGTCTAGAACAAATGGATTATGATACCTCTCTCTCTCTTTTTTTTTTTTTTTAATGGTAGTGCTATAAATACTTTGTCCCTACATACCTTTGCCATTGGAAGTGAAGAATGACATTCAAACACATGTAAAGCAAGCATATAATCTTATCTCCATAAAAGTTACTTTCACCTTCTTATGACTAATTAAGAAGATGGGGACATTTTAAAAGTCCTTTCTCCCTGAAGTTAAGGTAGACAAATGTGTTAGAGATGCTGAATCAGAAGAGGTTTCATGCCTACATGCATATTGCCACTACTTTGTCCTTAGTCAGACTGAGGGCATTTCTACATTCTTGCAGAAGAAAGTCAAGACTCGATCAAAGGGGTACAAATGATAAGAGAGAATTGGGCTAAAAATGCAATACTCCATGAAATTGTCTGACCCCAAATGCATGGAAGTTAAGAGGAACATTTCTACCAGCTTGTAAACTAGATATGGCTCGGTCAAAGGAGCACACATTTTGTCTCTTTCTTTTCTTTTTTTGCTGGTGTCTGTCCCCTTTTTCTGTGAAATGAAACATTACCTAGAATAACTTCATTTCTTGGACTTTGATTTGCTTTTCCTTTTTTCACTCAGTAATTTACTCAGTTGTTTTCAGTTAAAATATATAATTACTATCATAGAGATGCTAGACTTGTATCTCTGAAAGTTTTGTAAAAGTTGAGGAAATCTTGGAAAATTATGGAGGAAAAAAAAAAAAAAGATACCCTAAAATCTCCTAGGATTATTCTTCTGTCAATTTGTACTGATGAGTGAAAAGTATTGCAGGAAGAGCATTAAAGAAGGACTTCCAACAACATAAAAAGGAGAGTATTTTGTGAAATATTAATGTACAAACTAATTACATGAAAATAAAATCAGAAATAGCATTTTGCTTTAAAATGTGCACTACAGTATGTTGGTGAAGAAAACCCCCCATCTTTGATGAATAACTGTCTGAGAGAGGGAAGAAATTCAGGCAGAACTGCCTAGTTTAGCTGTCACAAGAGGAGGAATTTGATGTCACACACCTACATGTAGTTGCAAAGGAATAGTGTGCCTGCTTCAGTCTGAGTGGCAAAAGGCTGGTGTTTCCTCACTGGACATGAGTGTAGTCCCTGACTGTCCTATTGCCAGTGCTTTCCTCCTGCACAGAGGGCTAGGCTCTCTCTGCCAGGTAGGTCACTGCACCTTGGTTCTTGAAAATGTTCCTGAGCACATTCCTCTGTAAGCAAAGCTCTAATGTGTTTTTTGGACAACCCTGAGCGTGCTTATGAATAGTTCATAGTAAAAGCTTCCACAGAGAATATAAAAAGCAATTAAATCTTAATGGCCCAATGTTTACATTTTTTTTGAACTACAGGTTGGAAAGCCTGAGTGCAAATTGTCCAGACACAGCTAACATTTTTTCTGTAAGGGGATTTGTGATAAGCACTGGGCAAAAAAATCTAACTGATCTAGTGTTTCATTTTTTCATATGCATATTCTTTGTACCACTAAAACTGGGGGATTTCAGTTATATTTTAGAGGACAGTTCCCTCAGGAAAAGGACTGTTGATACCTACAGAGGAGGTCCCAGGGAGAGGGGAGCCTGCTCTCAACCAGGAAAGGAGGTCAGAAAAAGTACATTGTCCCCAAACACCTTCTGGGTGTTTAAACACCATCCCCATGGGGTCACTATGACTACAAACAAATAAAGCAGACTCACGTGGAAGTACTTTATAGTTGGTTTTTAGGAACCTAGTTTCACAGGGCAGCAGCCCTGTGGCAGGTGGATAGGTGTGTCTGGGATCTGAATCCCACCTCATGTAGACCTGCTAGCAACCTTTCATGTGTGTTATGCCAAATCAGGGAGCAAATTTCATCTCCCAAATAAAACTTTGACACTAGGGAGGATAGCACCTTTGGCGTCTTAAGCTTTTTTCTGCTCTCCACTGGTCATTGCCCCCTCAGTTTGGGTGTAATCCATGGGCCAAGAGGCTCATCAAGGGAGGTAAAGACAAAGGCTTTCTTTTCAGCTTTCCAGACTTTGTGTCTTCATGCCTAAGACGTTTTTATTAATCTTAAAGTAGTGAGCCACCACATGCAATCTTCCTCACCCTGTCCTTCTGGCTTGCCTTGACCCTGACATAGAGAGTTCAGCGATGCTGAGGACACAGCTTCCAAAACAATGGGGCTGCTGATGTATGTCCGCCAAGGAAGAAACGTCTCTCTGTGGGCACTTGTGTGGGAGTGCTGGCTCTCGAAGGGTGCCCATCTGGCATGGACTGAAAGCAGTGACCTAGTGTTATGTGGATTCTCTGTGTCACACATGCCTCATCTGCTTAGCTTCTAACCTTTGAAAAACCCACATCTGCCTCAGGTAATGGCCTTAAATGCACAGAGCTGTGACAGTGATATGAGCAGTAATAGCTTCCCTTGGCATGTAAATGTTGTTGTCTTGGCCAACTCAGTTTCATTTGGGTCTTTTCTCTCGCGCTATTCAATTCACTCTGTGATTAATAGTGGAATGAAAAGGACTAGGGTTTATTCCACCCACAAACTTTGCCTGCCTGCTTGGAGATGCCAGATCTGCAGGGTTCTGCTAAGCTTTGCTATATGGCGTGCAGCAGGTCTAACCAGAACTCAGGTAGTCTTTGCCTGGGAACTGCTGCTCTCCAAAAGCTTATGCTTCCTGTTTTCTGCCCAGGGAAGCTTCATCTACTCTTGTTCTCTCCAAGTATGACAGCAATGCTTGATTTCAGTTAGAAGAGGATTATGACTACTACTCATCTTACAATCAGTGTAACATACGATGCTGTGGTACAGCCTTTGAGCACAATGCAAATTTTCTTTTCTGGGCTGAAGCAAACTGACTCTATCGAAGGCTTTCAGCTGTGGGAAAAGATAAAGCTCAATCAGAGTGTTTTTCAGGACCTGAAAGAAAAAAAAAATAAAAGAGAGAGAAAGAGAAACTTAATATGCATGTCAGAAAAAAACAATTAAAAAATGTTAAAAAAACTTTTAAAAAAGAGAAACTTAATATGCATGAGTATTTTAAAGTTCATAAACATCAGACACACATGTGTGTGTAGACACACACATCTTCAATTAGGGCTATATTTTAGGACAGAAGTGTAGTTTTTCTTATTGCTGAAGTCTCTGAGGCAGGCCAAAAAGCAATCTGTGCCCAAAATACTAAAGCAAACTTTCAAAGGACAGTTAGTATAATCAGAGTAAGTTCTTTTACCCCTCAGCCTGACTTGGCAGCCTGACTTGCGAAATGAGCATAGAGTGAAGTCCGCTGCTAGTGTGCTCTCTGAGCAAAATACCCAGAGTGGAAGTGTGTGTGGGTGTAATTCTCTGTACTGAGACCAAAGTAATATCACCTCAAACATCACCACAACGCATTCTGAGCAATTTATGAAATGAAAAATTTCTTCTGAGTGCAGTGAGAGAATACCTGCAGGGCTGTACAGGGCTATTTTTTTCCCTAACATTTAGTCTAAATCTGGGTAACAAGCCACCCCAAACCTAAAAATTCAAATAAAAAAGTCTCTATCCATGTATTTTTTCTTTGTACTGTTATAGGTAGACTGATGATTGGAGTCTCAAAATAGTAGAAACTCAAGCTGGAGACAGGAATGTGCACACAGAGCATTTTTATTTTGCCATGAGCAATGTTTGGTTTCAGGAGAAGCAGTCTGCGCATCGCCACAAATTGATAGTATAGGATGATGAGGTGAACGCAGTCATAAAGAAACCTGGATTATACAATAAACTGTTCCCACTGGGATCAAATGATACATACCAGATTCTGTATTTATGAAACTTCAGCACAGTGCAGTTTTCTTCGCCCTATAGTTGTGTACTGGGAAGGAGAGATTTCATTATAGACCAGAGGTTCATAACAGGAAAGAAATTCAGTATGTGCTTCCAGGGCAGCAGAGAACTCTTCACTCCTTGTGTGCATGGCTGGCATGACAAAGGGGCTGAGCACTGCCAAAGTAGGTACCAGGTAAAATAAAAATACACAATCAAGAAGGACCAGGGAGAACATTTTACCCTGTGATTTTCAGCATTCAGTGAAACTTATTAGAAAAAACAAAACAAAATACTTGAGAGGTGACTTGACTCCAGAGAATAAGCACTTACACAGGAAAAAAATAATGGGTGTCAAAGGACTTTTTAACTTAACTCTAAAAAGTATAATGATATCCTGCAGATGGAATCTGGAGCCAGACAAATTCAAATTGGAAACATGACCTACATTTTTAATAGTGAGTGCATTTAGCCTTTGGAGCAAAGTTAGCCACAAAGTAGTGGATTCTCTCCTCTTGATGGCTTCAAATCAAGATTAGATGCTTTTTTGGAAGATAAGCTTTAGTCAAAAATAGTTATGCTTTAGTCAAACACATGTTATGGGGCTCAGTATAGTGGTAATTGGGGAAATGTAATGGCCTGTGATATCCAGGAGGTCAGACCAGATGGTATAATGAACCCTTCTGGCCTCAAACTCAGTGAATCTCAGAATGAATATAAATGCTATCATCTGGATGTGCATTTGAAATAATTGTAGGCAGAGATTAGACACGCAATGGCATACGGTTCAGAACTGATAAACTTTCCTCCCCTCCAGAACAAAAGCCTTTATTGATGTCTAATTACATGATGCTGCTGTAATTCAGATAAATATCTGTTAAGAGCTCCGATGGGATGTCAGCAAATCAGTTCTAACTACTACGTGTGTGTTGTTTGGAAATTCAGTTTCTAAAGCTTGTGTTCAGCTCCAGACTTGCTTGCACAGAAATGCATGCAGGAAGAGCTCCATTACCGACAGTTAATATACTCTGAAAGTGTGATCGTGTGATCTAGCCTGGTTGAGTCCAAAGCTGGTTCAGTTAAATCATGGAGGTCCTGTCCCCCAGAAGCATCTGGGTGCTTAATGCTTACGATTACCTGTACGTTGCTGCATTTTACAGGAAAGGGTTGTTGAAAGAGTAATAGCAGAAAACAAAAAGATGCAAGTTTCTCTGGCTGGTTCTGTTTCTGCTGACCTTATCGCAAAGGGCATCTCCACTTGGCAAGATACATGCATCTGCAAAATAGCCGGCTGCTGCAGTGCTTCTGGAGAGAGGCACAAAATATTAACTGGTAAAAGGAACCACATTAGAGCACAGGTAACTTCTAATATGAATTTCATGGCAGTATGTAGCTTTCAGTTTTAGTGTTATCTCACTCGCAAAACATTCAAAACAACTTGCACAGGTAAGCAGTGAGACCACACAGAGGAAATAACATTGTCGAAGTTCAGTGAAATGGCATCACTTATGGTATGTGTGTATTACCTGTGCTCAGAGGACAATTGTTGACAAGTATGAAGAGCTTCATTCATAAAGATCCATAACCTTTCATATTCTCAGTCCTCCCCCAGAATCAGCTCCAATCGATGGCACCAAGCACTCAATTGTCAGGTAACAAGAAAATTTATTTTTCAAGTTCTGAGCACTGTACAGAAATCCTCCTAGTGGCTAATGTGCCTCTTGAGGACTTAACATTCTGAAGTAAGGAGATTTTCCTCAGGCTATATATTAAATTTGAAGGGGGCAAAAGCCCTGCCCTCACAAACACCCAGACATTTGAGCAGTTCTGTGACAGCCCAGTTTTACTAGCTGACCTTTCTCAAAGCAAATGAGATCTGAACGATGTGTATATCCTGAAGTATCAAGCTGGAGTCTGCACCTGCATCCAAACTTCATTTATTACAACCACATTCCTTTTTTTTTTTTTTTTTATTTTTTCCCCCACAAGCAGCATATATAGAACATCATCACTGACATAGAGACTGCAGAAATATATGCTAAGTTGTCAGCTTTAAGAAAAAATGTTTTAGGATGCTCGTATTTTGCTGCTGAGAACCTTACCATTAATTGCACATTTGGTAATTGTAGACTGTTTTTTTCTGACCTCTTTCATTTCAGCTCAGAGAGAGAGAGCATGGTAGTGGCGACTCTGCAGGTATGCTGTAGAACAGCCAGCATCTTACTGAATCACAACATTACTTTCCTATGTCAGCAGCAAGTCTCTACAGATTTGTTGTTCTGAATCATTAAGGACAAAGTGACACAAAATAATGAAAAGAATATTTAAAGTTACCTGTGTTTTAATGTGGCATTTTGTTAGTTAACCCCTTTCCCCCCCTCCTCTGAACATGAGAATAGCTGCTGGCTTTGAAGCTGTTTTTTCCTTCTTCTAGTGGGATGGCATTTATGGTAATAGTGCTGTATCAGCAAAACTACCAATACAAGTATTTTGCTTTTTATCTTGCTTTATGGCCCTTTATACAAGACCTACCTATAACAGTTCCACAGTAGCATTAACTTCACAAAGGTTCTGAAGGTCATTCTTATTTTCACTCAAATAATAATATCTGAGAATTTTAATGATGCTTTTGTATTAGTGCTGTAGTATTCAGAATCGTTATAAAATTCAACAATGTATGAAAATGTCATTGCTGGGGATGAACGAATCAGCTCATCTGAAAACAAAAATCAGCCCAAATCTCTGCAGGTGTTTGGAGAACTTGAGGTGATGTCTTCTTGTATCACCTACTTCCACTTCTCAACTACTTCGACGAGTTTCGATGCCTGAAATATCATCACAATTGATTTTTCCAGACAAAGGAAGTGCTTAGTGCTAATTATCTAAACTTAAGTGCAGTATTTGGTAAAGTGCCTTGTGGGAAATTATTAACTAAAATGGGAGATTGGTACAGAAACTGTAAAGTGAATAAGAAAGTGAGTAGTAGGAAGAGAAGATCAGTATTGAGAGAATGTCATAGAGCTTCCCAAGCATCAGTTTTAGGCCTGATACTATTTAACATTTTATTAATGACGATGCCATAAAAAATAAGCATGTGCTAATGGAATTTACCAGTGACATAAGGGAGGGAGGTACTGTCACCACAGAGATGAGTAAAATTCTCATTAGGAAGAACTAAGTGACCTTGAGGACCTTGATGAGGTAAATTGGATGAAATTTGAAAGGATTTGAGTGCAAGTTCATGCTTCTGGTTTTGTTAACCAGGTTTCCACCATACCTGCCTCATAGGTAAGAAAAGAATGAGGGGAAAGGCACAGAACATACAAATCAAGGTTGTTCCACCAGGGTAATGAAGTGCCAACACAGGTGTATAAGACACGTGTTAAAAATCAACCAGAAGAGTGCATGGTATTCACAAAGAGTCACTTCACTTTTGGGAAACTACCAAAAAATAATGGTTAGAGTAACCATGGGAAGGGAGAACCTTAACTGAGAGGAGTTTGGTGAAATGAAGGCTGAGGGAGGCTGCTAAATATAGCATGGGCATAAGCTTTGGGAAGAGAAAACATCTATTTAAACTAAAGGACAACATTGGCATGAGAACAAATGAGTATAAATTGGTCATGAATAAATTTAGGATGGAAATTGGAAGCAGATTTCCAAACAACAGAATCACAATGTTCTGCAATTCCTTTCCAGCATGGAAACAGCAACAAAAAACCCCAAGCTACTTTTAAGACAGGGTATAATGAGTTTCTGAAATGGATTATATGATGTGTTTGGCTAAGATAGCAGGGAAGTAGGCTTGATGACCCAAGAGGTCTATTCAGACCTATCTTTCTAAGCCTGTGTTTTCATGACCAAATATATCAGAACACTTTTAAGTGCTTCCTTCCCTTCATGTATTTTTTAGATAATTCTTTTGTAGAATACTGCAGGGACTTCAGGCTGGACTGCTTTAGGGAAGGCACAAAGCTGTGTCCATCATGTACTGAATACTTTCCAAACAAAACAAGAGAAGTGCCCAGCATCCTGCAGGGCAAGGTTCAGAGTGCTTAAAGAAATCACCATTTTTCAGTAGAAGGAAATGAGGACTAGGTCCAGACAGGAGCAGCATCCTTTTTAGGCTTGGTTGGTTGTTGTTTCTCCTACTCTCCCAAACCTTCTGCTCTATTTTGTAGTTTAGTTTCTCAGCCCCACTGTGCACATGCAGCAGTGTGAATTAGAGTGACAAACAACACTACAGATCATAGAATCATAGAATCATAGAATGGTA
>VWZE01006812.1:611514-731309 GCA_013396675.1 Eubucco bourcierii | reverse complement strand
CTTCCAACCTTACCATTCTATGATTCTGTGAATTACAAGACCTTGTTAGTCCCTCCCCAGCCTTCCTGTAGTAGATTCCCTTCAGATACTGGAAGGCTACTCTAAGGTCTCCTTGAAGCCTTCTCTTCTCCAGGCTGAAGAGCCCAAACTCTTGCAGCCTGTCCTCATAGCAGTCTTTCTTGTTACTGAAGAGGTTCAGGTAGTAATTTTTATTGTCCTTTATATTTTTTTTACATAAATGGGCTGTCACTGCCAAGTTTAGTATGAAATTAATATTGTTATGAAAGTTTAGCCTACTGCCTCTTTGGTCATTAAATTAAATGTGAACTTACTAACTAGCTCTGTGATCCAGTTAGTGACCTAATTTAGCAGGGAAAGAAAGCAGTTTCTCATCTATTCTTTACAATACAGAAAAACAAAACCTTTGCTCTATGTAGCTGATGTGATGAATGCACTGATAGACTATTAGCAGCAAGATGTGTGACCCGTCAGTGTTGTACTGCACTAGTAAAGGTCATGTAAAAATATGGTGTAAATTATTCAAGTCCTTGCATGGAAGTTTTAGCCATGTATTAACAACAATGGCCTAGCCAGATATTGCAAAGTAAGGTATGAATTAACTGCTTTTCTAGATTGGAATTTCCGCTACAGAGTCTAGTTGCTCACATTCAGCATTTGACCTAAAACCAAAAAGCCTCCATAAGGAGATTGTCAGGTATGTTAGCATTGCCACAGTGGGTTCTTTTGTTTTGTGTTTAATAACAACTTTCGGGGTACCAGTTTGCATTCAGTAAATTGTTTGTTATTTCCACTGCTCTTATGCAATTGTCCCAATTTTATCATAGATCACCTGTGGTTTTACAGTGCATCTGTGTTTTCATGTTTAAAGACTATCCTAATTTTTTCCCTAGGGACAAAAACTCCAGCAAGCCTACTGAAGGCAAGATGAATACTTCATTAGAAATATCTGTATTTATTCCTATCATACTGAATTTCTAATTTGATTTGAAATGGGTACCTTTTCTAGATCAACCTGTTTTTAAATGGGCAGCATGTTGAGAGATTTGAGGAGGATCTCACATATACATCAGATGAGGCTGTTTCGTGTGATCCACCTAAGGTTAGCAGTGAATTGAAAGGTATGTTCATCTTTTTCTTTGTGAGTCTATTTGCTGTCTTTGACCTGGAAAATCATGGGCTAGTTTTTGCCTGTGAAATACATTTTACCTCTTCATTCTATGTATTTTCAAGTATGCTGCAAAACACATAAAATACTTTCCTCAGAAGAAAGGAGTTTAGCATCATAAAATATATTTGAGACTATAATAAGTATGCAAGGAAGATGTTATACAAAAAAACTTAGCCTTAGTTAGACACAATTGAAGATAGTTGAACATTGCCTTGAAACTGAGACATGGTTTCATAGAATCACAGAATGTTAGGGGTTGGAAGTGACCTTGAAAGATCATCCAGTCCAACCCCTTTGCCAGACCAGGACCCCCTTTTTTTTTTTTTCCCCCCACAGTCCAGTTTTCTTTTGTTTTCCCCCCAATTCTCCCCTGATCTCCCTCCTTTCTTTTCTGTCTGATTCCTCTCCTCTCCATTTTCCTCTTTCCCCCGTCTTTCTCTTTTCTTCTCTATCTGCTTTCTTTTCCCTCGTACTCTTTTCATCTCCATTCTTTCTCTCTCTATCTCCCTCCCTTCAGAACCAGCTCTGTTTTTTCCACCTTCCTTTTCCCACCCCACACTGTGTTTTCCCCTTTTATCCTTCAAACCCTAAGCACCTGGGTTCTGTTGAGTCTCCTCCCACCCCCTCCCCCAGACAATAATCCCCAGGAAAGGCAGCAGCCTCAAGCTTGCCTAACTGGGCAGAGGGATCCTCCTCCCACCATCACCGGTGAGTGCCCATGGTGCACACTGGGTGAATGGTGAAGGGGATCCAAAGGCCGGGGTGCCTGGTGGCCCCCTGGTTTCAAAGTATACTGCAATCTCTCTTTGTTAATCCTGGAAATTACTTGCTTTACCTTATATCAGTCTAGTTATGTTCAGTGTGGAGGACAGACTTACAGAATACTTAACATCTAAATAATTAAAATTTGGCCTCATCTCCTATGGCAGCCTTCACAAATAAAACAAGAATGGGATTGCCTGGACCTAGGGACTTAGCAAGACAAACACACTTGGCTAATGATCCAGCATGGTAATTTCTGTGTTGCTGTTAGACTTGTCTAACTAAATTCTCTGCAGAAGGAAAATGAGAAACTTGAGAAGAGGAAACCAAGGTGCTGAATGGAGCCTATCAGGATGTCTGTAGTGCAAAGAAAGTGTTCAATCAGAGTTGTTCATACGAGCTAGGTACTGCATTATGGATTAGTAGAAGTGCTAAACACTTGAAACTGTTTATATTCTTTCTAATGGAAGAACTATATACACTATTTCCTCATGTATAGCACACTTCCTAATTCCCTTTTGGTTCAAACAGAATCTTAATTACCTTATTCCTGCTCACAAGAAAAATGAGAATTAAGTTAAAGCTGTGGATAGCTATTTTCAAATCTAAATCAGGCGACTGTGCTTAAAGATTACTTGTTGGAAATATTTCTAAAAATAATACTGATGCTGAATGAGTAATTCAGTCATTTAAGTCTGTGTATAGTCAAAAAAAGTTAATACTGTGAAGGCTCCAATATATTAAGATTTATTCTGACTTCCAGATATAATTGAGTAGTATATGTCAAAACTGGCAATGGAATAGTGTAACAAGTAGCTATAAGTTAATAGGGAATGTTCCTTATCATGTACACAAATTTTGTGGTACACAGATAGCTATGTGTTTATTGCTGTCTGAAAGTCACTGATCCTGGATGCCTGATGGCCATGCACAAGTTCATTTTCCCTGTCTATTCAAACATGTATTCAGTGCAATGATTTGTTTTGGGAAGAAACAAACTCTTTGAGTATTTTTTCAGCTGTTGCATCTATTGCAAATCTAATGTCACATCAGATACCTGGTGTTCCTAGGAGTTCCTAGGAGGGCAGTGGGGAATTTGCTCCATTAGACTGGTTAAGGAATAGGAATTCACTGCTCTGTTCAATAAAGAGGTTAGCAAAGGTCTTGGTTTGTTTTTGGGTTTTTGTTTTGTTGGGTTTTTTTAAGTCAACTACAGTGCCAGTTACAGGAGAAACAAAAAGCTATTAGACTCTCTTTCAACTGTTAGAGAAGACTTTCTGAGACACCTGACATCAGCATTTAAACAGGCAAAACACTATACTTTTGAGAGGCAGCAGAGCTCCCCTGCTTGTTTCCCCTGTGAAGATTCTCTAAACTTCTGCTCTTAGTTATAAATACAACTGTTTTCTATATGGAACTAAGTACTTACCTACTTCTGTGGCTTAACACATGGACAGCGTGGAGGAGAAATAGACAAATGGGTTGGATTGTAAAAGGAGGAACTTCTTCCAAAACATTTTCTGTCAGCATTTAGTAAGGAGGGAAATATTTTTAGTTTCATGGTTATCTCAAGTGTGAGGGACTGTTAGTTGTCTTTGAATAGATAAGAGAAATATGTGAGAATGGATTTAAAAAATGCTGCTGGATGTGGTTCTGGGAGAGTGGAATTTGAATTTACCATTTGCCCTAGCTTTGAAGGGAATTCTTTTGTAGATTCATTTAAGATGTTTATTAAATGAAAACAATTTCCTGATAAACAGATCATGAAAGTTAAATCAATGAGAGTAATAATAAATAAGAGCACCAGAATACTCTTGAGCTGGTTTTGTTCAAAGGGAGATTGTCAAGAACTGTGTAAAGTGTCTGCATCTTAGACAATTTAAACATTGCCATCCTTCAGACTATAGAAAGCTCTAATTTTTTTTTTTTATTCTGTGTTGAATGAAGTTATTAAAAATAATGTGATTTCTGTGCTGTATGAAGTGTGGCAGCGTTGTCTAAAATTAACGATGAGATTTAGCTGGACTTTTTCAGATGCTCTCTCAATGGAGGTGTTTAATAAAAAATAATATTCTCCAATTAAATAAATACACCCTTTAATATTTTCTGCAGAGTTTCATGGCACATTTATGCTTGCATTTTTACATGGGAGTGAACATAGAAAAGACTGGGCATCCAACTCAAAACAAACATCTCATGTCAGCACTTTCGTTGTATGTTTTCATCTTTTCAGATTTCATGCTACCATGGCACAAATGCCAATGAAGAACTGTTGTACCACATTATCTTTGGCAGTGACCTAGTATGTGTTCTAAAATGTTAGGTCTCAGTTAAAGCAGTTTTAATGCTGATATATTGTTGTCTGGCGTGTGGGTTAATCCAGCTATGCCCCAGTACTGTGCAGTTGCTGCAGCGAGCCTCTAGTTGTTGGTTATTGTTTTCTCTGTTACGGCTGCTGAGATGTGCCAGTAAATCTGCTCTCATAGGTGTTGCCTGATCTGTTTCAACCAAGTACCAGGATACACTATACAAATAATGTGTCATGTTATGGTGAGGCATTTTTGTCATCCATGGTGTCTTCCATGCCATACCCAAGTCATCTTCTGAGATCTGTCCAGATCCCACTGCCATAGACTTGAAACCACCTTTTCTGATAAGGAACGGTGAGAAATGCAGCCAGTGAGATTTGGACATAGTTTCTTCCTTTGTCAAAGCTTTTCAGGTCAGCTTGCCTCATGTCTGAGGAGTCAAGGGCAGGAAGGAGTTAAATATAATCTTGAATTGGCTAGCAGTGTGATTACCTGGTTGCCTAGTGAAGTTCACAGAGTGGGTATCTGCCCATGCCTTAATGCTAGGTGCATTTTAAATCATACTCGAACTTGTCACAGTGTTAATTACATTTTTAAGTATAATACAAAAACATTCATTTGCATCTTGAGGATTAATTTAAATTGATATCATTACACTACTTAGTACAGTCTGCCTTTGGCCAGCATTTAGAGTATGGCATCATTAGTATTGGGTCTCTTAATGCCTAAAACTAAGAACAAATCACAAAACCAGAACAGTAGTTTGATATCCACAGCAGAAGACAGAGTGATGCATTTTCAAATTGCATTGTTGTCTTACAATATGAAGTTCATTCAACATAATTGATTTATGACACCCTCTTTTCAGTACCTTTAAAATTTGACAGCTGTTAACACACTGGACATGAATTGTCTGTGACAAGTATGTGCCTAGAACACAATTTTTTTTGTATTTAAAAAAAAAAAATTAGGACATTAACCCTCTGTGGCTGTAGCAGCAGCGCTTTTGACAAAGGAAAGCAAGAATGCTGTCACTTCCCTTTGCTGAATGTTCCCCCTGCTGGTGTTCAAGGAGCAGAGACTGGAGAGCTGCCACTTCTGTGCAGGAGGATGAGAAAATGACAGAAAGGGTACATAGCAGAGGGCAACTGAGGAGTGAGAAGCGTACTGCAAGTCAGATGGTTGGTTGGAGATGCTGGGACTGAAAAACTCCAGGAAGCTGGGGTAGCTGCTGTGGAGCCAAATCAGAAGAAAAACTGGCTGGAATTTACTATATTCTCACTCTGTGAAAACTGGGATATAAGCAACACTTATAGTTCCAGTATTACACTGGTGTCAGCAAATGACTGAAACTTAGTGGCAAAGTGAGAAATTAATCTCTGGCGTTGGGAGACAGAAGCTATGCAGTGACAGCCTACTACTTGTAGTAATCAGTTATTGCAAGGGGTCTGTGCTCAGTAACTTAACCATCAAACCTCAGCATAAACTGTGTGGATACCACAAAATTTAATTTCAGGATTTGGACAGGAGAGGGTTTGGGGTTTTTTTTATGTGTATATGGATAAAAATAATACAAATTTTGTTCAGTGAAATGCAAGGCTTTAAAGTCTTGTTACTTAGAGATTGACAAGGTAACAAAATAAAACTGGCTTCCTATAGTGAATACATTTATGACCATTTATGACCTCTTCTTATATAGTACTAAGACATGTGCAAAGTTAGTTACTCAGGGAAAAAACTCTTGGTTTTATTCTATGCAGGTGAATAAGTAACTGCTACAGCAGTGCATATGAAAATGAGAGACACATTTTGCCTTGAAAAGGAACTTTAAATTGTGACTGTTTTCTACAGACATTATCGGAATAAACAGACACTACAGAATTACCAAGACAGTAGCAACTCCCATGTATTGGCTACTGGAATGGGCTGCCCAGGGAGGTGGTGGAGTCACCGTCCCTGGAGGTGTCCAAGGCGTGTTTGGACGTGGCACTCGGTGCCATGGTCTAGTCTTGAGGTCTGTGGTAACGGGTTGGACTTGATGATCTTTGAGGTCTCTTCCAACCCTGGTGATACTGTGATACTGTATTTTCCACCTGCACGGGAAGCAGGGAAATTGGTGTGTGTAGGGGACAAAAGCTGCCAGCTAATCCAGAAATTACAAGTAGCTGCTATGCATCCTTCAGAAATACTGCATTGCTAAGATCAAGATGAATTTTCACATTGAGAGGTGGTGAAAGGGGGATGCCTGTCGCAGTATTCAGCTGTAAAAAGGTAAAAGGAATTTGGGAAACGGAGCAGGAGAGATCAGTTTCATAATTTGGTCCTCCAGCCTCACTGCCAGTTCTCTGGATTTTCTTGTAGGAAGAAAGCTTGGGAAATGTTTTCAGGAGTATTACAAACAGCGCAGAAAGTATTTACTTAAAATGACAGTTACTTCTTAGTAACTGGATGTTAGACTGGATGTTAGGAGGAAGTTCTTTCCAGTGAGGGTGAGGCACTGGAACAGGTTGCCCAGGGAGGTTGTGGCTGCTCCCTCCCTGGAGGTGTTCAAGGCCAGGTTGGAAGAGGCCTTGAGTAACCTGTACTAGTGGGAGGTGTCCCTGCCTATGGCAGGGGGGTGGAACTAGCTGATCCTTGAGGTCCCTTCCAACCTTACTATTCTATGATTCTATGATTCTATGATTCTATGATTCTATGATTCTATGATTCTATGATTCTATGATTCTATGATTCTATGATTCTATGATTCTATGATTCTATGATTCTTCAAAACATACTATTATCTGCAGTTATCACTAAACCCCATTCATTTATCTACTGTACAGATTTACCAAGTGGTCCACATACTTACCGCTTAGAAGATCTTGCCTATACTAGAAGTGGAGACAAAGGCAACTCTGCAAACATAGGTATTTTTTTCTGGTTTGCTGAAGTGATGTAAGATTTTTCACCTAAGAGTTATTACATATCAAGTGCACTTAATTATTTTGAAATCTTGTACCAGTTGTTTTTTTTTTAAAGTGTTTGTGCCAAACCAAAAAATAATCCTTATAAACCAAGGACTTCACTCATTAAATGTCTGTAGTTTTCAGTTTAGAAGCTGTTGGAATCTATAGTACTTACGAAAAAAATACTTCCATGTCATGCTATAAAGATTTCTCTTGAGGTTTGCAAAGTCAAGCTCCCCCAAGTTAAGAATTTTTTTTTTTTTTTAATTTTTTTCTTTTAAATGTTACTTGCCATTCCTTCTTGTGTATGTGTTACGTTATATAATCTCTTGGTCGTCTGATCTCATGCATAATATTTCCATACATTTATATGGCTAAAACATTGATGGTGTTGGGAAATACCAACTGTGTCCTTGCATGTAAGACAAAGCTTTTCTTACATTGTTAATCCAAGTGGTGTATTTCAGTGTGCAGTCTCTTTACATTGATTCTGCTGCTTCTTGCATTGTTTAATAATACCTTCTATTCCTTACTTCTGCATGCAACAATTGGGTCTCTCACTTGTTGGAAGATGAGAGTGTGTGGTGTTCAAAGCTCAGTATGAATTAAAGGTGCGTTTGGGACTTGATTTGCTTATTAGCTGTGATGCTAAAATGGATGATTTATGTTCACTTAGAAATACAGTTTTCTTGTCCTTGTTTGAAACTTTTGTGGGGTTGAATAATGAAGGAATGTTAATTTTTCTTTTTTTGTTTGTTTCTTTGTTTCCCAATGGTTAACCACTGTTGCACTGTAGGATAGACAAATGATGGAGGCATAGCAAACAGACTTCCTCAGATGTACAGACACTATTTCTTTATTAAAGAGTAAGAGTAACAAAACAAACTTGACCTTCAAGATTAATTTAGCTTTGAAGTCCACAGATAAAAAGATCCCTGTGACACAGATCTACTCTCCTGATCCTGTTGCAGAACTTCAGCTTCAGCATAAAGTTTATCTGAATCTTATGAAAGCATGTTTACAGCAATAACAATGTAATTGCAATTTCTCACACTTGCGTCAGGATCTCATACAAGGGCTGGGGCAAGGACCAATCCTTCAGTCACTGATCAAGCCTTGTTATGGTTAATTGCAGTTACTTATCTAAGTCTTGCAAACCATTGAGGGGTAGACAGCTACCTGTGAGTTGTTTGTTATGATGTTGTCCTTTAGGTGTCTTTTGGTGGAAGGGACTTTTTACAGACAGAAAAAGGCCAGTAATTGCGTAGTCTGGGAGCAGTCTTTCATGTCATGCCCCACACTCTGTCTTTACAGACAGGGGGGAAGCTGTTACACTGTTGGGCTTTTATATTCAGGAGCTCATTAACGAAGATCCATATGTACAGTTTTAGTTAAGAGGAGAATCTCAAATCAGTTTTGAAAGGATAAATACAAATTGGTTTTAACAGCTTCTATTCCAGCTAACACCATTTACACCTAATAGGTGTGATAGCACGGCATCCCCTCTACTACCCATACCTGAAGAAAACTTTGACCGCTGAGGCCCTGCAGAATTACTTCCAACATCTTTTAGAGGAAGGAAAACCTGAAGAAGAACTAGTAACAAGGTGAGTTGCTTGCCGTATAGTCCGCAGTTATATGGTAGATAAGTGATGGTGTCATAAGTTACCTTAAAGTATGTTAACATCAATATTGCAAACCTGTGTGCATCATCTTCAATATTTTTGTGCATTTTCCTTTGCATTTTTAAATATCTTAAATATTCCTTTGCATTTTTAAATAACTTGAGCAACAGTCACTGAAAATTAACATGAACTTGGACCTCTTCTGAAACTTAGCAACGGCAGTGAACCGGTTAGTGAAGGCATTTCCCAGAATTAGCGTATTAGCGTTGGAGTTGTTGTTTTTTTTATTTTGTTCCAGCACATAATGTCTCTACAAAATAGAAATAGCTTCTTAAGTCCTTTGAGAAACGTATCTTTCCAGTAGTTTTTGAAACTGTTTGGAGAGTGCTGGAGCCTGAGTGAAGCTTCCCAAGCCTCAGATACATTGCAGAACTGGGAGTTGGAAATCCCTGAAACATCACCTGAAATATACAACCAGTATAGACTGGAGCCCAAACTTACCTGATCATCTATCAGAAACATGCCTATCCGTATCTCTGCAAAACATTTTAATCTTTATGAAATGGACTCACTTTAGAGAAGGCATTCAGTCTCACCTGATTTTTTGTGACATATACCAAACCAGAATTTTAAAGAAAAAACACACAGCTAACTTCCCTTTTTAAAGTGTGAAAGAGAACATGCCCTAACTGGGACACTTTTACCTGCTGTTCCTTTTCCAAAGCATATCCTCTGCCAGCACTCAGGATATGTACCATTCTTGTTTTCATGGTATCCTCAGCTGATGCACAGCGTCCTACCTGGGGACTGGCAAGTGAGCGACATAGACTGTCCTCATAGCATGAGGTGACAGGCCTAACTCATTCTCCAATAAATCAGTCAACAGATTTTAAACCTTTCTCTCTCTTCAGAAATAAGCAAAAGCTTAATATTGCAGCAAAGCACTCAGTCTTCTAAAACCTGTTTTGATACAGTGTCAATTGTTCTGCAGATGCAGAGTCTCTGCCAATATCATTCTGTATTTGCACGGGTAATGGATATAATGGATAAACTGTTAAGTGTCTCTTTGCTTGTTCAGAGAGCCTGAGTCAGAAAGGTGCAGCTTCAACCTCAGAGGGAGTTTGGAGTTATTTTAACCCTTGATCTTGTAGTTGTAAATGCTGTTCTTTGTCTTCATAAGCAGCTCAGTGCAAATCTCACACACTGTTTCATAAGTGCTAACAAATCTATGTATCTAATAAACCCATAGCAAGACACATAATTGAATTTCATCTGAAACAGGGCAGAGAAAGGAATAAAAAATGTTATGCCTCATAATGATGCTTCTAGCAATTGATTCATTGTCGTTACTTAATGTTGTTTATGTTAACAAATACAAGTTGAAATTTGCTGTATCTGGATGAAGCGAATTTATTTTGATTAATTAGATTATCTGTTCCAGGGTTTGGCACTTTAATGATGTGATAATGGAGCTTTGTGAGTGAATTGAAAAACTACTGGGGAAAAAGAATAAACCCTTTTGTGGAAATATTTAGGATTATAAGGATTATGCTCATGTGTTTCAGATTGTATTGTTTCTTTTTAAATTACTTGTTTATTTTTTAATTTTGACTGTCATAAAAAGAACTGTCTCGCTTTCATTTTCCTTCATTTCTTTTATTCAAATTGTGACTGTCTAAAATATGTGTATTAGTTTTGCTACTAAAAACACACCAACCATGGCTCTGCCTCTCTACAGAACAGGGATTGTCAGCCCGCTCCCTTTCACTCTTTTTCATTAAAGCTATTAAGTAGGTGCAGTAAACAGGGAAAAGGTGGGATTATTCTGATAGAGAACACTGAAAACTCATAAACCTTCAGATTTTCAGGTAACATACTAACAAAAAATGGTCTTTCAGGTACTTCCCCAACGCTCACAAATCCCAAACTTATGTGACTGCTTCCTCCCTTGTGTGGAGTACATTCTTAATAGATCTGATATCTTAAGATACAGCTTAGGTTAAGCAACTTTGCATTTTGTGGTATGGAGTCAGTCATTTAAGAAGGACAGTAAAATTATCCTGTGAGAATTTGCTATTTCATCTTCTGAAATATGATTGTCTTCTTTATGCTTTGAGAGTATTCTGATGCTCAGAAAAATACAAAAACTGATTTTTTCTTATGGGATATTTTTACTAAAAGCTGAAGAAAGGGAATTGTGGATAGTGATGCTTCTAGATTGCTTTTGCATATGTGGGGGTGGGGGCAGGAATTCTCTACAGTGTATCTCATACTTAAACGTGTCTTTAAGCCTATGGACTTAGTTTCTGCTTTCCTCTGATAGGAGGAATCCTGTCTTTTTCCTTAATACAAATGCATTAAATAGTTTTTGTACCATTATTATTTCCATGCATTTTAACAGGAAATTCACAGGGGAACCTGATTTCTTTGAATATGTGCAGAGAGCACTTCAAAGGAAGTAGTTAAGCAGGCACCCCATTGTGCATAAGCATAGGAGTTTAGCTAGAACAGTGAATTTTCCTTGTTTTACTGGCTTCTGTCACAGACTTGGTTTTCTTTGAAGGTTTATTTGTTTTCTGTTCTTTTTAAAAGCAGCTCTTAAAACCTGCGATTGAATTGTACAATTAAGACAATATTTTATTCCTTTAGACCTCAGCTAATTAAACTTACGTTGTTTAATTATGCTGGATAAATGCATGACAGCATTTTGGTTAATGTATCGTTGCTGCTTGAGACTGTTAAGGTGGTTATAATGGTGTTTGAGTTTTTCTGTTTTGTTGTGGAAGTCTATCTTTGTTGTGTGCAGAAATATCTTGGATGCTCAGGTGCTTCAAACAGCCCTTAAATTATTGAAAATGCTGACCTTTTGTATGTTATTTCATAAGCCTAGTTTTAGCTAGAGTATCTCACTGCAAATACTTCTTCAAAGTACTTGAAGTGAGCGTGCCATTCTGTAAGGTTCCAAATTAAGATCTCTGGCTTTTATTACATACTCTGACAGAATTAACTGAAGAAAGTGAAATGAAATTCTTCAAGTCTTCTTGTCATTTGCTTCTGCTTTTGTAGATTCCGCAGTTTTTCTCCTGATCTGTTTAAATGATGGATTTTCATGAAACTTGTTCTGAGAGCTGTTACCTTGTAGGGTGTACATATTGTATTAGTTCTAATTGTTGTGGAGAGATCTGCCAGTTATGAAATCTGCTGTCTGAAAGTTTTGGTCAGTTTTTTAGCGTAAAATTACATTGTAGTGTTTTGGTAGATCTCTAGTTCTCATAGTATATGGTTGTTGGTAATTTGTATTGATTTTGTTTTAGCTGAAATGCTTGTTGGCTACTCTGATCCTGCTATGTAGTTGATTATTCTGTTAAATGAAGTAAATTATGTGGATAGCTTATTGTGGAATTTGATTTATTCTTCCTATTCCTGCTGTCTAGTAGAGCACTGTTGGATTAATTGAACTTTCCTGACTTCCCATTGATTATCCTTTAAGCATGGTAATGTTGCCTGGCAACTTAGTTTTCAAGGAAAGTCAACAGAATGCTAACGCCAGGTTTTTTTTCCTTAATAACAACTAATAATTCTAATACTGAAGAGCAGCATGGTAATAATGAAAGACTAGAAGGAACAGTGAAAACTTCTTGCCTGGGAGACAAGCACTGATACTCCATGACTGCTTGCAAGAGCATAATGCAAACTATGTTTTGCCAGGCCACTCAGCAGAATGATCCCCTCCCACAGCAGGTTTGGGTCACATGCCTATGATACAAGAGTTGTGGATATCAACAACAGCCATAACTTTCATAATGCTACAAAGGCTACAAAGGAACTGGAAAAGATAAACCTCAGAGTGACAAAACAGGCAGTACAAGGACACTGCAAGAAATTGCAGCTGTTTCAGAGGGTAGGTTTGAAGAATCTGTCCCAAACAGATGAAGATCCAGATAGGTAATTAAAGGAAAGTAGATAGTGTTGAAGGATGCTTGATTTAAATTACAGCAGTCCAACATCTGGAAACAGAGCAAGAATTTGGTATCATCTTTCACTGTTATTCACCACGTTTTGCTGATGTTCTGATTAAATCCTTTCCTATGGAAAAAAAGGAGTCAAATCCTTAGGCAAAGAAAATGTTGGAGGAAAACAAAAAACAAAGGGAAACGAGAAGAATGTAAGGAAGATGACAAAACACTGAAAACCTGTGCAAGGAGAGGCAAATGGAAATATGCTGTAGACCTATTTATAGAATATTAAGGAGCTTTGTGAGGAAACCACAGAGCCATTTGCCAGACTTCTACAAGTTTCCAAATTGGAACTGCACCAGTCAAAAGCAAGCATGGAAAACTGCTTATAGTAGCAATGGAACAGAAAATATAGGTCTGTCACATTAAACTCAGATTTTATCTGAACAAAGTACCTGGCTCCAAGAAAGCACCGAAACACAGCTCTGCTTTTCATTTATTATAAAATGTATCTGTAGTTAGTTTGAAGAGTTTGGTCCAGTGATTCAGTTATTTCTCAATAGTGAAGAGGAAACCTTCCCAATTAGCTGGGAGCCTTCTTTAGCAAAAGTGAGTTCCAGGAATTAAGTGATTGTATTTTTCAGTATCAGGAATAAGAAATATTAAAAATACGTACCTCTGCCCACTGTGTTCTCCGAGTTCATGTTGGATCTTGAAATTCTTGCCTGTGGAGCTTTCTGTATGGGCTTTACATCTTACGAAATAAATAAATAAATAAATAAATATAGAAAACAGTCTGATTAGAAAGAATTAAATTTTGAAGTTGAATAAGTGGAGAAGGATTGCTTTATGGTATTACCTTAAAACTATCATGGACTGCTGATCTGGGGAAAGGGGAAGGCATAAAAAGGCAGTGATGGATGTGGGTTAAATCTTAAGTTAACTTCTAGGCTAGCCATCAGAAGCATGGCGTTTTTGTGTGCTGTCTTTTGATTGATGTTCTGTACAAGGATCTCGCAAAATCTCCTGAAAAACAATGTGCAGGTTTTATTTTACAGATACGAGTTGCCAGGAATCCATGGATTAAATTTCATTCTGAAGAATGCCCTTGGTGGTGGTGGCATAGCATCGCTAAGAAGTGACCCACAGGCATGTGTCAAACCATTGGGTTTAATGTAGTTGTCATTTATAACTGTGTGTTACACAGTCTCTTTATAATGGCTTTTTGAGCTAGAACTGTAAACTTTTGGGTTTGACTATTTGCTTTTTAATTTCCTGGTAATATACATTATCTATTTAGTCATGCAGAGAAGTAGGAAGTCGATTTAAGAGTATTTGGTGAAAAAGATATGCACAAGAAACTGTTAAGGAGTCTTCAGACCATTTGTGCTCTTTATTGTATGCTGTGTTCCTAGATTTCACCAGCAAAATCAGCTTCCTGGAGAAGTTGTGGTTTAGAGAATGCAGATTTACTAGGCACTTCTGATGAAGTGTTTCCTCGTGCATACTGGAACTGTTAACAACACCTCTTGCTTAGCCTGTGACAAACAGTTATGTTAATTATTATACTGATAATTAATAGAAATCTGAAAAACTAGATAGATAGGACACACCTTCTGTCTTGATAACATATTAGGTGAAACTGAAACTTAACATTTTTTTTTGCAATTGTGAAATGAGTATTCAATATTTTAAACATCTAAACCTAGAAGTGCCTCCATGTGGCAATTCTGTGGCTCCAGGAGACCACAGTTCTGCCACGCTAGGCTGAGAAATGCTTACATGTACAAATAATCTCAGCATAGTCAAGGAGACTGTTCACAAAATAAGATTATGCTTATTTAATAAGATTGATGTTTATTTAGGATGATGTATGAATCAGATAGCAGAACTGAACACAAAATGAATTTAATTTAGCACTAGGTGCCAAATAAATTGAAACTTTTCAATCTGTTCAGGTTTAGATGCTTGAAAACTCAACTGTATTCCTTAACTATATTGATTCACAAGTGAGAAAGCCCAATCAATCAGTGGAAAAGGTATATATAACTTTGCATAACCAACAGTCCCAAGGTTTGGGAAAACATCACCTGAAAATTATGCAAATACATATATATAATTAAATTAAATGTATATAATAAAATTATATAAAATATATAAATACTTTATCCATATATAGAAATAAGTACACACAACATACAGAATTCTTAGAGAACACTGAGACAACATACAGAATTCTTAGAGAACACTGATTATAGCAGAAATACCTATAAAACTGTTATAAAAAAATAATTTGCAAAGGTGGTAACATGAAATATTGGTTTGTTGTGGGTTTGGTTTTTACTTTTTTTTTTTTTTTCTTAACAGGGCAAGGCATTTGGACAGATGCTGTTGGACTTCCAGATTAAAAATGTTCCTGATTTAAAATCACTGATAGAGTAACAGGTGTTTATTACATATGCTTTTAACACTTGAGTGGTAGAAAAACATGTTATAAACAAGAGCTGGTTTCTTGAGTGAGAGGTTTTATAGAAAGTCAAAAAGTAGAAATTACTGACAATTATCTCTCAGAGGCTTAGCTGTATGGCACAGATTAGCAAATGTTTTGAGTAATATCAGACTAATAGCTTTGTCTGTGACTGATAACATTTCCTGTCTAGAAAATACATTGGATGAAGAATTGATTTCCTGTAAAACAGAATTAACCAAATGGAACATAACATTTAATTATGAGACAAAATAATCTTTGTTTCAAAATGGAAATTGCCTTCTGCTTAGTTCTTTTTCTTCTGTCAATCATTATTTGAAAAATAAATGGACCAATATTGTTGAGCTCCTTCAGCTGTGTTTGTGAGGCTGGGTAACCTGCTGTGCATTGCTATGAAGTTAGCACTGTCTGATACTGGGCAACAGCTTTCACCATTGGGCAATAAAGTAATAATTGTTACTATTATAGAGTGACGAGTAGTAAATGCTGACCTTTGGTGGTGATCCATTAAACTTCCAGCACTTTGTCCAATTAATGACAGACTTTATTATTACGGTTTCCCACATCTCTTACTAATTAATCCATTGCTGAAAGCACTGACTAGTAGTAAATGGCAGATCTTGGCATGGGAGTAAACTAGAAGATGAAGAAAGGAGATTGCTGTGATCTAGCCTGCCTGCTCACTTTCTTGTGATAGTGTTGTCAGGGTGGATGGGGGCTGGGTGGTGGAAGAATACCTTGTTTTGTTTCAGGGCTGTACGTCCTCATTTTGTGCAGCAGAGTCCTGCATTGTCCCTGCCACAGAAAGATCTGTCTCCTGCTGTGAACAAATACCGTGGTGAATGATCTGTGCTCCCTTTCTCTTGACTCCCAGTTATCACCTCTCCATCTCCCTTCCTCCACAATATGACTAACATCTTTAAATTAGGATACTCCTAAACTTCACCTGATGAAGCAGAGACCTAAAAATCTGAATTGTGCTTACTGGGACAATATCGAGGAGGAAACTGAAGGCCAGTAATTGTCAGTATAGTATTTCCTCTGTAGAAGCCATATGAATATTAACCCACATGTTCAGTCATTTTATATTCAGAAATGAATGTTTTCCTTTATTTTGGTCAGTCAGGTAATTGTTTAGTGCTGACAAAATGAGACATTACTAACAGGAATTTATGAAAAGTATTCTTCAATTGTCACCAAAACTATCTCTTGTGCATAAATCTCGGTCTGTGCTACCATTATTATTAGTTTCCTAGCCTCTTGCTTGCTAATGAGAACTATATGAGGAAGTGTTCCTCTTTTCTGTGGCTTTGTTAATTTGAAGTGAAAGTATCCTAAGTGAATGTTACGTCCATCTAAGCATACTATTTTCTTACCAAGTCATAAGGACTGTCTGTGTATACAGTACAATTCAATCTAGTTGTAAAAACGTAGTCATCACTGCACAAAAATATACAGCTCAATAACTTTGAAGGGAAAACAGCTTACTGGTTTTATGATGTTTACAGTCTTTTTTAGAAAACTGTTGTTAATAATTTGGAAGCCTGTTAGTTTAGCAGAACAAAAGTATTCAGAAGAAATAATGTGATAGACCTCAGCAGCAGACCTACAAGGATAAAAACACTACAATAAATATTTGCAATTCACTCAATATGCTGCATAAGTGACTTTGTAAATGCATATGCAATAATGTTTGAATAAAAGTGAACATTTATAAAGAGTAAATTTGTTTTTAGTCATTTATGTTGTTTCTTCTGCTGAAATAACGATACTTAATTCAAAGGTTATTTGTTTTGAGGTTGTTTAGCCTACAGTTTTGTGCATTGTCTTGCTGGTTCTCATTTTCCTTCAGACTTTGTGTGTCCATAGTCTTTGTTAAATGTGAAAACTGAAAAGGCAAATGGCACTGTTTTCTAGAGAGATGATTATTTGCAGCTCTGCAATGGAAGCTGTAATTTGATGAAAAGAATGGTACAGCATTCAAGTGGATTGGATAGGAGAATAAAAGGTATTACATTTTATCTCTGGAATTGCCCTTTTGGACGCTGTGAAACCATCCTTCATAAGCATGTTTTCTATTGTTTATTTCAGTGCACCATCTTAAAGCAAGTAGCATTGCTTTTCAAATAACTCCTGTTGCAAATTATTGCCTCCAAAAATCCCTATCCAAAAATTTTATTCTCCTTGATCTCCTTAACACGTTTTGTGTTTGATGAACCTTCAGTCAGTTTAAAAAAATGCATTTTGTTTGCTTGTTAAAACAGGGCTGCTTGCAATTGCCTTTCTTGCCAGCTTTTTCCCCACTGCGCTTGCTATGAGGGCAGGATGGAAATAGTAATAATTCCTAGCACATAAAACAAGGTTCCATCTAATAGAGGAGTTTCAGTGTAATGGAAACTGGCTCACACCTTACCTGGGAAGTTTTTATGCTTTGCCTTCTCTGCACTACAAAACAAAGGCTGCATTCTCTTACTTCTCACAGCTTTCTTACTGCATCCTACCTAACTCTCAAATCGTAAGGCTTATCATGAAACTATTCTGCACACAGCTAGTGGTCTAAATGTGCTTTGTCAATGTTTGCATGTGCATTTGTTTGTGTATTAAAGGCACAAAAATAGTTTTACGAAAAGTTCTCTAAGACAAAGGATGCGCCAGCTTGTTTTGAGGCACAAGGTATTATTTTCAGTTTAGCCATCTCCAGTGAAATAATTTTTTCCACAAAAATATGGGAAATGTTTTTTTCCTCTTTGGAGGAAGTCTGAAAGTAGAGTGCAGCCCTTAAGGTGTGAAAGCAGAAAATGTTGGGTTGCAGGGTTGCTTTTTGAAACCTCAACAGTTTCATTCAGAAATTACTCTGAGATGTTGTATTAAATGCTTTGCAGCCAGTAATGCTCACAACAGCTGCAGTGTAGCGGCAAAGCATCGCCTGTGTGGGTTTCACTTGCTGCAGCTGGGTACGTGTGTTGGCTGGAGGAGTGAAGCCATTTCACAGATCTGTCTGTTGTGTCTTTTTTGCTTCTTCATTTAGGATTGGGGTGTCCAGGCTCGGTGGTGAAAGAGTTGTTTGGGGGAAGGGAGAGGGGAGCCTCATTAGTGCCTCAGGTATGAGGAAATTGCACTGAAGAGATGCCACACCTCTCACCTTAGATCTTTGAAACACGCCCCCGCAGTAAGGCTCTTAGTGTCCTCTTAATGGAGATTCCTTTTCAGTTTCATCCTGGTTTCCTTTACGGATTTACTTGAAATGGACCCTGCTGATTTGGGGATTAAAGCTAACTGCATCAAGAGAACAAAGAATGCCTCCAAGTAAAAGATCCCATTGGGAAATATCTTTTTCTGCCAGGGTATTCAGCTGAATTCTTCTTAATTCCCTTCCCTTAATGCCCTTCCTTAGAGCAGGGTAGAGGAATCTGAACTGCAGGACCAACACCTACTTCAATAACGGCCATACAGATGCTCCCTTGACAGCTCTGGGGAAGGGGAAGTGGGAGGCCAGGGGAGGTGTGGGGACTGTCTTGAAACAGCAGCCCAAGGCAGGCCCAGTGCTTATATTGAAGGAGGGAGAGGGGAACCTTTCTGTGCCAGGACTCTGGAATCTGGTTAACTACCTGGCTGTGGCACAGTGCCCCAGCTCTGGACCAGCTGCTGTGACCATCACCAAATGTGTAAACCCCTTTATCATGATGAAGGGTTCTAGTATACATTTTTTTTTCTTGCCCCTTAAAAATACTGCACTATTTAAAAATGAGAAAAGCTCCCCCTCCTCTCCATTTTTATTGACCGATAGGAAAAACTTCAAGCTTCCCAAATACACTTAAAAATTGTGGGTTTAAAAGGTACTGTTATGTGTGGCTGCTGGCTAATCCACAGGCTTCTTGGCAGCATCATAAGCTGTATCTGTATTTTCTCTTTTGTAAGTGATTTGAACTAGATGCATGAGAGGGCTAAGCCTCTGTTGTATAAAAATTTGGCTGAGACTCCAGAGAAAATCCCCAATGCCTGATCTCCCTGCTAAGAAGTGTTGAGACTCTGGTCTGCGACCAGCAAACATGCAAGAGGTTATGGTGGGCTTCTCTCTTTGCAGATGAAGCAAGATGCTTCCCCAGGAAACTGCTCTCTACTTGAAGCAGGAGGAAATGGAAGGGCCACGCCAGACATCCTTTTTCTTGCTGACAAACAGTGAAATACTTCCCTGAAATACTTTTCACTGAGTGGAAAACTTGCTTTGGGTCATTGGTCATTGATAAGCCTCATCATTCCTGTGCACAAAATCCTGTCAGAAGCCTATTTCAGCATCTGGTGGTAGGGTGACCAGCCTGCTGGATCCATCACCTCCCTTAAGCCTTTTCTAGTCCTAGCAGAGCTGATCGCTGATGGAAAGAAAAGGGATGGTGAACATTTTCTCTCTTTTGCTGGTGTGACTATCTCAAGGGTGGTCTAGGGATCTCATTCTTGATCCACAGGCTCTCGGGTTTAAAGTGACTGAGATGAAAAAAATAATTTGGTGTTGCAACACAGTTTGACTGTGGAGACATACCAAGCTGTTACACACTTCTCTCCTTGCTTCCCTGTTTTGTGCTTTGCATCGAATGCGTTGCCGTGTTTGCCGAAGCATCCACAAATTGCAGGAAGACAGATCAGGCAAGTTGTCAGCTTTAGAGCCGGGTTTTGGGTGAAGATGTTTTAACACACTACCACTTCACCAGTAGTGCTTCCTTCCCCGCCCACTCCGAGTTTCCCACAGAAACTTAGCCCTGCAGCCGAAGCGGCAGCGCTGGAGCAGGAGCGTCAACGGCACCAAGAGAAGCCCTTGGCAGCGGGACAGGGCGAGACAGCGGTGGCAGCGATGGCTCGGTGAAAGGCTTTGGCAGCAGCGGGTGAGGGGTCGGGAGGGCGGCCCCCTCCCCTGAGAGTCTCCGGGCCCTGCCGTCTTCCAGGTAAGATGAATGTTTCTCCCATCCATCATCTCGCAGTGCCCTATGCGGCGGGAATTTGCCTGGCTGCTGAAACTTCTGAGCTTCAGACGGGGTGGCTTTGTTGACCTGACAGGGCTATTCTTTTGTGTGTTCTGTTGCCAGGATTTATCCATTTACATAATGGATTAGCATAAACCAAAACGCAGAATGTCTCTCCGCCTTTTGCCACTCTTTCGGGAGAGTTCATTTATAAACGTGACTTCCCTCTCTCCCTCGGAGCCGTTTTCTTCTGAGGAAAAAAAAGCGCGTTCCGGAGCCAGGGACTCGCTCCACTCTCCCGCCGCCGAGCGAGTACTACGGCAACTCTATCCCACTGCGTCCCCCGGCCTTCGAGACGGGCGCCGCTTGCCCCACTCGCCGGCTGCAGCCGGGGCGAGTGCCCAGAGCTCCTTGGGTCCCATCACCGGGGGGAGGTAAAGGAAGCGCCTGCAGCCCGGCAACCACTCCCGGAGATTGCTGGGTCGGGTAAAAGCTTTAAACGCACTTTTCTTGACCTTCTACCTGGGTAGCCCCGAGGGACGAAGAGAGCTGTGGGTGACACCCGCGTCCGGGCTGCGGGTACACTGATACTGCGAGGGGCGAGCCAGCGCCGATGCCCGCAGCCCGCCTGTTCGGCTCGGTGTTCCCGTCGTGCTTCCCAGTGAAATGCGGCCGCTCCTCGGGGCGGGCGCTCCCCGCACGCCGCTCACCCGGTGGGCTGGCCCGGGTGGCCGCCCCGCCCCGCCCGGTAGCCTAGAAAAGCGGGCCCGGGGAGTGGGGGCTGCTCGGAGGCAGCGAGGGCGCCCCTCGCTGACGATGAAGAACCCGATGGTGCAGGCGGCGTCGTTGCTGGAGAAGTTGATGTTCCTCGTTAACGTCCGGCCCCTTTCCCCGGGCTCCCGCGAAGAACCACCGCCGGCCCCTGGGTACTACGACACCAGCTGTTTCAAGCGAGGTGACCTGCTAGAGGTGCCCCGCACCCTCTTCATCCACTTCGGCATCTACCTGGGCGAGAACCGCGTGGCCCACATGATGCCCGATATCCTGCCCGCCGTTACCGGCGACCGCCGGCAGATCCAGCAGGTAGTGACCAACAAGCGGCTCATCCTGGGCGTCATCACCAAAACGGCCAGCATCCGCGTGGACACGGTGGAGGACTTCGCCTACGGCGGCAGCATCCTGGTCAACCACATGGACCGGCTCTTCGAGGACCAGGTGCTGGGCAGCGAGGAGGCGGCCCGTCGGGCGGAGAAGCTGGTGGGAGCCACGGCCTACAGCCTGCTCTGGAACAACTGCGAGCACTTTGTCACCTACTGCCGGTACGGAGCGCCCGTCAGCTTCCAGACCGACAAGGTACGGCCCGGCTGTGGGCGCTCGGGAGTCCCGCGGGGAGCCGCTCCTCTGGGAAGGCGGCAGGGGAGGCGTTGGCAGCTCTGCTGGGCGCTCCGAAAGTAGGTCAGCCGCCGGCGACGGTCCGGGACACTGCTTCCCGGTGCCGCTCGCCGCTCCCGGACGGCGCAGACGGCCGCGCTCCCCGCAGCGGGTATTGCCGCCGCCACGGAGCTGCTCGGGAGGACGGGTGGGCTGGCCTCTGTTGGCTTCAAGCGGCGAGGAAAGTGAAGCTGAATTCCTAGGACAAAAGCTCTCAAAACGGCTCTGGAACTACTGGTTCCTGCCGGAGCCGCAGGCAATACTGGGTTAGCCCCAGTCAGCTCGGGTCATGAGCCGGTGCCAGACTTCACCGTGCAGAGCCCGCCTGAGAGTCCGGGTAGCAATCGCTGGCTTGTAATAGGGTGTAAGCCTCTCCAGCTGTCCAGTTAAAGCTCTTCTCTTTAACTTTTTTTTTTTTCTTTTTTTTTTTTCCCCCCCAGTTCTGTGAGACTGTGAAGATGATTATTCGAGACCAGAGGAGTGTTCTTGCCTCGATGCTTGTGGGATTAGCATCAATAGTCTGCCTAGGTTTGGCACCTTCCACCACACTCCCCACTATCTTTATTCCCTTCTTTCTGTGGATGGCTGGCTAACAGCCTTCCTGGAAGTTTGCAGCTTATCTGTATATAGGATGTACGCTATTGTATTTATGAAAGCACAGGTTACTCATCGGCGTTTTAACCTTGTGTGCCATGTTTAAATGCAACTATGTCTATAATACAGTGCACAGGGCATAGCTTACTATGTAAGCCAAATAATAGATTTCCTGAAAATCTCAGTTGGTACATTTTAACACACTTTTAAATCATGAAAAAGTAGGGATGTGATGCAGTTCTGCTCCTTGCCTTTCTTTAGCCATAAGTGATTCTGGTAATATCCTTCACGTTCTTGAGTTCTTTAGCTGCATACTCAGATACTGTAACTATAAATAAAAATGGATGATAGAATTTTCAAAGTGATGGATACTGAGACAGTGCTTACTTCTTCCTTTTATAGATGTAGGGTATATTCAGAAGTTAACATCTCCATTCCCGAAATACTGTTTAGTGGAGACACAAGTAAAATGACTGGCTTTGATAACAAAGAAATAAAACCAACCCTAGGCTGGGTGCTGCAGGAGCACATCTGGCCCGACTGGCTACAGTCATTTCCCTTCTGGGAAATGGTCACAAATCACTCATTCATATTAATTGCGTAAGCACTTGCTACCGTATTGAACAACTTTTTAATTTGGGTAGTAGTAAGGAAGGACAATTCCTCAGCCTTTTCCTTGCTACTGGTAGTAATTAGTATGGCTGATATAAACAGCTACAGAAGATTCCAGGGGACACAGGAAGAAACCAGTTTGTTTTATGACAACTAGTGACACACAAATGTTGATCAGTTTCCTGCGTTCCAGGGCTCATGGTGGGGAGGAGGAAGACAGATGCCAATTTAGTTCCTACCTTCCTTCAGCTATGGATGCCATAAAGCGTCAAGCATCATTGGAGCAGTTTCTGTGGTGGCTATATTGTCCTTTTGGATATTGCCTTAAAACAATATGCCTCTTAGTGAGAGACAATGTCTGTCTATACTCTTCTCCTGCAAATAAGTATTCACTTGCAAGCCCGCAGTTGGTGCTAAAAATGTTTCATCTTCAGTGTTGGGGCCTTTCTCTTTGTAAAGAACGTGTAAAGTTGGATTTGAAATCAAGTTCATCTAGACAGTTGTTTGGGTGCTCAAAACCTTTGCTGTGTTTTTTCTTAGCAGTTTCTTAATGTATGTAGAGAAACTGTTCAACTTCTGGAATGCCTTGTGTGTGATACATGCACTTACACATGTTCACATGCTATGCTTCCCTGCCTTCTAGTTTAAGGCAAATACAATGTTGTTGTCACCAAGGACTGAGTCTCTGATTTACTTCTTTGTATGAGTGGTGGTCAGTATCCCATCATCAGCTCTGCTACTTAAATGACCACTTACCCCAGTTTTAGAGATACTCATTTTAACTGTGCTACAAACCCCCTTCTCATTCCTCTACACTGTACAGCTGCTTGAAGATTGGATTCTGGAACCGTGAGTCTACTTGACTGCTCTCTAATCATCTTTCTTCTTCTGGCTGCTCCAGTATAACCGACAAAGAATGTAAAGACTGGGGTGAAATTCCAGACTCATAGGAAACAGCAGCATGACCACTGCCATCAGCTGAGAGGGGATTTCAGCCCAGCTTTCAGTACATGTTCAGTCAGCAGCCCAGCTCCAAGCAGCTGGATATCAATTACTGTTTGATCCTTGTCAACAGCTTCTGTTCTGCTTTCGAAGGCTGCAATGCTCAGTGTAACTGTTTCTGGTAAACTCTTAAAATTAAGGTGTTTTTTAATTAAAATTAATTGATTTTTCATAGTGTACGCCTTAGTAATATTTACATACATTCCAGTGTGAGTTTTTTTACTTGCTATGTGTAAGGTATGAACTGTAGTCATTACTGTAAGTATATAAATAGAATTTATTTGTTTAAACCATTTACTGTCCTGATGAAACTGAGTATAATGCTATAGCATTTCACTAACATTTCCCAGTAGGGCACTGAACAGTCCATTAACATGGAGTTACATGGTATCTGATTACAGGTGGGCTTTACTTTTCCTCTTTATTTACTTGGGATTTATAAGAATTCCACTAATTCTTACAATTCACTTATGCAATAAACAACAGGGTCATGACCAGTAACCAAATCATAAGTGGGATTGTTGGAAGGCAGAGAAATATTTGTGCCGTAGCTTCAAATATCAAAGGACCAATGCTTTGCTAATGCTGTTGAGCAACACGCACTGAGGTTAGGGAACTAAACTGGGGTTTTCATAGATGTCTGTGAAGGAAATTAAAAGAGTTCCTTGCAGATTTCCAGTTGTACTAGTAGATAATTTTCCTTCAATGTGTGAATTTTTATGAAACACCGAAGTAGTGTAGAATGTTTTGACGTATCTTTTCATCACAGACAAGGAGTAATGTGAGCATAGCAACAGAGATTCAGATGCATGTTTAGGAATTTTTCCTACCAACTAGGATTCTAACAGATTTGGAAATTTTGTTAAAGGCAGGCATGAGTAAAATCAGCCATACTCTGAGGGGAAAAACAAGACTGGCAGGCATGAATTCTCATGTTCAGCTCAGCGGGTGGTGGTTCTGCTCTGACATATTTTGGTAAATGTCAGTGTCAACTTTTTTCTGTAATTACTTGAGTAAAAATAAGCACTGCCCTAGGTGGAGCATTGCCTTTCAGACCTGAGCTCATCCATGATGCCACTGAAATGAAGGAACTAGTTATAATAAGAAAAACACAGAAAAGTGGGGCAGTTCAGCTGTTCAGAAATGTGTGTGCTGTAGGTAACTGTAAGTGACGGTGATGAGGAGTGTAAATCTAGAGGTGCAGCTCATTTTAGCGGTGGGGCTGTTTTGAAAAGTTAAACCAGAATATGTAATGAAGGAGTATAACCGTCACCCCTGTGCCACTGGGAAAGGAAAGTAGTGAAGACATCAAGTTAAAAGCATAGATGTTTCACTTCAGGATTTCCAAAGAAAACAAAATGAGCATTCACAAGGCTCAAGATGTTTTTACAAAACCTGTGGTTTAAAAAAACCCGAAGTTGCTAAATGACATTAGAACAGTGAACTTTCTGTTTGTATTTATTTTAGCTCAGAACATAAATGATTACTCATTTTGTGGTGAACAGTCCTCTGCTGCTTGATTTCACCTTTGGGTCCTCCTGTGCTAAAGAAGAATGATGCATATAAATACCATTAGAGCCTTTTAATAAAAACAAAATCATAGCAATACTTGTTAAAGTCTGAGGGGGTAGGGAAGAGGGAATTAAACTTGTGTGTGACTTGACATCGTCCAGACAGGTTTTAGAGAGCAAGCTGCAGCAACAAGAAATGTTATGACTGTGATCTCTAGAAATGATATGGTGGTGTGTTATTTATTTCATGTTCTCACATTAAATAAAGCATCGTACACCACTGAATGGTACAGAACTGTGTTAGTCATTAGTTAGCACATCCCTTATCCATTGATTTTTTTTTTTTTTTTTTAAATATTCTCAGGTGACTCTTAAGAGTTCCTTACCCTTTGTAATAGCTTAAGACTTGATTCCTCTTAGCCCTTAGCTGTCATGAATGGGCTTTGTGAGGGGAAATGATGATACAAAAGCTTAGTAGTCTTGAGGCTTTTCAGTGCATTGTACTGTTCTGTAAGTCTCTCAGAACACTGAGCTGGTCAAATAAACTAAGAATAGAACACTAAGAGTATTTGAGGGCTGTTTTGGGCATAATTTATTAAAAATCAATTCTGTGTTGTGTTTTGTGGCTTCCCTCCACTTCTGAAGTCAAGGCAACATGTATGATACAGTTCTGAGTGCTCAGAGACTGCAGGAGAAGAGGAGAAGTAAGGTGAACTTTAAGAGACTTGAACCAGTTACATTGATTGCAATACCATAGTTTTGTTTAAACTGGTGATTTGTGTTTACTATTTCTGCCTCTCATAGGATGGAAAACTTGCTGTAGGATGCTCTATAGCTTTTTTATGTTTCCCGTGTTTATTAGGGAATTTTATTTAGCCCTGTGACCTTGTTTTAGTAGTTTTCTCTTCTCTGTAGTGTTATCTGTTGACTGGAAAATGGTTGGTGGATGCTCTCCATGATAGTGAGTTTGGAGCAAATCAGCCTCATGGTCCCTTACAACCTCATCACAATACCTACAACTAGGTGTTTGGTCTGAATGAAGCAGTGAAAAGTGAAACACAGATGTACATTTGTTTTACTTGCAAGGGTAGGGCATATTGTGTTGAAGGACCAGCAGGTGAATGCAGAAGCGCGTGCCTGCGAAGGCCCAGATGCTGCTTAGCTGGGCACAGTGGTGTGTCTCTACCAGCTGGAGTTTAGGGGGCTTATAGATAGGGTTGCATGTTGGGGCTGCAATTAATTGGATCTACTTGCCTTCCCTTAAACACTGCCATAAGCTGTAATATAACTTAGTAAATAGAATGGGCTAGGGTTCATCTTCCATCCATGTGGTGTGCACTGTGACTCATGTCCATATAATTGAACTCCCTCACCACTACAGTGTAGCTTCACCTCTGATAGCTAGTTGTCCTCAGGCTACCTTCTCCCAAGGCACACTCCAAGACAACACTCGGTTACCAGCAGCTGCAACTGGCATCGTGCAAACAATATCCGTGTGAACAGGCACATGGATGTGGAAACATTCTGTGACCTTGTTTAGCTGATTAACCAAGCCAGAGTTGTAGGTCAGACATCCCCATTTTTTACCCAAAACCTTGAGTTGTTTCCTGATTGAGCAGTACTTTGAATGGAAACAGCAATGTCATTTTATAAAGAGAGAAACAAATGTGATGATTACAGTACTACTGGGGATTTGGGAGACCTGTTTCTATGACCTTCTCAGTTCATCCTGCAGCAGACTTGCTGACCTTTGGGTAATGCTATGAGGTGGTGACCGCTTCACCTTTTCTAATTTTACTTCATTATTAGGACAGTGATTATTGAATGGTGTTTTGTTACGTTTTACATCAAGTTGAGCAACACCTGTGGCTTCAAGTTTGAAGGAGAAAATGGTGCTCTGGTCACTCCATGTGGCTCTGTCTGGGCTTCACATACTTGTGCCCTCCAAGGGGAGTGTCACTTCTTATAGTTTATGGGCCTCAGTGAGGTTCTGATTGTGAGCCAGATCCCTAGATGCAGCCAGGAATTAGAAATGCTTAAATTCAGATATTTCTGCCTTTGACACAACACAAAATGCATTGAGAAAACTTTCAGGTAAAAATAAAGGAGAAGCAGTCAGGCTAGATCAAAGGTTAGATCAACACTGCTTTGTGGCAGTGTTGTTTCAATTAAAGCAATCACCTTTAAAGCAAATACCTGCTGTGCCTATATTGCCTACAGTTTCTCTTTTTAATTTTTTTCTTGTTTCTATAACTGGGACAACAATCGTCTCTCTTTTCTGGCTACCTGCAAGACTATGTTAGTATTTGCAGGTTCCTCACATTGGATGTATCAAATAAACATAACATGTGGTTCCTTAGCAGAAGACAGCTTCCCCGCCTGTGAAACCAGTGTTTTCTGTGAGGCTAAGGAGGTGCACTATTTTACATAATTAAGAATATATGCAAAGGAATGGTTATGCTCTGCTAAACTTGCCAAGCCACCTTTTATCCTCTGCTTCTACGTAGTCTTAAGGCTCAGCTTAGCACCTGCATTTCTTGCAATTTTACAGAAAGCACCTGGACATTTTGTTTTTGTATGTACAGAAACACAGAGAGGGGTGGGTCTCCCACTGCCACACGGTAGGTAAGAAGTTAGTAGTTAATTCTAATCAAAAGTAAATAAATATGGGTGCAAGGATAACAAGAGGTCTCCTGCAGCTCTGGTGTGAAAAACAGATATTAAACAGAGTAACTTTTGTTATCTATTCGCAGACAATACTGTATGTAGCTCCAAGTGAATGCTCAGGAGGAGGGAAGCATCTGTTTTCAACCTCATTAATTTGGAGTCTGTTTAAGCCATGTGGTACTATTGAGTAGTCTACTTGGTTGCTTCCAGAACCAGAAATGGCATAACTGTAAAAAAAAAATCAGAACCGCATTTAGCCCTAGTGGGGAAAAGGCTGTTTGGTTCAGTATCATGCTATTGCAGCTCTGTCACTTTTGGAGCCTGAACAGCAAGTGCCTCATGATCCTGTCCTCTTCTGCAGTCACACTGACTCACCTGAAGCAGATATACAAACATGCCCCAAACTGTTTAAATTCCGTGCCAAGCTTCATTGTATTTGCAGGTTAATTCACGCAGGCTCCAGTTCTGCCAGTTCCTGAGCAGTCCTTCCTGAAGCATCTAACTCTTCCCAAGCTTTGGAAGACGGACCTAAAAGCTTACCGATCGCCTCAGATTGGTAGGTGTGTAAGGCTGCAATGCTTAAAGTATATATGAAGATGTAGCCCACGGTATCCATAGTCACGTTGCCATGTCTCGTTTCCCTCAGGCCTTCGTCAAGCTCGGGACATGCACAAAATTTAGTTCCTCTGGAAATACAAATGTGTAATAAACTAGGACAAAGCTTTGAAGAATAGAGGCAAAAGTAACACTTCTTCACCAAGTGCATCAGCCACATAGCACTGAATCACAGAGCAAAGACAACTATTTTGCTGTAGTAATTACTCCAAATTTCTGACAGTCAGTAAGTTTGGTCGTGCTATATGTAAGAAAGAGTCACACAGTTGAACAGTTAAGCATTTTGGAATGACAATTTGATCATGTATTGATAGGGTGTAGGCTGGGAATGACATTTCAAAAACTTGCCTGGAGAAAGCAGTAATTCTGCTTGGCCAATGAACTAAAATTCCAGTGAGGAACAGAGTGTTTCTATTTCTGATGTCTTGAGTAATTCTGGTAACTAATACTGTTAAAGCACTGAGAATTGCACAGGCAGTAGACCTGATGCACAGACATGAAATGTGTTTCAAAATTATAATTAGTTTTTTATGACTTGAAAAGAGATCTTTTTTACAAGCAAACTGAAAATATCCACCCAAACCAGTTACAGACTTTTCCTCAGTAACCTTCTAGTTTGCATTTTTTGTTTTGCTAAAAGCTCTCTTACAGAGTAATCCAACTGCAGTCTGTTCTTATGGGAAAGACACTGGGTTTGTGAATAAGTTGTGAACTTGCTATATAATTGAGCAGGAAGGGAACATGGGAGATGAGCAAGGCATCTGCTTATACAAAAAGATATTTGATCCTAATGAAAAAAAATAGTAGAAGGTACTTGAAAATAACTTTACTAGTACTGCATATTTTAAAATTATCCCATTAGGAGAGGTTGTCAGTAATTGAGTACATAGTACTCCAAGCTTTATGGCAAGAGCATCATTGGGTTATGTTTCTTCTAGCGGAAATCAACATAAGTTTTGTCACTGTCTCCATACAGAGCAAGATTAAGTTTGTAGTTTTGCCAGCCATTCCCTGGCCCCTACAAAATATTGTACCTGTGGAAATTTAATAATGATATTCAGAAATGAAGCACCAATCACTATGAACTTTATACCAAATTATGATTTGAAGAATCTTACGGAATCTTACAGGTCATAAACCATGAAGCTTTTTTTTTTTTTCCCTACTTCTTCAAATCTGTTCAGACACCTGCCTATAGATGGTTGCTTCTGTGCTGCCACCAGTATTTCTAAGCAATGCACGCTTCAGCTGGCTTCTGAGATCTTTTTTCTCTGAACACAACTACTCCCATTAATCTTCAAGAATACTAGACTCTCAATCCAAGACAACCAGACACTGTTAACTACCTTTGAGGGCCCTGGAGCTTACAGACAAGGGCCAAATTTTTCAGCATCACAGAAACACAGGAATGAACTTGGCAGTATCTGATCAGTTTAGCTCTGTCATAATCCACCAATAAGCAACAGCAAGAACTTGCTGATAGGGTGCAGGCACAGATAGTCTTGATTATAATTTCAAAAATTTTCATAAGCAACAATTCACAAGCTTCCAGCTTTAAAGTGTGCATTCATTTAATCATATTTAATACTCTCACCCTATGTGAACTTGTCTTTTTTTTTCACCTTACCTGTCAGGTAACCTCTGTCAGATTCTATGGCAAGATTAATTACAATGTATGAAAAAAGCACACTGTTTTGAATTGGCTGCCTGATGATTACATTAGCTGTTCCTTCCCTTCTCATACTCTAGGGAAGAATGAAAAATCACTTTGTGTTAGTTTTTTCCACTTACAGTTTTCCAACTCTCAGATACTCCTGCTGTGGAAGTCAGATTTTTTTTTTTTTTCCAGTTCGGTGCTGAAATTCTTCTGAAAGCAGCTCATTTGGCACCACCTTTCTAATACAATTTTACCTTCAGAAATTTATTGCACATTACACCTCTCAGTCCAACAATTCTGGAGTTTAGAATTGACTAAACCCAGACTTGTCAGTTGCCTACTTTGAGTTCACTCACCAGCCCTACAATGTTTCTTACTGATCTCCTCAGGTTAGGACTAATGTGAGGATGTGTTTCCTGTAAAAGAAACAAATTTTTAAAAAGGGCAGGTGGACTGACTTTGAAAATTTTATTTTTTTTTTTTTTTCCTTAATCTGGGTCTTTGGGGCTTTCTACATAACTATCATTAGCAGAGTGCTTGAGGTCCTTGCTTGGATATGAGATCGTTTTGGAGGCTATAGCTTCCATCAAGGCTGCCTCTGCTTTGCTGCAGCAAAGTCCTCTTTGGCTGATGGAGCAGCAAGGCAGGCAATGTCTCCCCAGCACTCAGTGTGAACATGAACCTTGAGAAATCCCAAGTTGATCCCCAACTTGACATGATGTGAATGGTGCTACAGCATCTCCTGAATGCTGAGGAAAGGGCAGCACAGAGCTCCTTCAAAATGAAAACGGCTGGGGCTGACAAACCTTCTTTTGAGATAACATGCTTCCACCTAGTGGCTTTCTTATATTCAGAAAACTGCACTTGTGCAGATCTCCAGTAAGCTGTTAACAGTAAACCATAAAACTCACATTTGAAAAAAACAGCTAAATCAAATGTTTACTGAGTTGATGTAACTGCCCAGTAGGTTTAGAAATACTGATTTTTGAATTGTAACATCTAACCAGAAATCAGGAAGGAACAGTAAAACTGCGTAACACTTATGTTGTTTACAGTTGCCCACAACATAGTGATTCTTGTTTATCACTGCAATTTTGGTTGTGTCACTAGGCTTTGTAGGAAAGACAATAGCTAGGTACAGAAAAGCATTAAAAAAATTGTTAGCTGTACTTAATGAACACCATAAAACTCTCCAAAGATAAATCATAGGATTCTATGTGTGTAATGTATATGAATATGTATATGACATACAAAAACATAGCTTACCTTGCTTCAGACTTTCTTAATTGTGTTTCCAAGCATATCATTATGTCCTCTAAACCCCAGGAAACATGTAAAGAGAATTTCACAGAAGCATCTTAAGTTGTTCATAATTTGCATTACCAGTCCAGAGTTTCCTGACTAAAGAGCTAGTTAGCAGCACAGAGCAGACGGATTATAAATTTAAAGGACGCGAGCTTGACAAATAGATGCCTTTTACAATTCTCACAAGAAGCTGAAATTCAAAGCCAAGTATGGCCTAAAGGAAGAGTGGACTCTTTTCAAACTGCTGTTAAGGTATTTTAAATATTTAAATCTAGGAAAAGCAGAAATTAAGTATTGTGTACTGTTGCTGCACTCAATGTTATTTCCAGAATCATTAAATATTCAAAAGGTAACTTGATACAAAAATCATGAGCCTCCCTGGTAAAATTCCAGTTAAAGTCTGAGTCAGGCATGACCAAAGACTTTACAGTTTGATTTCGGAAGCCTGTTTGGTTCCAATGCTGAAACATGCTCGAAGATTTTCACATAAACTACCATAAATTCAATTATTTTCTGACAGTATTTGCAGAGAAATATAAAAATAAGCAGTGACTGAGAGAGAACTGTCTCATATTTTCCCGAATCCTGTGGTAAGGACTGAGATATCAACAGTATGATGAAAGGAAGCCTGTCCTGTAGCTCTTTGTTTCACATCCTTGTGGACAAAAAACTTGGATTTCAGTGTTTCTGGAGCAGTAGTCACTTCCGTAAGCACTAAAAATGTCAAACCTGCTTAATGGCTGCTATACAGACCTGTGGAGGATATACTGACATTTCAGAATTAATTTAAAACGTCTGTCTTAAAAGCAAACAGGAAAGTAATGGTGGAATACCAAAAGACTGCAGTATTCCAGGACAGCATTCCACATCTCCCTCTGTCCTTCCCTCCTCCCCACCTTTTCTTTCCTTTTATTGTTGTCTGACATTCATCCCTTCTTCCACCAGCTCTTTGCTGTGTTAATTTCTTCAGCAATTCCCATCTGCTCCATCCTTCTGGGGTTAGCCATATTGCCAGAAAACAGGCATTTCACTGAGTGATTACAAGTATGGCTTTGTTACATGGAGCCCAGGCTTTTAGAGTGAGATAGAGAGGGAGCAGAAAGTTCTGGAGGTAACGAGAGAAAACAAGCAAAGATATTTTAGACACTTTATTATGCACATTTTACATCGCTCTGCACTCAGCAATATTGGTTTAAAGTTGATTTAGTTCTACTTTTACATCACTGACATTGTTGATATTTATACTCATCTAAATAAAAAATAGACACAGCTCAAGATCCATGTTTTCATATTAATTGCATAACTGTATGTTAAAATCATGTGGTATGTGTCTCTCAAAGTGATTCACAAAAAGAAGAAAGCAATTATCTATGGTGTTTTCTCTGCAATTAATATTTTAAATATTTGTTCCAGTGATACAAGATTTTCTAATTTTATAATTAAAAAGGCCCAACTCTTTTAAGTCAGAAAGCTGAACGACAGCAAAGAGCACCTTTCAAGTAAAGAGATCCTTTAGTCGAATCCTCCTAGCAAGGCATTTAGTGCCTAAACAGGCATTGCAGCCCCTTGATAAAATGAAATCCCAAATAAAATGGGCTGATTGACTGAAGTCTTTTTAGAAAGCTTACTATAATTAGATTTACAATCATATTATGTCTAGGCTTTTTACAGAGACCTTTGTCTAAACTTCAAAGGATGTCTGATTCCTTTCAAAGTATTTCCACTAACTACATATCAAAAAAGAGTGCAAAAATACTACATACTCTCTTTCCCTGCTCCAGACCATAGCAGAATCTACAGTGACCAAAAAAAAAAAAAAAAAAAAAAAAAAAAAAAAGCTTATGCCTCTATTAAAGTATATTACAACTGTAGTAATAGGCCACTCCAGGAACATATATGCCAGGGCTTGCTAGTTTTCCAATGAAAAAGAAGTTAGAAAACATCAAGGACCTCTACGTTACAGTTACCTAAAATAACTTAGAAGAAAAGTACCCGTCTAGTGCAGTGCTATAAAATAAAATGTGTAAGAAAAAAGACCTCTTTCACATTTTCAAACTTAGTCAAAGGAATAAATGTCATAATCTTGGCAGGCCTCTACCCTCATTCCTCATCCATCAGATCCATGACAGTTTCGAAAAAGGGTTTGTGTTATTCAGTGTTAATAGCAACTGTATAAAGCTTTAAGGTAAATAGCTTATTATTTGCAATTTAAAGTAATTTTCTAACCTGAATTTGTGCCAAATGCTTTTTTTGTAAATTATGCTGTAACTCTTGTAAAATAATCCTAAAAATGAGTTTTAAAATTAGTTTAAAAGTTAAACAGATATATAGTATGGAACTTATTTAATAAATCAGTAAAAAGCTAAATAAATAACAAATATTGTTCCGGGCCAGGTCTTTTCCACCATATTTTTAATTAAGACTTACTAAAAGAAGTGAATTAAAATACAACATTAATTTGAATTAATGTACTTCATATATATATATATGAAGAAATTACACTTGTAAGAAACTGTCCCTTTGCTGTGAACAGTTGTCTCTCCTAGAAATCGGATTTAAAATGTTAATGGCTCTTCTCCTTCTACCACATTTAATCCAAACAGCTACTGATACACAAGTGAGATGCAACTTTTGAATGCTCAATGCAATCAAGTGTTATGTGAGAGAAAGGTGAAGAAATTAAAACAAGTCTGAATTTGAGGTAGCTCCTACCAGAAGAGAAAAGAGGAAGCCTATTCCCTAGAACTGTTCCAACTTGATGGGATTAGACGTCATGTTTCAGGTTAAAAGTGACTAAACCTAGCTTTGTAAATGGGAGATTGACAGAAGGGTTTGCTTGGTGGGGATTCTGCATGTTGTAATACAAGGAAAAACAATGGCTCTGACAGCATCAAGGTGAACAACTACTTTTGATTTAGCCATGAGAAGCTTTCAGATATGCAAACTTTTTTTTTTTTTAAAGTTATTGGATATATTCCTTGATTTAATAAAAAATATTGCATGCTATGTACATCTTTTCTCAGTGGAAAATAAAGTAGTAATCTCAGACTTTATCACTAGTCACAGCAAAATACAAGATAAACACAAGTTAGAAAGAGTTGTTCTTAGTAAAACATAATTATAGTGAACAATTAGACTATCATGGCAAAAATAGCAGGTAGCACCTGTGAACAAGAGGCTAGTGAGAACTCTTACGCCCAATTAGCACATAAGGAACAAAGGAAGAAAAGGATCATTAATTTCATTTAGAGAGGCAAAGGTCAAAGTGAAAATGAAATTAGTTTTGATGCCTGACTTTGATGTTTAATAAGATAATAATGTAGACATCAAATAAGTGTTTTTTTTTTTTTAAATTCACATCATGTCATAAAGTGAAAAAACTAACAGAAATTTTTTATGTTTTCCTTGAGACTTTCTGCTGTTAAGTGCTGGAACAGGTTAACATTTCCAGATGAGCAACTCAGCTTCTCTATCCCACAATAGCAAGCAGCTGTTTGTACTCCAGAAATGGCTGTAATGTGGTATCTCATTCAGTAAGATATAGCATACATGAAACACAAAGAAAATGCCAAAGAGTTGTGTACTGTTGATGGTTTGTTTTGTTTTGGTTTTTTCTACTTGAAATTGTCTGTATTCTTTCAGCACTTCCTGTCAGCAACACCAACTGAGATGCATGTAGTTTGGTGCCAGGGAGTGGAGTCTCCAAGGTAACAAGGAAATCAAGCTTCAGTCAAAATGCTCCAAACTTTAACTTAACACAGCCCAAATTCATTCATACTAGCCTTGTGGCAGATTTAGGTGTGGTAAAAAAAAACAAGCAGACACAAAATGAAAATACACTGAAATTTAAAACTGAAAGCAATAGGTTTGGTACATTGGTCATTCAGAACTTTTCAATGAAGATGTATGGCTTATAAAATACATTACTGCATTATGCCCTTACAGATAAAAGAATGCTAAGGGTTTCTCTGAAAAATAAGCAAACCCAAACAGGTAAACGTCTAGCATTTGTGATGTGACAATTTCATGTCAATACATATTTAAAACTAGATTGCTAAAAGCTCTGAAACATATTCATAAAGATGAATTTGCATAGGTTATCACACCAGCTGAAGAACTCACAAGCTAATCCCATATTCTTTACTGAACCAGCCACATTTAATGTCTGCCCAAAAATCTGTGCTGCAGCTGCATGACTGCGCTCCCTGAGGAGCTCAAGAGCAGTACTCAACACCACACAGCCTTCAGTCCAACAGGCTTGAAAGTGCCTTGTATCTGTTAAGAGGTGGAAATCACAGAAGGGTTTGGGTTGGAACAGACCTCCAAAGTGAGCAGGGCCATCCTCCACTAGATCAGACTGCTCAGAGCCTTGTCCAACCTAACCCTGAACATCTCCAGGGATGGGGCCTCAACCATCTCCCTGGACATGTTACAGTGTTCCACCACCCTCACAGTAAAGAACTTGTTCCTAACATCCAATCTGTATCTACTCTTCCCTAATTTAAAACCACTCCCCCCTGCCTTATCACTGCATGCCTTTGAAAGCAGTTCCTCTCCAGCCTTCTTGTAGGCCCCCTTCAGGTACTGGAAGGCTGCTACAAGGTCTCTCTCTTCTCTGCAGACTGAACAACCCCAGCTGCTTCAATGTGCCCTGGTAGAATTGTTCCAGCCTCTCAATCATTTTCATGGTCCTCCTCTGGACCTGCTCCATCAAAGTAGTAGAATCAGCCCTCTCCATCTGCTGGCCATACTTCTTTTGATTTAGCCCAGGATACAATTTGCCTTCTGGGTTTGCAAGTACACACCGTTGGCTCACACCCAGCTACCTTTCCACCAGAACCCCCAAGTCCTTTTCGCAGGTCTGCTTTCTATCACCACACCCCCTAGCCTGTAATTAAGTTTGTTCCAACCTAGATGCAGGACCTTATACTTGGGTCTTGTTGAACCTAATGAGGTTCACCTGCGCCCACACCTTCATCTTTCCCAGGTCCCTCTGGGTGACATCTTGTCCCTCTGGCATATTGACAGCACCATTCAGCTTGGTGCCACCTGCAAGCTTTCTGGTGGTGCACTTGATCTGACTGTCTACACCAGTACAGACACACGAGGGACACCACTTACCACTGATGCCCATACGGACTTAAAGAAACTGACTACCCTCTGGATGCAACCATCCAGCCAATTCTGTATGCACTGAACAGCCCACACATTAAATCCTTATATAAACACCATGAAATATTACCTAAAACAATAGGGATTGAAAATAGACCTACTCCAATGTAGGCTATACCTGTCAGCACGTACCTACACAACACTAAATGCTCCTTAAAAGCACAGATGCACACCAGAGCGTATCTTAAAAGCCCAAGGACATCTTTTAAGAGTGGAAGTAAGATGAAAGACACAAAATCCATCAGACGGCGTCTGAAAAACTAACAGGGAAGTTAGCAGCCAGCCCTCCTTTCCGAAGGGAGGGAGGCCCAGGGAGTGCCGCGGGATGGCCTGGCAGCTAGTACGGCCCTCAGCGTGGGCTCTATAGCCGCGACACCGTCCGCCCCAAGGCGGTCACGCACTGCTGCCAGCGCGCGACGCCCCAACAGCGCCTACCACACAGCCCGCAGTAACTGCGCCACGCGCACCAACGGACGGTCAACCGGCGCCTATTTTAAAGCAGCTCGCGTGCCAGTCACCACTGTTCACCTTACTATGATTGGTTAGCGTTGCTTGTCAATTATGCTCGTGTCCGCTGTGGTCGCCTGGTGATTGGTCAGGCGGGGGCAGAGCGAGGGAAAGCTGTGGCTGCGGGGTCGAAGCAAAGGAAAGCTGTGACGGCGGGGCCAAGCGAGTGAGGAGGCTGGTGGGGAGCTGGTAGCCAGGTCTGCAGTCCCGGTCTGGTCTGACGGCGTGGCGTAGGGCTCTGAACGGGAAAGCGGGGAGTCATGCCGCAGCCTTGCCTAGCCTTATCTCTCTGAAAATAGGGGCGCGTTCGAGCTCTTGCTGTGCCGTGGGGAAGGGCACAGGCCTGGGGGAGGGACGAAGGGGTGTGGAGGAGTCTCGAGAAGGGGTCATGGCGGCTGCCCTTAACGATCAAGTCGGCGGGAGTAGCGCTGGGTATTTCGGGGGCTGCTGGTTTTTCTCTTTTCGTGCACCCCATGGCGTCTTACTACTTCAGACGACGTTTTCACCCTGAGGCCCGTCTATAGTCTGCTCAATTCCCCTACTGGCTTCTATCTTCTCTGTGCCTCTTCACGTCTTTGCGAGCTCTGTGGACACCCTCATGAACTCCCACGATTTTAATCTGGCCATCCCTTTTTAGAGTAAACGTTCTTGGCCGAATGTTTGAAGTCTCTGAGTCAAAGGGAAAATTAATTTATCTCTCCTTTGCCGCAGCCTTGTTCTTGTATGTTTTCTTACCCTTTAGGGTCTGAAACTGCCAAGACATTTTCCTGATCATAGAATATTGATGCAGCTTGCAAAGCTGTGAAACACAATAAATGTAATTCGCTTGCTGAAAGGAAATGATGCGGCACCATTTGTAGACAGGTGTCATGCTGGTGCTGCTCTTAGGGTGCTCTACTCTGCTTTATTTCTGGAATATCGTTTTTAGGAAGCCAGGAGTAGTTAAGGGTTTGGCTTTTTTAATAACCTGTCATGAGTGTCATAAAAACTTTTCCAGGATGCATGGATTCCTGTCGCAAAGTGAATACCATCTTTGTAGAAAATACGTATCTGCACTAAAAGACTATTAGAATGGAAAAAAAGTGCAGTTACATTCTATCAGTATTCTAATTAAGGGGTGTGTAATCTGTTATAATGTCATATGAAGGTTGTGGAAAGAATGCACTGAAAAATAGTTTCATTATTTGATTCAAAGCACATTTGAAATTGCAGAGCTGTTGGGAACATGGGGAAAGTCTGGACAGTAAGATCATTGCATAACTTGCACAAATGAGGCAATGGAAGGGGCTTAATGATTCCATAAATATAGTGTGTAATCTTTTTGAAAACGTTTATAATTTATGTAAGATAATTGTAATTTGAGATACTAGACTAATTTTCAGTAAGATGTAATGTGTAAGTGAAGAATAAAAGGACTTGGTAACCATGGGGATGGTTACTGTTTTGACTGTGGAGGCAAAAGCTTGCTTAGTGTGATTGGCAATTGTCTGCAGACCTTTATATATAAAGATGGGTGGCGTAACATTTGGTATATTATGACTGGATTTCTACATATTCTTTCTGCCAGCTGTAGGGCATTGATAGCTGTCCCTGAAGCTGAGAAGGTTGTTTCAGCTTCTGATTGTAGAAAATGGATGCAATTTTAACTGCCTCTGAACTCTATTTTGGCAATGTTCAGTTCAGTGCAACAGATTTGAGTTTCTGGAGTTTTTGGGGTAATGGGTTTATTGGGACCTTGAGTAGTGACTTCTAATAAAGAGACAGAAGAAGCATGAATACTTGAGCTACTTAAGCACTTTTTACTGTCCTTGTAGATTCTGTTATTTTCTGCTTTGCAGATACCTTACCATTGAGGCCTTAACTGAGAAGCCTCATTGTTTGGCATAGTAGTGGGTTGACAAGAAGAAACATTTTTGTGAAATTTAAGCTGGTTTTAACTCTTTTTCTGGGAAAACATGAACTGCTGATGTCTCAAGACATTATTTATTGGAGCCTGATCCTGAAGGCAAAGCAGGTTGTAAGTGGGACATTAAAGGGGGATATTAAAGAACAAACAGGACTTGCAGCTTGCTTTTTTTTATGGTAGTTTTTTGGGAAGCATTTATTTTGGGTAGTGAGTGACATAGAATTTGGGCATACCATTTGTGCAAAGGATTGAAGTGTTGAAGATTGCTTGTCTCTTCCAACCTTGGTGATACTGTGATTTTTTTGTACTCAAAACCAGTCTTAAAATCTGACATTTCTGTATATTTTAGTAACAAGAAAGTGGCACTTTTTTCAAGTAGCATGTAGATTTCTACACAACTGTGGTGATGTGGTTTATCCATCCTACTTGAGGGCAGCATGCTTTGAAAATAGTTGTCTTATTTATGAAAGGTTGAATGGTTAAAGTTGTTGGTTAAAGTTCAAATTATCACAGCGACAGAACAGTGTTTTGAAAGTGAGAATAGAAATGATAGTGGTTGGATGCAGAATTGAAGAGAATGTAGTAGTTGAATGTACAATTGAATGCTAAACAAAGTCACAGTAAATAGCCAAGTGTAACGTAAGTTATTTTTCTGTGCTTTGGTAGCTTCTCTGTATGTATAACAAGTTCTGATTATCTGTATTGAAATACCTGCAATGTTCTGTTGAAGCTATTGGAGATATGCAGGAGGGAAACAATACTTCAGCTAACGGATGTGGCAAAATCCAAAGTGGCACTCAGAATGAGGCTGCTTTACTGGCCCTGATGGAGAAGACTGGATACAGCATGGTTCAAGAAAATGGGCAGAGAAAATTTGGTGGTCCTCCACCAGGTAATAATTTCTTTTGAGATAATGAAGCTGGAGTGAACGGTTTACTGCTTATTGCGAAATAAAACTGCATCAGAATTGTTTCTTCTTGGGAAAAATTTCCTGTCTAAAATTCCATGCATCTTTTTACTAGCCTATATAAAATAGCCAGAGGAAGCCCTCTGAAATTACTTTCAAAATGGCACTGGAAAAAGAACTGGAAAAAGAAAGAGGGCTCAGCTTGTTTTTAAATTATTTAATAATTTTTTAACATCGTAATTATGATTTTTAATGAGATGAAATCATATTAAGTGTATTTGTTTGGCAAAGTTACTTTTATTAATTTTTAAAACTCTTTTCTGGAAGTAGGTGTTTTCCATAAATCTGGTCATTGGCATTAATTATATACCTCTACTTTAAATCTTTACGTATTTTCATACTTACTTAAGATGGAAATTACCCTATTACTATAAGTGGTTTTCCTAGGCTAGATAAGACTTGAATGTTTGAGATGGCTTGTAAGAAATTGCAGTAACTGAAAATCAGAATTTTCGTTGTGAATTTTCGCTTGTTGAGGATGTGGTTTCTATAAATGCTTGTGTTGCTACCATAGGAGATAGTGTCACTGTCAGCTCTATTGTCCTGTTACCATCCAGTTTATACAACTGTTTATTGTTAGCCAGAGCAAGTTGCTGATTTGGCTCAACATTATCCTAAAAAAATATTTTGTTTTGCTTTGTTTTTTCCCCATTTCAGTTGGTAGCAGCAGCATAATTCTTGGTCATCTTAAGCAACTTGTGGAAAACCTATCTGTAGAGTGTTTAGCAACAACAACAGCAAAGTTAGGGAAGTGAATTATTACTTCTTTCTTTGAGTTCTCTGCTTTGATTGCTGCAGAAGTAATTTGGCAGTAATGTGTTTTATTGCTAAGTTAGTATGCAATTTTACGTAACCAAAAGGGGAGCTTTTTTTGAATAGTAGGTGGCTTTTACTTGCCGAGAATCAGTTACCAGGCAAAAGATGATGTTGCTTAGTTTGCTTAGTTAATAAATGAACATTGTTACTCAGTTTTGTCGTTACCTCCTTACACGTTCAAGCATAGCCTCCTCCCTTTTGTCCTAATTAAAGTGTGTAGTTGCTTTTGTATTTGGAGCTCTTAGAATGTGTGGTTTTGGTTTTTACTTTATGTAGGTAACTAGCGTGATGTGAGCAATGGCAGTACTAGCTTGCAAACATTGTGATTTGCCGTGTTCTGGCAGAGTTCAGATGAAGTGGTCATAAACGTTTTAAGTTGAAAATGGGAAAGGTTTTGAACACTGTCTGGAACACAACCAGGCTTTTTCCTAGATGAGCCATGGCAGTGTCTCCAAATGCACATCAATTCTGGTGCTTTGGTAGCTTCCCTATGTACCGTGTAATTCTTAACATAACACCTTGTAGATGAAAATATATTCTGTGAAAAGGCAAAACAAATCCAACTCAGTTAAATTCTTTTTTCCCATGATTAGGTGCTCTTTGGTGATATTTGCATGAAGGAAAATGTTTTAAGTTAAGTACAAAATCGCCTAAGTACAGTTTATTCTGAAGTTCAAACCAAAATACTGCATTTAATGGTCTTGTTAACTTCTGACTGATTTTCTAATTATCTTACAGTTTGTCAGCAGTAATTTTTTGGCCTTGCTTCCTTTTACACTGTCTTTTCATACTAGTACTTACCAGATTTTATGTTACTTTTTTTACCAGCTCTGTACTCCGTGCATTCTGTCCTGTAGAGAAGCTTTCTTACTTTGCTTTAGAAGAACCTGTTAGTTGTGATTTAACTGATTACCTACCTTCTGCCAGATTTGTCTAATGTGTTTTTAAACAATCAACCGCTTTTTAAATAAATGCATATTTGCAGAACATAACTCCATGTTTTAAAATGTACATATGCATTTTTGCAGTATCTGTTGAACATCCTTTTCAGTGTGTAAGGCAGTCCTTAGCTTAAGAACAGAGGCCTGGATCTTCTTGTAACTTTAGATGTGAGATAGGGACTCACTTGCTCTTACTTGCTCCAGCCAGTGTAAACTATTGTCTGTTCTAGAGGAGAAGTATTCAGTCTTCTTGACTACTGAAGAAAAGATTGCTCCATATTCTATTTTCCTTAGGGAGTTCTGGTTTAGTGGGAGAGTGAAGGTGGAAGCAAAATGATTTGGACCTTTTAAATGATGTCATGCAAGAAAAAAAAAACAAAACAAAAAAAACTGCACTGGGGACTCTGACCAAAATGTTTTTAAAAATGTGAACAAGAAATGCAGAGAAACATTTGCAACTTGTAGACTCTTAGAGCAAACCTATCAGTATTTTAAGTACTCCAAGTTCAGTTGGTTGTCCTGTAGATTCCAGCGAAAAAACCCGAAAGATGGAATTAAATACAAATTGCAGGCTTATTTTTAAGTTAAACATAAGAAAAATAAGAATTAAATAATAGATAAGGATATGCTAGGTTTAAATTTGGACTGAAAATAAATCACTTATATCTCCAGATGAGGGGGCAGGGGAAGTGTACCTCTGTGGTATTTGTACTAAGATCGTTGCACTCTTTACTTTAAGGTTGGGAGGGTCCTCCACCACCTCGTGGATGTGAAGTTTTTGTGGGTAAGATTCCTCGTGATATGTATGAAGATGAATTAGTTCCTGTTTTTGAGAGAGCTGGAAAGATCTATGAGTTCAGACTGATGATGGAATTCAGCGGTGAGAATCGAGGCTATGCTTTTGTCATGTACACTGCTAAAGAGGAAGCCCAGCTAGCCATAAAGATCCTTAATAATTATGAAATTCGTCCAGGGAAATTTATTGGTGTCTGTGTAAGCTTGGACAACTGCAGACTATTTATTGGAGCAATTCCAAAAGAAAAGAAGAAAGAAGAAATACTAAATGAAATGAAAAAAATTACGGAAGGAGTGGTGGATGTCATTGTTTATCCAAGTGCCACCGATAAAACTAAAAATCGTGGCTTTGCTTTTGTGGAATATGAATCTCACAGAGCAGCTGCAATGGCTAGAAGGCGGCTAATCCCAGGTAAATCTATTTGTAATTGAGTTTTTGGGGGAATATCTGTCTCTGTTGTGCAAGGGACAGGGTGTTGAATCATTGCTGTCTTCCTTTCTTTTAAGATATTCTGAGACTTACAAAACTGATGTAGTAGCTTTCAGCTCCAAGAGGATTTATGTTATTTGTTCATGGATCAAGTGGTTTTTTGGTTTGGTGTTTTTTCTGTTGTACTTTCTGGGGGGAGATTTTTGTTTTATTTAAAGAAGATGGAATTTAAGTTGTTTTATAAATGCAATTTACTGTAGTTTACACCAAGATATGTATTTTTTTGGGGACTCATCCAGTTTTCATTTGCATGCTTGGATCCCTGCACATGAATTATCTTTAAGCTTAAAAATTAGAATGCTTAGAATGTGGCCTTTTTTTTTTTTTTTAGTTTGTCATGAGTGATTTTATTGATGTTTCATATTTTTAAAGTGTTTGAAAGTAGGTTTTAAATATTTTACTAGAAGATAAGAGTTTAAAATGTGGAAGACAACTTTGCACTTTGTATCTTTTGAGGGAAGGAATGTAGAAGGGTTTGAATACACTGAAAGAAGATAGAATAGGTCACATTACAGTTGAAAAGGAATTTCTAGAATAATTAAATAGGAAATGAAAGAATGTAGTTGGAGAAGTGAAGTCATTGAAATAGGTAATACAGCATTGGCCTTGCTGAAGTAAATGGCAAAGCTCCCTGCACTTAGTTAAGGCTAAGATGAAGGGAAGCCTAGTGTTAATTTGACTTATATAGGTCCTGCGAAGTAATGGGAGTAATACGTCCAGATCACAGAGCGTAAAATAAACTAGTTGTATAATGTTAAAAATGTTGCCCTGAAATGAGTAGGAAGGTGGGTTGTTTGGGTTTTGGGGTTTTGGGTTTTGTGTTGTGTGGGTGGTTTGGGTTTTTTGTGTGTGTGTGTATTCATTTTGATTTGTTTTTTTTAGTTCATAATTTCAGTGTCTTCTGCAACATAGTGTGTTGTGCTACTGCATATACATTTAGATGATAGTTTTCCGGGTGTTCACCTACTTTCTAAAGTGTCAATATTATTGAGGAGACAGCATTAACTGGTAATGTGTTGCTTATCATTGCTTTACAGATGTGTACATATGTGTCATGGAATCACCAAGTCTGTCTTGCTAGCTTATGGTACTTAATAAACCCAAAGGGTACAGATAGAATAATTTGGATTTTTGCAGAGTCATATTTTATTTAATAATTTGAGAGAACAATATTTTATATGTTTTGCTTAAGTAGATGCAGGCAAGAAAAACTAGATTGATGTGGCATGCATTATGCTTGCTTTTTTGTAGAGGTAGTTGACAAGAATTATTTTGTTTTACTTTGCATACTTATTACTGTAATGCTTCTTTGCTGTAGGAACGTTTCAGCTCTGGGGTCATGCTATTCAAGTAGATTGGGCAGATCCTGAGAAAGAGGTTGATGAAGAAACAATGCAGAGAGTTAAAGTCTTATATGTAAGAAATTTAATGATGTCTACTACAGAGGACACAATTAAAGCTGAATTTAACAAGTTTAAGCCAGGAGCAGTTGAACGTGTAAAGAAGCTCAGAGACTATGCTTTTGTTCATTTTTTCCGCCGAGAAGATGCTGTTGCTGCGATGTCTGTAATGAATGGAAAGTGCATTGATGGAGCTACCATTGAAGTAGCACTAGCGAAGCCAGTTAACAAGGAGAGTACTTGGAAGCAACATTTTAATGGTCAAATAAGTCCCATTTCTGAAAATCTCTTAGGGTTTCCTAACAAAGAAGATGGTCACCAAAAGTCCTTAGGGAAACCAAGTCTTCCAGTTCGTCTTAATGGTCATCATGGTCCAGGCCCTTCTGAAGTTGAGAGATGTACCTACCCATTTTTCCCAGGAATAAAGCTTACACCTATTAGCATGTATTCTTTAAATTCCAGTCACTTCAGTTCTGCAGCAATGCATCTGGATTATTTTTGCAATAAAAATAACTGGACACTACCAGAATACTACTTGTATTCAACCACAAGTCAGGATGGGAAAATACTCTTGGTGTACAAGGTGCTTATTCCTAGTATTGCAGATGGTTCCCAGAGTTATTTCATGCCAGACAAACTCTGTACAACAGTAGAAGGTGCAAGAGAATTGGCAGCTCAGTTCACACTTCTTCATCTAGGTAAGCATGAATGCTTCAGCTGAAGCTATTGAAGTTACTTTAAAATTGTTACTTGTGTATAAATCTTTGCTTATGTGTGTATCTATATTAAAAGTCGGTCAGCCTATAGGAAAACTCTTCCTTGCATAATCATCCGAGTTGGGACCATCAGATGAGAGCGCTGAAGAAGCACCGTGTAAACATCTCTACAGTGCAATGATAGGGTCATTTTTTGCTTGTGTTAACCTGCTGTAATGATTTGTAAGGAAGAAATAGATGACATGATAAGTGACAGGTGTAAGGCCATATGTATGAAGATTATGGTACTGAGAATTTGAATGGCTATGTTCTAGATTTATTATTAATAGAGAAAACAGAAGTAGTAAATCCATACTCAGATAAATAGGTTTGGGAAGCCTTTTTGAGGCTTACGGTTAAAGCAGAACATCATTACAAGGCTCTACATCTATTGGTTTTGGGCAAAGAGTGCTGTCAGTTACTGTGTTAGGGTTTTTAACCAGAAAACAGGAGAAAATAGGGACACTGTTACTTTTACTTACTTTAGAAGTCTAGTATCTTCATTTATATGTATTCTGTTTCTTTAAATGAGAATGCAACTAATAGAAAAGGGAAATTGTCATGTTGTAAAATGATATGGTGAATTTTGCACTGCTGTTGACAGCATTATCCTCTTGCTATATAAAGTAAGTACATAAATAATAGAAAAAAAAAATGCTCCAGCTAGTTCCTGACCAACATTTTTGAAAACATTCAGCACACAGAATTGATTTCTAGTGGCAGTTTGTTTCATGAGTAATTGCAGCCATCATTTGATCAAAGTTCATCCTCACAGAAATCAGAATTTGGTGCTCAGAGTTGAAGACCGTTTCCAGGCCGTACTGTAGTAGTTTGAAATTTCTTCACATTTTCAGGCAAAGCTTTGTATATTTATACCACTTGTTTTTTTTGAACAGTTTTTCTTCAGTTTGGTTAGCATTTCTGTTGCATGGTTTCTTCCAGTGTGACTGGATCAGTAGATTCATCAGTATCATGGAATGAATTCTTACTGCTCTCTTTTAGAACAACATACATGTTTTTCTGTCATTACCAACAACATTTCTAATGAATCCTAAAGCCAAGGGTTTACTTTTAAAAGTTTGCTTGCTTTCTTTTTTCTCTTGTTTTGTTGTGTGTGTGTATGTGGTTTTTTTTGTTTAGTGTGGTGTGGTGTTTTGGTTTTTGGTGGGTTTTTTTTGTTTGTTTGTTTTTCAGTGTAGAATTTTTTTATATAAAGAATTATGTTGGAGATGATGGGCTTCACCTAGTTTCCTGTCTAGTTGTAGAAAGTTGTGGAGTTTTTGGGTTGTGGGGTTTTTTTTCTGTTTGTTTTTGTGGTGGTTGGGTGGGAGAGCTTTTTTTTTGTTGTTGTTTGTTTGTTTGCTTGGGTTTGTTTTTCTTTTATTCAGAAATGCCAGAGTTGTCTGAGAAGGGAGTGGTTTTGTTTTGTTTTGTTTTGTTTTTTGAGTAGTGGTAGTCAAGTTCTTTTCAGGTTTCTTAAAATACCTAGGAAGTTCAAACAGGTTGTGCTTCAGTTACTATTATTTCTGTTTATTAATAGACTGTGTTTTTTCACATTCCGGTTTAGAATGTCAGCTTTTTTCAGCTATGAACTTTCAGGTTTGAATGGAGTGGTTTTTTTCTATGGATTTGCCTAATGTGTGTGGTCCAAGCAGTGTCTGAGATACCAGACTTGGTGATCCTGTATAGTGCAGCTCTGGACATAAGCACACGAAGATAATAAAATCCAATAAATAGTTCTCTTCTGATTTGCTGTGCGTGCATTTAGGGCCAAAGTCTGCACGCACAAGTGAGAAAGCCTGCTTCTCTTTTAGGTGTGTAAGGAGAAGTGAGAACAGATGAAGTGTTTATTAAAATCCTTTTACTTTATAATTTTGACGTGTTTCTGGTCTGTTATGATTGATAATCTCAAAGCACTCTGGATTTTTCTGAGATTTCTATAAACTTGTCTTTCTTGGTGATTCACATAACAGGAGCCTTGCTTGTTACTGGATACCGTAGTCCTGAACAGACAGCAGTACAACAATTAACCACTTGGTGTCACCTGAATATTTTGAAAACGATGCTTGGAGAGAGTAGAGAAAGCTATGGTTTCACTGAAACATGAATAAGCTGTATTTTAATGTTATTAGTTTTAAGTTCTAAAAGTTTAAAAAGTTCTAAACTTCTAAAAGTTAAACTTTGTAAAGTTTTAACCCTGACTTGTAAAGCACTACTGCATGAAATCTTTAAGAAACTTGAACGAGTAAATTCACCACAGTAAGATATCATGATTGCTTCACCTTTTTCAGTGCTGTTTACGTTTTAAGTTTAGGGATCTGTGTTCAGCATCAGGGTATTGGAACAAAAGGGATTTTAGACTGTTGTCTTCGATTTTGGACATTAAACTTTTCAAGTTCAAATATTTTTATTTTACTGTTTTGTTGTAGGGATTTTCATTACTTCAACACTGCCTTGGTTTGCTTTATCGAAATAACTGTTGCTGTTGGAAGAGCCAACAGCCTGGCACAAAATGAAAGATGTTAAAAAATACAGAAATTGATAGCTTTGTTTAGCAGATATAAGTGATAATTGGAGGTTGAGGTTTAGAAAGGTTCAGGATGTGGTATGAGGTGTTTCTTAACAGTATGCATTTTTAAGTCTTAAATATTTATCAGATGACTAACACATAATGGTTTTTAATCACAGCCCCCGAGCAAGCATATATAACTTTGCTGTCCTGAATGCAGTGTAGATGGATAGTAGAGGTGAGTAAATCTCCCAGGTTTGTGTTTGATTCAGGATTTCCTCCCCTGAAAAAGTATTAGCTGTGCTGTTAAAGTGTTCCCAAAGCTATTTGCTTTTGTGAAGGCTGTAGAAATATTCTGTCCACTTGTTCTCTTTTTGAAGGAGACCATAGCTATACTGCATTAGACCTACTGATGGATCATTGAGGCTGATGTTTGTGAGGATTGTGTAGCACAAAAGGAAGGTTATGTTTTTACTCCTAAAGTGACTTGGGAGTAGTTTTTTAGTCATTTCTGGTTGATTTAAATTTCTTCCTTGGGTTTGAATTTATGTTCACAGGTGGAGCTGTTACTACACCAGTGACTTAAACTATTTCTTTGGTTAGTTAGCTTCATGGAAAAGAGACTCATATCTTCTATGATTAGCAAAATGTGTTATTTTTAACTTTCTACATTTCTACTCTACAAGAGTGAATATTACCTTTTTCTCATAATGCTATTGTGGGTGAATTTAAGTTTGGATGTTTGTCACTTCAGAAGTCTCTTTCATTGTTTTGGAATGGGGATTGCAGTCTTCTCTGAGTGTTGTGAGTTGGTTTAAAAAAGCTTATGAAGCAGTTCAAAAATAGAATTAAATCTGTGCTTAGTGTTAACTTCACTGCTGAATCAAATCTGAGTCACCCAGGATTTGTCTTGATGATGCTGTTATTTTCCTGTTTTCTGCTTCTTATGGATTCAGAACGTAAAGTTAGAAACCTGGGCCTTTGTAGAGGAACTTGGAGAAAAATAAATAGGACTATGAAATCCATGAAACGACTGACTTAAGAGTCAGTTAGAGAACTGTATTTACTGTCCTTTTGGAGTTCCCTTGATGACCACAATGAAATTAGGTTTTGTTTATGCAGAGTATGTCTGTCAGAATTTGCTGCTTAGCTTGTAGCACACTCTGATGTATTCAATACATAGTATGAAAGACTGCTGCTATAATACATTTCATGTAGGTAGCAAACTCCTGTAACTCCTAACAGTGATCTTATATGCACAATAAAGTTGTCTTAATATTTCGTGCTCAATGGAGCTGAAATAGAGGGTCGTTATAAAGTTTGGTTAAGAATATATATATATATGGAGAGGCATACATATACAGACTGAGAAAACAGTACTACAAAATGTTTGGATTTTTTTTTTTTTTTTTTTAAGTGTAAAGCTTTTAGGAAAACCAGAGATTAATATGTTTTAATTTTTCAATTCCCTTCTTTTTTTAGGTTCTTTCTGATATTGTTTGGAATATTGACTAAATACTTTCTTAATGATTTGAATAGTCTTAGGGGGGAAGTAGATAGGGAAGAGTGCCACATGGGCATAAGCTTGTGAATGCTCTAGTTACACCATCAACTTAAGTTCATTAAGTCCATCTTGGAATAAGAAATACAGTATGCTTGCTGAAATAAAAGTTTCTTCTTTTTTTCCCTCTCTTTTTCTGCAGCCAACTTTGTACCTTATTTGGCTTGAATTACCCTGAAGTGAAGAAGAGAAGTTCAGATTTTGTTGCTGTGGATCTTGTCATAAAAAGAACACAACACTGATCATAATTACTGGAAATTCATGTTACATGTTTATTGATGAGTAATTCTTCAAAGCACATGCGTGTGTGTGTCTCTGCCTTAGACATTTAACTTAAATATTAGTGAAATTGAATGTTAAATTGTTTTGGTTAGCTTGATAAACTTCGTTTTGAAAAGATAATTTGTTTAAAAGATTTTTATTATCTGTAATGGTTTATACAACAGTAACTTATTTCTAGTGTTGAAATAATTTATTACAATTCCTACTCTTGTATTTTGAGTTTCATGCAGAATTTCTACACTTCCTGCTGTAAGAAGCAAGTCTTAAGCAAACAGAAAACAAAGGAAACCGCACCACCTGTTAACCCTACCTTTTTATATGTAAATGTACATAATGTGAAACTTAGATACCGCACTCCAATTTGTTTCTGTAACTTGGTGTAGAATTTTATAGGAAGAACATGTCCTGTTGGAAACCTTTGCTTCTAATATAGCAGTACATCAATGGAGGAGTGGTGTTTTGAAGAATTTTGTGAGTATACCATCAAGCTACATGAGATCTACTGCTGTAGTCGTAACGTTGCAGTTCAATACCTTTGATAATTCTGAGAGAAAGAAATGAGCAGAAGAAAAATCTTGACACATACAAATAACATACGCTTTTTCTGTGCAGATCACTAAGTTGTATTTCCTGTTGTCAGCACCTCTCTGCTGGGACACGTGTGCTTCCATGTTCTCAAATGCCTTATTCTTAGCCCAGGCTGTCCTTTGTAACCAGCACTTCTACTTGTCTGTGGTAGCCATATTGAACAGCAGCTCACTAACTTTCTAAGCAGACCATATTCTTCTTAACACTTTTACTTAGCATTAAACTGAAAATAATTTTAATGGTTTTAATCGGGTATATGTAATTCATTTTGTGTGAGCCATCTTTATTCTTATTGTGACTATTTAGCATTTGTCAGTGAAGTGTTTTGAATGACAAAATCTAAGACGTCTTCTGTAAGATCTGAAAGTAAAACAGTAGATCATCTTTCTTTTGAATTTGTTATGTAGTTACAGTTCCTGATCAAGGAATGGGTCAAGTGGTGTATATTAAGTCTAAGGGTCTCACCTATGCAAGTATTGTTTGTAATCTGTTTTGTCTGAAAAGTGTTTGTAAAAAAGAAATTTTACATAGACAATGATACAATGGAAAGATTTGAAGTTGAATAATTTTTCTTAAAAGCAGTCACTTAATGTTGTTCATTACATATTTGGATTTGGTTCAATGTGTTTCATCGCCATATTGGATTATCTTTTTTGGATGTTAATTTAGATGCAGTTATAGAAGTTAAATTTTATTTGTATTTGATATTAGCTACACAGTAGTTGTTTTAAGTGTTGTAATTTCTGATGTTGGAATCGTGTTTGACTTCTATACTGGAATTAACATATTAAATTTATGCTGTTAGTATTTGGTGTGTGGAAAAAAAATACTTATTTTACACATGGTCATAAACGTGTTTTGCAGGATTTACTTTGCATTCTCTAGTATTAGGCTTTAGCCAGAGGCTCCAGTGCAACTCCTTTACTCAACAAGAGGAAGGGTAATGAAGTGGCTTAGTGAGACCTTGGAAAAAAAAGAAAACCCAAGTTTGCTTAGCAGTTTCTATCACATTTGAAAGTTGTTGAACTGTTAGGAAAGAAGAGGGAGGCTTACTTTACTTCATATTTAAGCCAAGCAGTCCCTGAAGCCAAGACAAAAATCAAGTGTTTGAAGTAGCGTTCTACATTATTATGCTGATGGGGGGGAACCAATTTAAATGTATTTGTGACTGGCAACATGAGAATTTTAGTACACACACTGCTGAAATGAACTTTATTTTTCAGGTGTCTTAAGGCTCATTTTTCTTATTGCAATTGTTTTATTTAGACATCCTCAACACTTTGAAAATACAGTAGACTTTTTGCATGTGCAAGAAAGGTTTGATAAAACAATATTCAGTAAAACTTGTAATGGAAATTTGAGGCAATGAAACCTAGGGGCAATTGATAGCCGCTTTGGGGAACTGCACAAAGATTACATAGCACTGAAACTGATACCCATAGGACGGGTGACTTACCCAGTGACCAGAAGGCGGTACTGACCGCAGTTGTAGAAAGATGTGGGATTGTAGTTTTCAGGTGTGTCCTTGTTCTGATTTGTAAGTGTGCTGCCATCTTTGAAGCAGTCTTGTGCAGAAAGCAGTTTTGCTACAAACCAGTAACTCCCATGATTAACATGAGCACATACCTTGGCAGTTATTTTCGCTATTTCCAGTAAGCGTGACTGAAAAACAATGAATTTGTTCTTTGTTTTGCAGAGAAGAGCAGAGGTGTAGGGAGCGAGCAGCTGAAGCAGCAGTAACAGTAGCTGTAATTCAGAGTTTTTGAAGTTCAGAACACATTTAACATCTTCAATGAGTGAGCAAAATTGCAAGCATTTGTTATATTTACAAAAATCTCGATGGAGCTTATTAACCTTTGGGGGAAAAAACCCAAAACCACCAACAAATGGCCAAAAAGCTAAACCCCAAACCACATATTTCTTCTAAAAGTGTAACAAAGGGAGAACATGGTGTTAGTAGTAGTGCTGTATAACTCATAAAAACGAATACATATACCATCCTGCACTACAACTGAAGTAGAAACTGGGAGGTCCCTCTGAAAATAGAGGTCACTGATTTTAGTTAAACAGAGTTTGGTTTATTTGCACTGAACTCATTGTATTAAAAACTTACCCTAAATAAGAAAATACATCCCTTATCCTTACAGTCACCCTTTATGTCTGCTTGCATGCCCTTTAAATTATTACTACTAATATTAAGTATTACTACTTTATAGTTGGTGACAGATGGTAAAGTTCTTTCAGAAAGCTAGGGCAGAGTGTAGCTGACATGAAAGGCAACTCTCTGTGCTCTGACAATCCAAGGAAGGTAGTATGTGAAAGCACAAGTACTGAAATACTCCACATAGATAATTAATGTGTTTTATATGCTGTTAAAATCCACTCAAACATAAACCCCACAGCTATATGAAAGTCGAAGTGCCTTGATGAAAAACTTCATGTAAAAGATCTCCATACTGCTTTGGCCACTTGCCAACAAACAAGTACCCATTCCAGTAAGTATATGAATTGCAGCTTCAGGCTTCCAGCATTTTTGCTGCACTGCCAGAGGCTTGTGGCTGCTATTGACTTACTGTTTCCTGCAGAGGGAAGTATTCACTAGTGTGTGAAACCCAGATCCTGAGTCAAATTATCTTCCTCATAGATGGAAGTGTGTCTATGTCTGAGCAAAGAATAGACTCAGATGGCAGGAGTGGTATTCACTGAGTTATGTGGCTTTTTAGAAGTCAATACAAGTGATAAAATAGCTCTCTGATCAAAGAAAGCTTATTAGGAAAAACAAAAGAGGCATCATCAGTCTTGCCTCTTTATGATTCAGGAGCCTAACTCTGGGTTTGTGTTACTGATGTTAATCTAGTGAAATAGAAAAAAATGGCTCTGGAGGTTCCTACTTCTCTCTGGATGGATGCTTCCATCTCAACTCTATATTCCCTTCTGCCAAAACTGATTTCTGTCACAAATGTTTGAGGAGAAGGCATTACTCCTGGATCCCAGGATGTTGTGAGGTGATCATGTGTTCCAGAAGTAGCCTGTCTGTTCTGAGTGCTTTGTCTGATCCCTGCAGCAGCAGGGCTCTTCTGTCCCTTATGCCTCCCTTGCTCTGCCGTTAGATTGAACAGCAAAGGAACACCAATGAAAGGTTTTTGGTTTGTTTTTTTTTAATCTCTGGTTTTAAAGACAAAAAGTAAAATAGGCAACCCCTCTGACCCCTAAAACCCACCTCGAATTAACTACAGGGTAGCATTCATGAGAGAAAGCTACCTGAACTCATAACACTGAAGCATATGTTTTGACAAAACTTTCATGGCATATTTTTCCTTAAAAAAAAACCAAAAAGGCATATGGTTTTTGGCTACTGTGAAATCACATTTATTTTGTCCGTACTAGTCAAGGATTTAAGCTAGGAAAGTGGTGGATTAAGACTGTAGGAAACAGCACCCAGTTCGTCCAGCTGTGAATTTCATTATGTGACCCTGGCACATGACTGAATTTTACTATGTGACCCTGTGGTAAGCCCAATAACAGATGATGAAAGCATGTCTTCTGGAAAGGCATGAAAGTCTACAAGGTGCAGTCTTGCAACATAAATAAGGATCAGAGTTACCTAACTAAGCAGGTGCAGTACTTCATTGCAAAAATACTTGATTTCACATGTGCAGTGGGTATTACCTAAGTATTTGGTATCTCCTCTTTAAGCTCAGGAAATTCTCAGGGCTACCTACCAGCTCTATATGCTGGTAACAACTTGTCTCTCTGAATAGCTTTCAACTGTATTGTCCTTGCTTCACTATCACAATCTCATGGGAAACTTGTCCAGCATCTCAGTAACTACTGAATAACACTATAGGAGGATTCCAGTAAGTTGTGAAGCATGTCAAGTTCAACACTAACTCTGGTGAACCTGCACAACAGAGCTCACAAGCCAGTCCTGTTCCATAGCTGAACTGGTGAGAGCTGTTCATTAACAGAGCTTTCTTCATCTGATTTTGGTTTATCTCCCTAGGAGGAGGATCATAGATTCCAATGTAGAGGGTCCTGGAGCTGAGCTACCGGCAGGCCACAGTCTCCAGTTTCTGAGAGCAGCTGGAGTGAGGTGCTCTGACCAGAGAGTTTGGCAGCAAATGTGGATGCCGATATTCACAAAAGTACAGTGTGTCTGTCTAATTGAGAAAGGCTTCCTGGGATCATGTGGACAAAACTGTGTGTTTAACATGAAATGTTTTTGTCCTAAAGTAGAACAGGAGTTCTTTAAGATCATCTGATTTTGTTGTTTTGTAAATAATTGTAATGCTTCTCTAGGCTCTTCTAATGCTAGAGGTAAGGGATGTGGAGCGTGCTATACCAATTAAGGCAAGCATCTGGTGAACTCTTAAAGGCTTCTGTACAAAGCTAGCTAACGGATTAACACTACAGTCTTTAGAAAGCTCAGCTTGCAGTTTTCTTCCCCTGTACTTCAAACCCTGATGAAAGCAAGCAGGCATAGCTGCTTTTAGTGCTGGTAAAAGCCTAGCACAAGAATCGTGCTGTAGTAGAGCGTTCACCAAACTTGTGCTGTCCTACCATAGAGTGGTTTGTCAGAAAAACCAGTTTTTCCATTTCGTGCTGGATTTGTGCTTGTTAAATTTCATTTGCATGCTATACCAGTATTTCTTAATAGAATGAAGCTGCTCTCCTCAGTAGGTATGACTTGACTTTTTAAAATCTATTCTTTAAGTTTCCAGCAATCCACTGCATTATGGAGAGAAAACTACAAGTAATAGTTTTGCATCTATTGAGATTCTTATTTTGGTGTTAAGATTTTCACATCCCTTCTTTGTTCAATAGCAGTTCTGCAGCTTTTCTGCTTAAGGAAGAAGTGGATGAATGTTGACCTTCCAGGATGTTAAAAAAATTCTGGACAATGGTAGTCTTCAGTGCAGAGGATGACCTGAACAGACACTCCCTCAGAGTTCTAAGTGTCTCATTATTACAAGCTAACCAACAGTAATTGAAAAGTCTCTTTCCTTTCTGTGGGCTTTTTTTTTTTTCTTCTTTTTTCTTCCATCCAGAGTAGAGAGATTCCTATTTTATATGCTCACATCCTAGTCCACTGTTTGTCAAACAGGAACCAGCTGAAATACTAGAGTCGTCTAACCATAGAAGAACATACTAGCAGCCTGAAGAAGAGAATCAACAAAGCTCAAAGAAGCTTCATGCCAGGATTTTTGGGAAACATTTCTGAAATTATTTCTAAAGTTCCATTTTATATGATACTTACTCATGGCAGTTTAACAGTTGATTAAAATAAAAGGGAATTTTGTTGGAACGAGTCCAGAGGAGGGCCAATAAGGATCAGAGGACTGGAGCACCTCTGCTATGAGGACAGGCTATGAGTTGCGGCTCTTCAGCCTGGAGAAGAGAAGGCTTTGATGAGACCTTACAGTAGCTTTCCAATACCTGAAGGGGGTCTACAGGAAGACTGGGGAGGGTCTGTTTACAAGGTCAGGTAATGACAAGATGAGGGGCAGTGGGTTTAAACTGGAAGAGGAGAGATTCAAACGATGTTAGGAAAGGGTTCTTTACAATGAGGGTGGTGAGGCACTGCACCAGGTTGCCCAAGAAGGTTGTGGATGGCTCCCTCTCTGAAGGTGTTCGAGGCCAGGTTGGATGAAGCCTTGATTGACCTGTTCTGGTGGGAGGTGTCTCTGCCTGTGGCAGAGGGTTGGAGCTAGATAATCTTTTAGGTCCCTTCCAACCTAAACCATTCTATGATTCTATAATTACAGTTGAGAAAAATAAGAATAAATAAGAATAAAGATCTAAGTATCAGTAGAACTATCACATAGATAGCTTTCATAACTTTTAAAAAAACATGTTGGATTATTAGGATTCATAATTGTAGAATAAGCAGAGGTTTGGCTAGAAATGAGAATACCCAAACAGTCTTAGTTAGTGTAAATAAGACTCAGATGTATTATAGCTCCTGAAAGTCAACTATGATTAACATTTTCATTGTGTCTTTACTCTTACTGGCCTAATTTCCAAGACTTCAGCAAGCTGTATCTCAAACTATACTGCCATGCTTATCATCCTCGCTTCATTGCTACTTCATCTTTTTGTGGACCTTGCTTAGCCTTTTTCCCCCATCAAATTTTTCTTTATCATAGAATGGTTTGGGTTGAAAGGGATCTTTAAAGAACATCAAGTCCAGCATCCCTGCACTGAGCAGGGACATCTTTAACTACATCAGGTTTCTCGAAGCCCTGTCCAGCCTGAACTTGGTCTTCAATTATTCTTCCATGGTAGGCTTCAGTCTACTCTTATGTTCAAGTGAGAGCTATTTGCTGCTTTCCCCCCTTGTCAGCTCACATTGGTGTTGTAAAAAATTTTTTAACTTAAAAAGAAATCCCAAACCCAGCACACCCTTCAGGCATATCTGTTCTGATTCTTTTACTCAAAACAGTTCTGACTGTTCTCAGTTAGATTGGTATCAAAATAGTCCCCTATTGAGCGTTTCCAAAATATTTACAGATAGTCCATCTTTAAGAATGCTTTTGAGATAAAGTACCAGAAGCTTGCTTTGAGTGTGGATTCAGCATCGCTAGCGCAGAGACTGCTGCCAGCTCAGCTCTATCCGTCACTGGTTATGTTTTCTGTTATCCTTAGCAGAGCCTGCAACAGAATGCTGTTGGAAGCTTGCATTACGGACTTCTGCTAAGCATCAAATACAATCTCAGTTCTTTTCATGATGAGTATTTTTTTACAAAGGGAGAGTTCAATCCATATACCACATCTCTGTATCTTTGCAAAGAAAATATATACTCAGCAGAAAAATGATCCCACGTGATCGGTGCATATATTTTGTATTAATATATCTAATAAGCAGGTACTGTGGTAGTACAGTATCTTAGTAGATTGTGCAAACAACTCATTAAGCACCTGATGAATTTTCAGTGTTCATTATCCGGTTACTTCTGAGAAATACGGCGAGTGGAGGACATGTGAAGCAAACTCAGGCCTTGGCAGCCAAAATGTCTATGGAAAATGAGCCATGGGATTGAAAGAGGAATTTAGAAGCAAAGTACAGAGAAAGTATACAAAAGTTCATAGTGAAGTGGGTCACCAGGTGGCAGAGATACATGGAGTAAAAATCCCCTAAATAAAGAGCAGCTTTCCGAAGTGGTATTTCAAGCTAGGGATGCAGAAAGATGCAGATTGTGCTAGCCCACTTCACTGCTAATTCTCCCAGGCTGCATTCCCTAACCCAAGATGCACCCAGATATCCATAACATCCACATCAGCTGCTCTGATCAAAAAGCTCTTGTAGCACATTGTGAATCCCTTCTCCAGAGAACTATTTTTTTATGAAGGACCATCTCTCTTCAGAAAAGTTATAAAAGAAAGAAGTGGCATTTAGTATTGGTATTGTAAAAATTGTTCCTGTATCATCAGTATCTAGGGTATTCAAAGTTTTTCAAAAGTAGACACAGTTGTGACAACAGAGCAAGAGCTTTCTTGTTTATGGAAGAGGGAAAGCTTAATGGTGATTTCCCTTCCATCACTGCAGATTTCCTTTCCATCTTGCAGAGTTTCATCTGCCTGAGCTGTCCCCACTGTGTGGTAAATGCCTCTATCAGTCTTGCTTAGCCTGGGCAAGAGACAACACTACTGTCTCTGCACTGTTTCATATGCATCCCTGCATGATGTCCAATTAATCAGAGTTGGATTTTTATTTTATAAGTATACAAATTAACAGGTCAGTACATATCAAGATATGGATTTGTTTGCCTCTACATTTTAATTAGTATTTAGCTTCCGATCTTTTGGGACTTGTCTGATACTTCCCAACACCCAGAGGCATAAGGTTAGGCTACCTGGACCTGGTCAGACACAGTCCCTGATGCACCAAGTTCAAAGAAGGGAAGAGAGATACTCCAAACACCTGACTTCAGGAAAGGCAAAGTGCTGAGAAGCTAGGATAATTCCAGATCCCCTTCTGGAGATGACAACAAAGGGCTTGCAAAGCCCTCACCAACCCTCAAGGTAGATTGGCCTTGTTAATAGTTCTGCTAAGTTAGCAGTGGAGAACCAAAAAGGCTGTAAACAAGTAACATTTAAAGCAAAGTAACGCTTAAACCATTCCAAAACAGAAATAAATATTTGGTGTATTTGCCAAGATGCATCTGAAGTCCTGACCTACATGAAAAAAGAAATGCATTGTTAGAATTACAGAGCATCTTCAATCTGAAAACATACCAGTCATCGCTGGGAAAAATGTACAGTTCCAGGACAGAGAATGACATGATTTTTTGACTTGAAAATATAAAAAGCTATTACCTCTGGGGAAAAATAATCCTAAAGAAAGAGCTTCACATGAAGCTCAGAGAAAAGTATCAGAGACTTTGGTTCCGGAGGGACAAACATTTGAGGAAGCATCATAAAAGCTAATTCTAAATATTTGGCTAAGCACTAGCTTAAGAAGGGATCAAGAGATAGATCTACAACTATTTAATTCACAGAATGTTAATATTATTGGTGAACAGATTTTTTCAAAGCAAAGCAAAACAGACACATGAGCCCAAAAATGCCCCCCAAAGAACAAACAAAAAATCATACCGAGTTAATTTTCCAGCAAAGACATCAGAATTTTGGAGAGCAAAGTGAAGACACTGATTTCCAAACATCAAGCATTCAAGCCAATCCTTAAATCATATCTCAATCAGGTCTGAAAGTCATGAGCAAGAGACTTAGGCAAAAGGGGGGGTGGGAGGAAAAAAGCAGAGAGCAGAGGCTTGCTTGTGATTTCCATGTTGGCTTCTTGTAAAAAAGATTTACTTCTTGTTTTTGTTGTTGTGGTTTTGTTATTGTTAGTTTATTCATTTGGGTTTCTTTTTTTTTTGGTAGTGGAAGTTTCACACATCATGCTGTCTTGCACTGGAAAAGCACATTGCATCTCAGCTGGAAAGAATGCGAGTACAAGCTTGACAAGGGAAAACCCATCTTACACTTTTCAACCAACACTGCTTTAAAAACATTATCATTAAACTGAATTCCTCATAAGACTGCACTATCTCTGTCAAACTAAATCCTGATGACTATCAGGAGAATAAAGTCAGTTGCTCAAGCTAGGCTTTGAAGGCAGCTGAGCTCAATAATAGCACTAATAGCAGCAGCCACATGAATGATAAAATGTGATCTCACAATGAATCCTTGTGTGTGCAAGGTACCGAACTGAGAGCAATATGTAATGATCATTATTCATATCGGCCTATGATGACAAGACAAGTAATGGTAATTTAAATTACTGACACAATGAAGGCTCTGGTTGTGAAATTAACTGACAGCTTTATGAAATAAAAGATGGGTTTTGGTTTTTTTGAATATTGGTAACTTTTATATCCAACTTTGTAATACTTGATAAGTGAAACATTTCAGAGGCTTTCAAGGAACAGTTTTTTTTTTTAATATGAGCTTATTTGATACTACTTTTTTTTTTTTTTAAAAGCACTTACTCATGCAATCCTAGTCAGACACCATGATAACAACATTTCAGAACAAATTTCCACTGAACAAAGATTCTGTACTGCAACTAATCCATTAGTTTTTACAAGTGAATGAGTAGTGCAGAAGAAAACAAGAACAGTCTCAAATCTGGCTTTGTTCAGCTGTGATGAACCAGAGCCTGCATTCAGTATAGCACATCCACAGCCAAAACTCATTACCAAGCATTTAAAATAATAGTTTGTTTTGGAAGGTGTGTGCACCACATAGACCTCAGACACGTGCTTATATTTACATATACTGAAATATCCATGCAGGCTAGAGAAGAGGCAAAGGGGAATGAAGCAAGGCTTGACTTGAATATATATTTATATATAAACTCTCTCTCTCTCTCTCTCTCTCTAAATTTATATATATTAACATATAATGTTAATATATATAACAATATATTAATATATATATAATATATATAACATAAATATATTTAATATATGATATGTATTTATATTATATATATTATAAATATATATAATTTTTATTCCCCCAGCTGTTGAATGCAAGTTTAATGGAGAAGGCTGAGGAACAGGACAATGACAGTGGTATCTTAACCTATACAGGTGAAGAAACCCAGGGCACAGAGAAAAGTGCTTGCCCTCCTGGGCAGGAGCTAGGAGTACTGCTGTAGCTTGGTATCTCTCGGAATACCTACCTTAGTGGGAACTCCATGGACAACAAAAGGGCTGTAAGTATGCAAAACCCTCCCATTCCAGACATACAATGAGTTTTAGCACATTTCAAAGGTAGGGATTTGGCTAACTTTGAGTTTTAAGAGAAATTAAAGACTGCCTTTCAAGTCAAGAAAACAGACAGAACGTATCAGTTCTCACTATGTTTTCAATTACTACCCTGTCTTCAATCCAACAGGAATAGCTTTTTTTTTTTTTTTTGTGGTTTTTTTGAGTTTGTTTTGTTTTGTTTTTGTTTTAGTTTGTTTTGGTTTTGGGTTTTGGGTTTTGGGTTTTTTTTTACTTTGTTATGGTACACTTCTGCTATTTTGAACCACAGTCTCAGCACACATTCACAGAAAATGACTTCTTAAAAGATGAATAAAAGAAAAGTAATAATTCTAACACTATGGCTAAGAGATTAATCTTACAGATAAAAAATTAAAAAGACATTTTAGTTAATTGACTTAATCAGCCCAGGCAGCTGAACTGCAGTAGTCTGTGATGTGAAAAACAAGGCACATGTGGGGCACTACTGGACTCACGAGTGACAGCTTGTGACAGGCAGGGAGAAGGAGACAGCTCTCAATGGGCAGCCCTACAACAGCAATACCGTCTCCTGTTTCTCTTCCCCCTTTGAAGTCTGGATGCTTACAGAAGCCCAGGAGTTTTGCCTGATAGGTTTTACCATAGGTACTGTAAATTCAGCCTTTTGATGTGAGTAATCTAGGAAGGACCTTGATAACTTGCCTTCTCTCCTGCATTTGGTCCATCATAAATGGATTACTGGAGGCCTATGCAAGCTTTTGTAACCTGAGGTGTAGAGCCTATCCCTGCTTCTTTTTCTTTCCCAGCTTCTCAGTCCACCCTCCTCAGACTTGAAGTGGAGGCACTATGGAAGGTGACAGCTGCTGGTGAAGCACTGAGTTTACTCCTGAGATCCAAGTGGCAAGGAAGGGTGGTAACCCTGCTTTCTGTGGCAAATTCCTCCTGTGGTATTTATCTACCTGCTGCCCCCCACTAAAGAAAACTGGAAAACGTCGTTTCACCCTGATGGCTACATCCCCATGGTGACAGCCACACTCACTTGCAGAAGCACCTTACAATCCTGAACCACTGTAGAAATATTCATCTGGTATCACACCTGCACAACTTCCATCTATTTATGCAATTAAAGTAGGCTACGAATAGTTCAAAACATGTGGCAAGACACACAGAGAGACTCATTCTGGCTCAGGGAAGAATCATAGAATGGTAAGGTTGGAAGGGACCTCAAGGATCATCTAGTTCCACCCCCCTGCCATAGGCAGGGACACCTCCCACTAGTACAAGTTACTCAAGGCCTCATCCAATCTGGCCTTGAACACCTCCAGGGAGGGAGCATCCACAACCTCCCTGGGCAACCTGTGCCAGTACCTCACCACCCTCATTGTAAAGAACTTCTTCTAGGAGGAAGTCTAAATCTCCCCTCTGCCAGTTTAAACCCATTGCCCCTTGTCCTGTCGTTTCAAGACCTTGTAAATAATCCCTCCTCAGCCTTCCTGTAGGCCCCCTTCAGATACTGGAAGGCTACTATCAGGTCCCCTCAAAGCCTTCTCTTCTCCAGGCTGCAGAGCCCCAACTCTCTCAGCCTGTCCTCAGAGGAGAGCTGCTCCAGTCCTCTGATTATCTTTGTGGCTCTCCTCTGGAGCCGCTCCAACACTTCCATGTCCTTCCTGCGCTGAGAATTTCACTGAATTATAACAAACTGAATTCCCCACAGACAACATGCTTGCATTTTTGACTGATTCAACCTTCTTCCCTCAGCAGAAAAAGGGTGTAAAGGAAACTCAGTAGCAAAATCATTGGCAGAAATTCAGTTGACTTCAATCAATGCCAGAGCTGATATTTCATTGTTGAAATTTTATTATGCAATGTTTTCTAGAAGAGGGATTGGATTAGAAATATCTTTGGTGTTTTTTCCTTACTTAAAAAAAAAAAAAGAGAGAGAGAGAGAGAGAGACAAGAAAAGAAAAGGAACAAGTATTGTAAACTTTTCATGCTTCTTACTTAAAGAAGAAGAAAAAAAAATATTAGGAGAGACCTACCAGAGAGTATTTAAAAACACTTGGTGGCTGTACAGTATCATTTGTTTTTGTTAATCACCATGAGTTCAGAACTAAATAGTAGAACAACCTATAAATAGTACTTGACTTCAGCAATAACTTTTCAACTCTTCATTACATTGGGAAAAGGATTAAGTTACAGCTTTTTGATTCACTGAAACAACTATGTCAAATGTATATTATTTACACATAGCATGCCAGCAAGAGGATGGAGTAGCTCAGTCATCCCAAATCACCCAGTATCACTGTGGAGTACTTCTTTACTGTTAAATGTCATTCTTACCAAGAGATAGGGATTAACCTTTTCTAAACAGCATCATAGTGTGTGACTGATGAAAATGTGGTTCATACAAAGTGGAATTTAGCATGTGGGGAAAGGATTATATGGTAAATAGAAAGGCAAACTCTGTCCTGCTGGGTAGGTATAACATACTGGCTGTGCTTTCAGGGCAGGATTTGCTTGAGACCAGGTCAGCAGAAAAGTGCAGGCAAGCAAACAGGTCAACAGTATATCCTTGTGGCGATGGAAGCTACCAACATAAAGACTCAGGTAAGAATTAGCCACCAAGTTGAATGAAGTGTTTTCTCCCTTCTATTCTTTGCTCAGAGTAGCACCTGGAAGACTGTCTGGCTGTGTTTGCCATAGAACAGGAGAGAAGGAGCTCGGAGAACTACTGTGGTGGTCAAGAGCTGGAACACGTGTACGTGAGGAGCCACGGAGGGAGCTGAGCAAGCTCAGCTTGCAAACATGAAGGCTGAGGGAGGATCTGATGGCTGGCAGCCACTAGTGCTAGGGTGGGAAAGGATGGGCAGAAGACAGGCACAGACTTCTCAGAGGTGCACAGTGAAAGCACGGGAAGCAATGATCATGGATAGGAGCCTGAGAAATTCCACCTGATTGCAAAATGACGCCTGGAGAGAATGTAAAATCTCTCTCTTTGCAGATACTCAGAACTCACTTGAACAAGATCCCCAGTGTGTGATTTGACTTAGATATTGGTCTTGCTGGATTTCTAGACACTAGAAGTCCAATCTGACTTAAGCAAGGCCATAGAACTAGAAAGCACGCAGGATAATCCAAACCAAATGTCAGTTGCCCAGATGTGAGATAGTACATGCTAGCTGTGCTCAGCATCACCAGCGTTTCCAGAGGCTGACTAAGTCAGAAAATGCAACAGAGAACAGGAATGTCTAAAATTGAAGGACACCCCTTTGCATGCTCCTTTCTCATCAAGCCATATCAGGTATTCATTCCCCTGCTCCCCATCCCAGTGTACCCCCTGTGGTTGCTGCCTGAAGACAAAGTATGTTCATCACAGTGGGAGTCCTGGCAATGCATGTCAGATAAGCCTGCTTCTTGCTGGGCTGTGGGAAGAGAAGCCTTTAAAGATTCCATCCTGTAACATCTTGACTGTATGCAATTTCCTTTCCTTTCTGTCATGTGTCTTCAAAACTCTCCTTAAGCTCTGCATGAATTCCACAAAGTATTTGTTTACTTTAACCTTATCCCAGTTTGAATTAAAATGAGTCTTGTCGTCTTTAAAATCAAGACAGCATGTAAAAATCATGTCTGTGTGCTTCTAGTGTATCAAAAAAAAGTTACAAACTGCATCCCTGCCTAACTGCTCAGGGGGTGAGGGGTTGATAATGTGGTAGTGTTGGTGTCTGTGTGAAAGAGACTCATTTACAGCAAAGGATGTAATGCAGAAAGGTTCAAGGATGTCTGCAGCAGGCTGCCGCATCAGCCCTGAAGGTCTGAGGATTTGCACCATTTTTTTCATAGTAACTTGTGATGGTTTTGCAAGAACTGTAGGTGGGGACAAATCAGATCACTATTTTCATATTTTGTAGGAAACAATAGTACAAATCTTCATTTAGAGGGCATGGTTTAAATCTTGTTTATTTTCTTACAAGTTATATCAAAGAAAATCTGTTCAAGATGACAAGAAAAGAAATCAAAACCCTAAAGTCTTTAATATTTTAAACGCAGAAAAGCAAAGCCCCAAGCTAGAATTAAAAAAGTTCAGAGTTAGTTTTCATTGGTTCCTTTTCCATCTTCTGTAACCCTACCTGGCCAGCATCCCAGCATACTGTGGGAGATACTAACAAAAGACTCAATCTAACACAGGTAATTACGTCTTTAGCTGGATATGTAGTTTAGCACTGTATAGGTAATTATTGGTTTCCATCTCAATGAAAAATTCACAATATTACTATGAAGTTAAAAGAAGATAGTTAAAACTTTTTTTTTTTTTTACTTGTTTTAGATGTTCTTTGCTATTTTTGAAGAGGTGCCACTGGGGAGCTGCCATAGTACAGATCTGTCTTTTTAGGAAGACCAGAAACCCTCTTAAGATACTCTTGAAGGAAATGAAGCACCCAAATCTATTCACCAGATTTTCTCAGATCACTGCTGCTCCCATTACTATGACAGTGGCTTGTCCCAGGGCTTTGCTCATCTGAGTCAGGACTTGCCTACAGTTTGCAACCAAGTTTTCCTCATGTCCAGTTTTACCGCTGTGCTTTCCTTGATACCACTCTATGAATTAATCAGTATTTTGTTCACTGATGTTCACAAGCAGTAGTCTTCCTTCCTCTACTTTACTACTAGAACTAACTTTTGTATCACCTAATGCATTTATCATTTATCAAACCCCAGCACCACTAGCTTTCATCAATTTGTTGAAACTTTTTGTCATGGGGTTTAGTTTGAGCTCCGACTGCTGGAGGGAAAAAAAGAGAGCAACCAATTAAGTGATGCTTTTCTGCTCTTGTTAGTTATGAAAAAGCCCCCAAACTTCTAAATGTGGCTCAAGGGAACTCTGGCATTTCAAAAATGAGAAGACAATAAATTTTTAACAAGATGTATGAAGCATGCTGTATATAATTTTAGTGCCATTTGAGGGGTCTCTCTCAGGAGCTTGGCAATATTGCACTAAGTGCATGTTTTTAAGGGTTACCGCAGCTTTCAGTGTTTCTTTTCAGGTGGTTGTTATAAGTTAAAGAGTTGTATAGTCTGATGAACACAGGAATCTGAGTATTGTTCATCCGTTTAGCTTTCCTGTCACCTTCCCAAGACCATCTCTTTGTCTTTGCAAGTAGTCTGAGCAGAGCCATCTGTCAAATGTTGCAAGAGACGAGCGAACATAGAGATCCCTGTCTCATCTCACTGGACATGCCAGTCAGTAAGGGCAGTGCTTCAGACTTACCAAGATTATGACTACCTCCAGTTTCTCTCCAAGAAAGAGCAATTAACCATCACCAGAGCTTCTCATGGAATGCTGTCCATATCATCCCAAGCAACGGCTCCCACTTTCTTAGGGACTGAGGAATGGGGACAACCATACAGTGAGTGAATTTTTCACCAGTGCAAACAGCTCCTAGGCATTATATTCCTCCATGACTTCTACAGCTGGATGTGCCCCTATCACGGTGCGGTTAGGAGCCCCCAGGGTCTGGAGTATACTCTTGTTACCAAAAGATCACACCTGTCTCCTAGCCTGCTCCTAGCAGCCTGGCAAGCTATCTTGGATGATTGCTGAGATACTTTTGTTCCCAGACACCTGCTATCAATCTCATTTACTGGTGCAATGGTGCACTCTAGGGCTCTGAAGAGCAGTGAAAGGAGAAATGCTTGGATAGAGTGACCTGAAATGTGTCACCCAGCTTGTTTCTGTACACCTACTGACTGCATGAATGTGTCACAGAGGCATCAGTAGCAATTTTATACCATCATCCATTCTATTTGCACTTGGACTAAGTATTCTCAATATATCTCCCCCTTCCTTTATTTCTCCACCCACACCCATTTCAAATCTCTCTCACCCCACAGCATCATTTCTTAATGATTCTTAATGATTTGCAAATCTTTGGCTATATTGAATGCAAAAGCAGAGTTCTTACTGATTTCACCAACATTATATATTATGGAGTGGTGTGATGACCCCTCAGGTGGACAAATTTTAGCTCTCGTGAGTCGTGGAGTTACTTGCACACATATAAGGCCTGATGGAATACAGAAGACAGAAGTTTAAGTACAATTGTGACTCTGCTGGCTTAATGTCCTGTGAAATCTGCTGCAGTTCACATGGTATCACCCAGTATCACCAAGGTTGGAAGAGACCTCAAAGATCATCAAGTCCAACCCAATACCACAGACCTCAAGACTGTCTAGTCTTGGGGCACCAGGTGCCACATCCAAACCAGCCTTGAACACCTCCAGGGACGGTGACTCCACCACCTCCCTGGGCAGCCCATTCCAGTAGCCAATGACTCTCTCAGTGAAGAACTTTCTCCTCATCTCGAACCTAAACTTCCCCTGGCACATCTTGAGACTGTGTCCTCTTGTTCTGGTGACATCAGTTACATCATCGTTTTCAAGCACAGACATCTTAAGAATTGCAATATGCTAGTAACTAGCTTGGAGGAAACATTGCTAGCATATAATCTCAGCCAGGACAAAAGAAGACAAAATAGCTCTGGCTAAAGCAGGATGTAGAGAAAGCAAGTGATACCGGAGCAGGACATCAACAGCAATCCATGTTCCCAGATACTCAGCATCTCTAGGGATCAGGCCCACGGTGAGTGTGACATAATTAGAATGAATAGTAAACCAGATTGAATTAAGTGTCTAATCCTTTTTACAAATAGGTTTGAGACATAAAACGTGTATATATGTCATTCAGAATTAAAGATAGTAATTTCTAATTAAGTTTTATTATTAACACTAAAAATGAACTTAGACAAGATGATTTTTTTTTGGCACTAGATATAAAAATGCAAATCCAGAGACATCCTTCCTCTGCTTAGTATTAATATCCATTTGCAAAATCAAATAAGTTAAAAGTGAGTTAAGGGTCACTCTTTTAGGAAAATGAAGCTGCACTTTGGGAAGATGTGTCTATTTTCCAAAACTGTTAGAACTCTCCTGGCTAGGACAGCTGTCATTTCATATGAAAAATTTGTCATCTCAACAACCATCTTCAAAGAAAGAAAGGCTGCACATGAAAATAGCTACAATAAAAATCTCAACACGAAAGATATGTGTTTATTGAAGTTTTCTAGAGTTGGTGAAACTAGTCATGACTATACTGTCTCTGGCACTAAGACAAAACTTAAATGGCAAGGTTAGCATTAATTCCTGTTCTAATGCTGGCCAGCACCTGCTATAAACCAGAAAGATAGTTGGTGGTGGTAGTCCAACCCACAGCACTAGGCTCTTATCAGTGGTATCCAGTGATAGAACAAGGGGTAATGGGTGCAAGCTGGAGCATACTAAACATGAAGAAGGACTTTTTCACTGTGAGGTTGGCAGAACACTGGAACAGGCTACCCAGAGAGGTTATGGAGTCTGTATCTATGGAGACATTGAAAATGTGCCTGTATGACCTGCTCTGGCAGGGGGGTTGGGCTAGATGATCTTTCAAGGTCCCTGCCAACCTCTAACGTTCTCTGATTCTGTGATTTAGATTTTTCATGTTCTTACAGATTTCTCAGCAGCGATGAAACTAAGGTGAGACTAGGAAGAGAGAAAAAATACTGCATGCAGCTCACTCATCTGCAATTCACCTTGAGATATCATCAGAAATACCAGTAAGTGGAGCAAATTTTCAAGTTTATCTTCAAGAAAACAAAATCAACACCATTCCTTGGTGCCTAATGTGTTTGTGGGGTTTTTGGTATGGTTATTGAGTGCGAGTTACAAATTAAGCTTAGCTGATTTTAGCAGAGGTGAGTCATACAGACTCCTATGAACCACCCAAATTCAGCATTCAGTTGTGTTCTTTCTTCTTGTGGGCTCTGGGAGGAAAGGGATGGTGATCCACATGGCTTAAAGAAAATGTCTTTCCTTTGTGGCTAAGCCAATAGCTCCACATTTGCTCCTTTCCTCTGTTCCATGCCATCGGTTTGAACAGCTGCATAAATTGTTTGAACATGCAGACGCTCACACAAGCTTTTACTGAAGAGCAGGAGAGTCTTACATGAAATGCTAAATACTTAATTTTGAGGGAAGGGGTTTGATGTTGCTGAAAATTTCCACTGTCACACCAATTCTGAGCTACAGCTCTTGGAGGTTTTAGGTATTAGATATTTTCTGTGTATCCCGAATGTGAAGCATTCACCATCACCCTTCGTCAAGAGCTGTTCAAAACCATAGACTTCCTTGATAGGGAAGAAACTTCACATACACCAACAAATTAACTTCCCATTTTGGAAGATTTGTATTTATTTATAGACAGATAAATTTCATGTGTAACTGAAGGAAATGCCCAAACAGTGCTGCCTTTATCATGAAAACTACCATGTAGCAGCTAATGAAAAAAGCCAGAGACTTGCCTGCTATAAATGGGTTCCACTGGCTCAAAACATGATTCCAAACATCACAAAGTTCAGCTACATTTTGATGGATCATTTCCAAATAAAGCAAAAGAAACACATGTGCATGTCCTTCCACAAACATTTTGCTCTCTTCAGCATTTCCCAGAAACTAATTCAAACAGGGACCAGATCTAGCAGACCAGATTCAGGCAAAATACAATTTGCATTTAAATCGCTGAGAGCTACTGGCGACTAGCATGCAGTATTAAACCACGTGTACTATTAGAGTCCTAACAGAACCATGTATTTTAGAACAGATGGTAGATGTTGAAAGAAAATTGATTCACAAACTAAGATCATTTACATAAATGCTTCCTCTTCTCATCAGCTACCACTGTGTCAGTATCAGCTAGGGTGCTGGGGAATACAGTTCGTTTCCTCATCTCAGAATCTAAATATATGGATTGTTTCACACCACACTTTCCCCTCCCCATCTCTGCACAGGTGCTTTGTTTTTCTACAGTGTTTCCCCTAGTTAGACAAAAATTTAGAGCAGACCGTTTTCTGTCTTCCCAGCAGTACAGCTTTCTACACCTACTGAAAGAACCCCTAGGTGTTGACAGAGGGAGATATTCTGGGATTGTACTTCAGACTTAATTCTCCGTATAGCTACCTCCCACACCAGAGCTCAACCTTTCAGGTACAAGCATAATACTTTGGGAAAACATCTTTAAAAGTTCACCCAGAAAAAAACCAAACATGATCATTCCACCTTAGTCAGCTACATTCATATTTCTTAGTTTAAACAGCAAGTAAACTACCTTGCACTCAAACCACTCACCTGCCTAGAAGTTCTGGTTTTGTCCTCTTCCCTATGACTTTTATAGCCAAGATTACTGCAACCTGAGTTTAACCACCAGTTTGACCATCTCATGAACTAGAACATCGCTTAAAATGCTCCTTACTGGTGAAGGTGGTGAGAACTGACTTGCCGTTAGGCAGAACAGATAGAAATTGAAGCACCCATTGTGCTGGTTTGAGGCTAATTGGAATATTTTACTGAGAGAAATTAAATCCTTAGCTGTGAGAAGAAAAGCAACTACAGTAACCTATATCACTCATTCTTCTGCTGAGAAATGCAACTAGTCAAAATACAGATAAGACATTCAATTGTCACACACTTCTGAGTTAGTTCTCAGTTGTTGTTTTCCTTCACTCTGGCCATCTGTGGTTGTTTTCTGCCTTAACTCTAAAATGACCTAACCCTTTATTTCCTCTAACCTTGCTGTCTTTTTGACATCTCTCCTCATATCTCTCCAGATTTATCATGTGAGATATATAGTGATTGATCTGGTTATTTCTGAAGGGAGGGAAAGAGGGGGGAAGGTTTGGGTCAGGAGCTTCCTGGCAATCTCATTGTTTTGGAGGGAATTTTGTGTTTCTGTATTACTTCTAAGTTGTATATAACTGTGCATTGTGTATATATATATATCTGCTTGTAAATTGTGCTAAGCTGTAAATACGGCTTCATTCCTTAACTTCCAGTTGGATGAGTCTAGTCTGGGTGATTTCATTGGGGTGTGTGTGTAGGGCAGGGGGGGGCGAGTAATGCCCAACCTAACAGGTTTTTAGTGTTGCAGGACCTCCAAGACAGCTGCCTGCTCAGTGAGGTCCTGTGCTAATTGCTCAGGCAAACTCTCGTCTGGCTCAGTATGGGTATAATCTGATTTTGGCATGGATTTGGGTTTCTTCTGGGGGCTTTTTAGCACACTTTTGAGTTTTTCGTCCCAAGGAATTACTGGTTCAATTGAGTATAATACATATTTGCAGAATAATTATATGATTTGTTTTTCTCTGATCTACTCTTTTGTTGTTAAGTTCACCTGAACTTCTGAACCAGTGCTTTTCCATTCTTTTTTTCCCAACTGGCTTAAGCAATTTGATGGCAAAGTGATTTGGAAAACGCACCTTTACAAAGGCTAACATTTCACCAATCTTTCAACTCCCAGAGACAGTTACAATGCTGAATGTTATTAGAGCTAAGGCAGCTTACATACAGATGGGAACTTTTGGTGTAGCAAGAAGGGAATGGTAAGTATTTAATCCTCCAGGGTGCTCTGAATACTGTGGATATACAGGGACCAGAAAACACATTAAAATATTTTCCTTGCACAAGAACTGGCTGTGATGAGCTCCTGGCTGAAGAAAGTTCAGCAGATATACTTCAACCTGTCTTTCTGGGAGATCTGATTTCTTCTGTAATATTCATAGATTCATGGAATATCAGGCTGGAAGGGTAAGAAGACAGCTCAAATGAGGTGGCCCAGCACTCTGTCAAACCGGGCCTTGAAACTGTAATGTAGGGGAATCCACCACCACTTTTGGGAGTTTATTCCAATGTCTAATAGTGTGAATGGTGAAAACATTTTTGCTGGCATCCAGTCCAAATCTCCCCAGTAGCAACTTGTTCCCATTACCCCTTGTCTTTACCGTGGAACTCTTTGTAAAGAGAACCTCACGATAGTCACCCTTTATATACTTTCAGTGCTTCTAATAATGGATCCTCCTCTTTTAGGGCGATGTTTTGGAGGTTTCTCTGACTAGAAATCTGAGGAAAACAATGGTAGAGTTATCATCTGCTCCATTAGGAGAGCGAACACCTTCCCATGACAGAAATTGTGGTTCACTACCTGAGAGTTTTGCTGTGGTTGCCTTTGTCAGCACCCATGGACCTGTAAGACATTGTGGAAGGCAGTAGCTCCAGAGTCCAAACATTTAACTGACAAAAATCACTTAAAAAAAATCTGCTTCCTGCTTTTATGAAAGTACTACAAAGGATGGACCACATGCTTACTGATCAAAACCAATTTGAAGCATGATTAATTGGCTTTAAAATCCCAAGTGGCAGGTTCATTTCTAGCTAAACAGAGAAAGCAGAGCAGTGGTCTCTTTCCTCCCAAAGGTTTATGGTGGTAAGTTTGACATGGCATCCAATTTCTAAATGTTTTTCTTTTCCAACAGTCTTTAGCTGACATAATAGAAATAACCTGTACTGCACACAAAATGTTGCCGGACACGGAGCCCGAATCTGGTGCAGAAGGAAGCTTTCACCTTCCCCGAGTACTTTGCTCCATCTGGGATTACCTGAAGTACCACTGCAATTCAGTCCTTGGGGTAAGGCACTAAGGAGGAGTGAGGCATTTAAACATGAAGAACAAGTTTGTTGCCTAGTGCATTTTCCTTGTGAATTCATTTGTATTGGTATACTACTTATTGCTTCCCTTTTCTGAGCTTATGAAGTGTGACTGCCATTTATCAGTACAGAATCACAGCATACATTTGGTTGGAAGACTCCTCAAAGATCATCCAGTCCAACTCTTGACCCAGCACTTAAAGGTTAACACCAAACCATGTCCCTGTGCTGCTTAAACACATCCAGGGATGGTGACTCCACCACTGTCCTGTGCAGACCATTCCTATGTTTGATAACCCTTTCAGTGGAGAAGTATTTCCTAATATCCAGCCTAAACCTTCCCTGGTGCAGCTTAAAAGTATTTCCTCTGGTCCTGTCACTTGTCACTAAGCAGAAGAGGCTGGCCCCTTCCTCATTCCAACCTCCTTTCAGTCACTTGTAGAGAATGATGAAGTCTCCCCTCAGCCTCCTCTTCTCCAGAGTGTACAACCCCAGCTCCCTCAGACGCTCCTCATAGGCCATGTGCTTCAGGCCCTTCATGAGTTTCATTGTCCTTCTCTTGACATTCTGCAGCACCTCAGTGCCCTTCTTGTGTTAGAATTCTGTGATTCTGTGATTTTCTGAGCTTATGAAGTGTGATTGCCACTCAGCAGCACCTCCCTGTACATGAGACACACTGAAAGAGAAGAGTTTGTTGCAGTAAGACAGTGGTCTTTGTGGAAAGAGATACAGGTCCTTGTTGATTATTAATAGTACATTTACAGATAGGGACAAGCCAGGGCATTGTTTAACATGGGGATGCTTGGAGTCAAGATTGGTTTGAAAGACTTTCTGTAGTGTAAAATGTCACTGTACACATCATTGCCATTGTTATTACTACTGTTAGATTTATTCTTCCCATGAAATACGCAGATGTGAACTATGTATGTGTTCACATTACAGCAACAGCTACTGCTCCTCTTCTTTCTGCTCCAAAGCAAGCAACGTGTGCTGCAGGCCGCCTCTTTCTTCCTGATGAAAATGTCATCAAGACATGACAAATAAAGACACCTTTCTTCTGGTAAGGCAAAGCCACCAGGGCTGTCAAAAACATGGTGGAAAATTATAGTAATGAGGTATTTGAAAAATTACAGGTAGTGAAGAATGAAGTCTACATCTAACAGCACTGCAGAGAATAGGGAATGACTTTTCTGCAAAAAGATTTTACATCAGTGCCAAAAATTTGAAACAATATCTTAAAATAACTTGCCAAAAGAAAAAAAAATGGGGAAAAAAATAAGGTTTCTTCTTGGAGTATGATATTAGATTTAGCTCAAGTTAGTACATTTTAACACTGCTGCCCAGAGCTGTGTTGAGAAAATGGTGACTGTTAACTGTGGATTTTGATCCGAGTTCATGGAAAATCATCAGGATTAGCTGCTCTGGGTAATTTGTTGGAAATTCTAGTACTGACTGAAACCCCCAGTAAGCTTTTGCTCACAGAAGGGGGAATTTTATGTTCTTCAAATAGATAAAGGCAATATGATTATTCTACACAAGAGCTTTTCAAGAAAGTCTGATGGGATACTCATTTTGCATTTATTAAGACTGCTTTTTAAAGTTATATATTTGGAAATATATCTGAATGCCTAACCTAGTCTTAAATATTGTTCTGTTTAGCCCTGTGACATTTAAAACACAGTTAGTATATTTGCATCTGATTTCTTTTCAGTAGAGACAATCGTATTAATACTTTTAATATTGACAACCACACTAACAGTGTATATTTCTTCATATACTAACTAAAACCAGCAAATACACCAGTCACACAGGTTGTCTTTGTCTTTACCTTCAGTACTTTTATTTCAGTTTGAAGAAGAGTCTGTAAAAGAATCAGCTGCAAATGTAGGAAAAAAAAATGAAGCTGGTAAGATATAACAACATCTATGTTTCCAAACCAATAAAAACATATAAATACCATCTAGGCTGAATGAAGTCTCATCAGGTGAATGGACCTGTAGACTCTGGATAAGACGAAAATAAGGGTCTTTTGCTGTGCAGGGCATGCCTACTAGTACTCATACAATGAGTTTAGCTTCCCAGTATCAATTCCAGGAGAAAACATTTGCTGAAGTCTTAATCTACTTGAGTGAATTAAAAGTGACAAATCTATCAGGGCAAAATTTGGAAAAAATTTGGAAAAACTTCTGTGAGTGTGAACTTTTTGCCAGCTCTATCCTGAGTGACCCAGCTGAGGCAAACTCAACTCAGCAACAGTCCTGACCCTAAAGCTTCAGGAACCAGAGAGGTTGCTTATGATTTGGGCTTTTCATTGCTAGAACTGTTTAACTGAACCTGTAAGCAAATTCCTGAAGTCAGTAGAGGAATAGTTTTGTTTTGTTTTTTTTTAAATGCTTTTGTTTTGCTTTGGTTTTCTTTTTCAGTCTGTCAGTGTGCATCTGTCATTGGTGTGGTTCTCAACAACTGCATACACTGAGATTGCTTTTAGAGAACCTCTCCAGCCATAGTTTACAAAATATGAAATTGATATGGCATTTGTTTTTTGCTGTTGTCTGTCTTTGTAACGTGTGATATATGTTCATTAGGATGCATTGCTGGGGGAGATCTAAGGAGCCTCTCTGTTGAGCGTCCTGTTGCAATGAAAGGTTTGATGTCTACTGAAGTCCTGCGCTCTTGGAATGAGCTACTAATAAAGGTGGAAGATCACTAAGCTGCATAACATCACAAATATTATATTCAAATACCTGAAAGTGACTTATTTGGAGTTGTAGTTTGAGGCAATGAGCAACCCAGGAGTGGGTGACAGGAGTGTGCTGGTTTGAGGCTAATTGGAATATTTTAATGGAGAAAATTGTATTATAGGCTGAGAAAAGAAAACAATGGTGATGTCTACTTCACTCATAGCCTTGCTGAGATTTATAAGAAAAAAATACAAAACAAAGATAAGACACTTGAGCACAGACTTTCTCGGGCTGTCTAGCTTCTGGCCTTCTCCTCTCTGCTGAGTAACCTCACTAACCACTTTCCTTCTAACCCCCTGGCTGATCCTCCAAACTCACTTTGTGCATAAGACAAACCTTGGGGTAATGTACAGGGGTGGGGAGAAGGTGGAAGGGTGATTGGGAGCCCTTCCTGGGGACTCTGATTTCTGGGAGGGATGTTGTGTTTCTGTATTACCTTTAATTGTATATTTCTGTAAATATTCCTGTATATAGTGTATATATCTGCTTGTATATTGTGCTAAGCTGTAAATATAGCTTCAGTCCTTAAATTCCAGCTGGTTGAGTCTAGTCTGGGCGATTTTCAAAGTGTGGGGGTGTGGGGAACTCCCAAACCATCACAAGGAATGGCTCTTATTCCTTTAGAGAGTAAGAATGAAAATACTGCACACTGACTGGAAGTTTAAAGAGAGATTCTGATTACAGGTGTATATATGCAAAAGGCAATCAGGTAGAATGGATGTATCCACAAATTAAGCCAAGTCTATCAGATTAAATCCATCTAGAGTCCTCCGTCCCTTCCACCCTCGGCAGGCCTGAGAGTAGGCCAGAACTGCTCCCTCCCCGCCCTCATCTTAGGGCTACGAGGCCTCAGCAGGCCTCATGACGCAGCTCAACATGCCCTGCCAACTGGTGCCATATTCCCCACCAAGCACGAGGTAAGAAGGGACACTGCTTCTCCCGGAGAGAGATGTCATGGGAGCAGAGGAAAAGGGGGAGAGAGGTATGAGCCAGGCAGTGTCTTAATAAGCTGTGATACCAGAGAATGGAATGGACTAACAACAGTGCCACATCCTGGGACGCCCAGATCCAGCCCCCGTGGCAGGTCTTGGTCCCTGTAGTTTTCTTAGGGGAACTGGGGATCCCTCAAACTATGACAGGAGTACATACTAACAAATTAATTACCTGTTTTCAAAGATTAGCTGCTTTGTCCATGTGTATAGCTGTGTCTGTGATCACAAAATGTGTATAGCTGTGATCATGTCATGTCTTTGTCACCACCCTGTACCACTCCATTCCTATATTGTCACCATGCCAAGTGCAGTCACCTCTCGTATTTGCACCATTTGGAATGCCATTTACAATCAGGAACTGGTGAAAGGAAATACAGAGGAAACGTAATTTTGTTCCCTGTAGGCTCCCAGAATTTCATGGAATTAAAAAGCAAAGAGTATTTTACAGCCTGGGGGAAGGCTGGCTCCTCTCAGGTGTAAGTCTCTGTGGAACAGCTTGGTAAAACACTGGGCTGTGTTTTCATGAGTAGTACAAGTTCTTAGAATTCTGTTGAGGAAAATCTTAAAGTGATATTATTTTTGAAAGATACTATATAAATACTGTATATGAAAATAAAGGTAGTGTTATCATTCATCACTCTGCAACCATTTAGTTCGTACTGCCAAGTCAAATGACTTTTGTGTGTATTACCTTCCTGCTAAGCTCCATCAGAGGTTCTATGAAAATGCATTTCACTCTGCCAAACTAAATAATCTGTTGCCAAGAAACACACAGAGACTTTAAAAATAATTATTTATCTATCTTTATGCAGTTTAAACAAGAATGGCTTAAATATTTGATTGAAACAGGTCATTAATCAACACTTTCGTTTAAAAGTAGTCTCCATCTTTGGTGAGAGGATTTTATTTCAAGCACTTTTTGCATCCACAGGAGTTAACTGTAATGAATTTCTTCTATTACAGAAAACCTTCTGACAACCATGTTCTCTAAGAAAGAAAAGGGCTTTAGTCCTAGTCCAAGATCTAGAGAAAGACCAGGCCTCTTTTTTTGCCTCCCACTGATTGAAACTAAATTTTATTGATTTGATGCCAGATCTCTTTATCTTATGGCTGCTTACGTGAGCAGTAACCACAGAGCAAACTAAAACCTGGATCTACAGTACTCTAATGGTTCCCTGGTAACTGCTCAAGTATGCTTCCATACCCAGCAGTGTGCACAAGGACTGATTTTTACTCTATTTTTTGCTTCTTCCTCTTCAGAATTTCAAATTTACTATAGAGTAAGAATGGTGAATTCATAGTCGCTGCTTTCAGTCTTAGACTGTTTTGTTGGGTGTTTCTGTTCTTTGCCCTTAAGGTTTTATTGGTACCTATAATTTACTGTATCTGAGACTTTCTAGGTAATGGATGAAGCATGAAATCAATGAAAGAGTTAACTTGCTCTGGTAGAAACCTCTGGATGGATGGATGGGTAGATGGATGGATTATTTGCTGTTAGGTTTCAGGAAGAGACCGTGTGGTTGCTCGCATGTTTTACTTCAGTTGTGATAGAAAATGTGTAACAAAGTGGAATAATTTTTGTGGCGGTTCAAAAATACAAAGGGTTTGTGCCTCATACTAGATAAACAAATCTACTAAATAACAAGGATTTAATAGACATACAGTTTAAAAATAAAGAGAAAATTTAAATAAACACAAAGCTTTAGTAAATATACCAAATACTAAGATTTGGGGCCGATCACAGTTGAAGTTCTGTGCCTGAGGACAGCTTGTCTCCTGCTTCAACATTCTTTCCACTGGAATTTGTAATCTATTTTTCTTCTCTAACATGTGTCTATTTCAGTGTTTCATCAGAGGAAAAACTGATAGGTAGCTGTGATAAATCAATTCTCTTGTTGCTGATTTAACAGATCTCTCAAGTTCTAAGCTAAACTAACCACTCAAAAGACACACAGAAAGCTTGCAGTGCTGCTGAAGAAAAGTCAGATTCAGATGCCAGTCACAGGAAGGTTTAGTATGTATCATCTTATAAGGGATGGCTGAACTGGTGTTTATTATGCTAATATGTGCAAATGAACTTCTTCAGATAGTTTCTTACTTGATTGTGCCATTGTTTCTGTGGAAAAGGATTATTAGCGCAAAAAGAATCATGTCTTTGGTACCTATATTATGAAGGTTCAACAGCAACAGGAGCAACAGCAAAGCCATTTGGCAAGTACAGCTCATTCTGTTCCCAGATTGAACCTCTTCTGCTGTTGCTCCACCTCCGCGGTTAGGATTTACCAATGTAACCAGAGCGTAAAGTTTTTTCAGCAAACCCTTCTAAATCTGGACAAGTCCTTCTGCCCTCTGGAAAATCAGCCCTTTTATTCGTGGTTTGTGGTAGCACTGCAAACCACCTCTGATGAACAACCTTTTTTCTTCAGTCACCACATAAAACTTTCCCTATGTTGTCTTTGAAACAAATCCATTTGACCTTTTGTTGAGGATCTCCCCTGCTATACAGCCATTCTGTGCTGGTCTCTTGAATGCTCACTGATCAGATGTGTTTTGACTCAGTAAGGATTGAATGTGTGCCAAAATGTTATGGCTTCCCCTCTTCGTTTTTTCCCAAACAGTATGAAACTACTTAATAATTTCTGGCATTGTGTTTTGTCACTATGTATGATCTGAATGCATCTAAACCTACACTCTTCCTCTTCCTACACTTTTATCTCTTCCTTTTCAGTGGGTGGGAGATGGTCACTTACTCATCCAGAAACTGCCATGTTTAATTCTGGAGGGTATTTAGTTTCAGAATATAGTAGGATTTGCATCTTGGAGACATTTGTTTTATGCTGTCCAGGCAATATTTGGTTCTGTAACCTTCTCTAAAGAGGACAGAACTTCTTCACGGTGTGAAGGGAGGAAGGCACATGCTGCTCTGTGCACTGCAGCAGAGCTGGGCCAGCATCCCTCACAGCAGCACAGATCTCACACTGTTTTGAGTAAATCAACTTTGATTACTCAGACCACAGTGGGATTGTTGAACATTTTGGTCTTGTAATTTTAGGGGAAGTAAAATGGTTTAAGCAGGGACAGGATTTTAAATTATGTAAGTTAAAGGTCTAAATCTAATTGGTATATTTTCTATTTTTAGTAGCTTTAAGTTTGGGGCTTTTTATTTGTTTCTTGTGGTTTTTTGTTTTGTTTATTTTTTTGGGGGGGGGAGGGTATAGGGGGTTTTGGTTTTTTCTGTTTTCATTTTTGTTGTTTTGTTTGTTTGGGTTTTTTCCCAATGTAAAAGGAAAACCCCAAAGGAACTATCATTAGGAAAACCCCAAAAGAACTGTCATTACTCCATCCTAGGAGCATTCAGGTGAGGAGTTATACCTATATAACTTGTATGTTGTAAGTAAACATTGTGTTCAGACAAACTCTTACAAAAGAGTAAATATCATAACTGACCAAGCATCTGCTACTCCTCTAAGTGTGGTGAAGCTGTGCTGCTGTTCTTGGGGGCATACTGATTTGTACCCTCTAAGTGTGGTGAAGCTGTACTGCTGTTCTTGGGGGCGTCCTGATTTGTACCCTCTAAGTGTGGTGAAGCTGTGCTGCTGTTCTTGGGGGCATCCTGATTTGTACTCTTTAAGTGTGGTGAAGCTGTGCTGCCGTTCTTGGGGGCATCCTGATTTGTACCCTTTAAGTGTGGTGAAGCTGTGGTGCCGTTCTTGGGGGCATCCTGATTTGTACCCTGCATTATCGTAAAGCCTGTTGGACATGTGGTTACACCAGGATTTCCTATCTCTGAATCTGCCTTTTTCAGTCCAATAAACGCCTTTGCTGCTAAAACAACCTCCCTGCTTTTAACCTGTTTACAGGCTGTCTCTAACAAACCAGCCTGCTTCCAACTGCCTGGGCTTACTCTTCCACCAGCTCACTCTGTCTCCTCAATGTCTCCAGCGTGATCATTTTACTGCTCTCTGCATCACATCTGTAAAAATGATCCAGACTGAAGGCACAGCAACATGACACTGTTCCAACTGATGTGAGATTTCACTCACTCATTCATTCATTTCAGTATGAAGGTACTAGGCTTTTGGTAGGCCAGCAGGAGGTGAAACACAAACCAAGTATGGTAAGACTGTAGCCTAAGGAAAAGCAAATGAGATCTAATTCACTTGTGTCTAAGAGGTGCTTGGGGTTTGGTTTTTTTTGGTATTTTGTTTGTTTGGGGTGTTTTTTGTTTGTTTGGTTGGTGTTTTTTTGGGTTTTTTTTTTTTTAATGAAGTGTGGAGAGGATCTCATCTTCTGCAAAGCCTTTAATGGTATTTGCTTTTACTACTACACATTGCAAAATTCCTTCAGGGGACATCTAATACATAACCAACATCAGATGCACTGTCCTGGAGATTGCTCATAACTTGCTGCCCCTGTTCTTTTTACCTTGCAATTAGCTCTTTTGTAGGCAGCAGCACATAATGAGAAACGATTACTCTCTTATCACATTAGGTTACATAACTGTCAAGGGTGGTGTCATTTAGGTCAAATAATATAATCCACACCTTTACCTTTGCAAACCAAAGTCCAAAGAGAACCCCAAGTTCCTGCACATATCAAAGGCTTCTTTAAGCAATGAAAATGGCAGGAATTAGAGATATGCCATGCCACTTAGAGTGAATCAAATGGAAGGTTTAATTACCTCTAATTTTGTTACCCTGCAGAACAGCAATGAAAAGAAGTATCTGCTGTGCTGCTGGTGGCTAGAAGAGCTGGGGAACTGACCAAAACAAAAGTTACTGCAAACAAGATTCTGTCTGGCCCCTAGGGCTCTTTAATTAGCCAGGAGAGCAAACTGTAATGACAATAAATCACTAGAGGGGAGAGCTTTCTGATTTTTCCCATTTCTTGCTAGGCAAGAATATGGTGAATAGAAGATAGTATGAGGTAAAAATTCAGACAGAATCTTGGAATTTACTTTTTTTTCCTTCTCTGTTTTCTCTGTGGTGCTAGAACCTTTAGGCCAGAAGGAAGAGAGACAGCAGCCAAGTTCTTGCTGGGGTTGGAGTGAAAAGTATGTGGCACTCACTACTTCATGTTTGTCACTGCCCTCACAAATGGTGCAGGAAAGGTCCCTCACAAGCTGCCAGGCTATTTTACCAGTTTAAGATGCTAGTCTGAACTAAGATGATTTTATCAACAGTGAATTAGGAAGCAGCTGTATGAATTGAGCTGTTTGCTACATGCTGTGAGCAGAACCTTGGGTTTAAGTTGAAAAATAAGGAAATAGAAAGAGGCCTTTGGGGTGCCCTGCAGAGTATGCATCATGGTTGAGTTGTGGGCTACTTCTTTTTCCTTTGGTTAGCACTTAATAAACATGACACGTTCCAAGTATGCGTAAGAAGAACCAATCTCACGTGCAGCCAGTCATTTTGGGGTGTGTAAACACAGGCTAATTTCAGCCATCAGGAAGTCTACAGTGAGTGGAGGAGGCAGAGCAATCTTCCAACAGGTCCTCTGAGTTAGATTTCTGTATCTGAGTCACCGCTTCAGGCAATCACTTAACTGGAAATCCCAGTGAGTCAGATAATCATCTGTACTGCTGTCTTTGAGAGAGAAGATTATAGGAGCAAGGCTGAAATAGCAGCACAGGACACTGATTAAGCTGGATGTAGAACTGTATCAGTTCTGAATTTACTCTGGCTACTGCAATTGCTCTTCTACTTGATGGCAGTCAAATGTCCACACTGACATTAAGATGTCCACTATGAGATTACTTAAAATGTCCTACAGAAAAGAATCGGTTCAATTCTTTTCTGAAAAGTTATGAATGTATCTCTGAAAGTTCGGCACACACAGAAATGAAATAGCTGGCTAGGTCTGTGTCACCTCCCCTTATCACACAGTAGTGATGCTGTTGAAAGGCATGCTTGACCCTTGCTTTGGATTTACTTTGTGTTTGGGCAGCAATTCAACCTATCCAAAACAGGAGCGGGAGAGCTCATAAAATGCTATCATAACACAAATACAAATAGCACAACTTGAGGCTGGGTGGTGAATGGCTGAGAGCAGTCCTGAGGAAAAGGACCTAGGGGTCTGGGTGGATCAACATGAGCCTCCAGTGTGAGTGCAGCCCAGACAGCAACCAAGTGCTGGGCTGCAGCAAGAGCAATGTGGGCAGCAGGGCAAGGGAGGGGATTCTACCCCTTTACTCTGCTCTCATCAGACCCCACCTGGAGTCCTGTGTGCAGTTCTGGAACCTTCAGCATAGGAAGGACATGGAAGCATTGGAGTGGGTCCAGAGGAGGCCAGAATGATGCTCAGAGGGCTGCAGCAGCTCTGCTCTGAGGACAGGCTACAAGAGTCGGGGCTGTGTAGCCTGGAGAAAAGAAGACTTCCAGGAGACCTTAGGGTAGCCTTCTAGTATCTGAAGGGGGCCTAGAGGAAGGCTGGGGAGGGACTATTGACAAAGTCTTGCAATGCCGGGACAAGGGGCAATAGGTTTAAACTGGCAGAGGGGAGATTGAAACTGGATGTTAGGAGGAATTTCTTTGCAGTGAGGGTGGTGAGGCACTGGAACAGGTTGCCCAGGGAGGTTGTGGCTGCTCCCTCCCTGGAGGTGTTCAAGGCCAGGTTGGACACAACCTTGAGTGACCTGTACTAGTGGGAGGTGTCCCTGCCCATGGCAGGGGGTTGGGACTGGATGATCTTTGAGGTGCCTTCCAACCTTACCATTCTATGTTTCTACGACAGCCACTGCTGTGGCACAAATAATCATATGAAGCACAGAACAGGGATACCAAAGTGAGGCCAATAGTAAGTTAAAAATCCAGAGGTACTTTCCCACACACCCACTGTGTGCATCCCATCTGTGTCAGCTGGGTAAAATAGCACCGTTCAGGTAATTTCTTGTCCAATACATACCCGCACCTTGACTCTACAGAACATCTCTGTGCCCGAGGCAGCAGGACTTCAAAATCCCTCTTTGTATAACTATCATTTTTTAAAATAATATTCCAGTGTCCACAGCCAAGAAGCTTCCCTCTTGAGGGATCAGAAACAATTACATTCTTCTGCAAGTTCAAGGACTGCAGCCTTAGCTAGCTCACTCCATTGGAAGTGGAAGAGCAAAACATCCTCATTCCCTCAGTGTTACACCAAAAAGGAAATCCTATGTGGAAAAAGCTAAAAGAATGATCTAGATTTGTTCTTCTGAGTTTGGTATACTTGAGCAAATTTAGTTCATGCTTTGAAAATTATCTGACCTGAAGCTATTATATACAATTGTGCTTCGTATTCCATTTCAGAATTTTAGTCAGATAAAGGGGACCTTAGTGTTGGGTAAAGACCAGACCAGTTTCACTGGTGAATTATTTAATTAGCTCTTTACAGCAAGTAATGCATCCATAATATGGTTGCTCTGACAGATCAAAGCCCCATAAAAGGCTATTTTTTTTTCTTCAGTGTTTACTTTATGAATACGTTAGTGCCAGTGTTCAGACATGGAAGAAGCTTGCTCCAAGTTCCTGTGCCTGAAATTCAAATGCAAACAATATTTAGCTATTCTAATATTTCTCTAACACCTAATTAGCTGCTGTTTTACATAAGGAATTAATATTAGAAAGTTTTTTTGTGTGAAACAAGGCACTCTTCTTTACCTTCTATCAGTAATTAACATCCAAGGCTTTCCATTTTGGATTGTATGCAATGTTCTAGTTACTCACTGCTTGAGATGTGCACTTCGTTTAGACTGGAAGCACAAATAAAATTAACCTAATTGATTTTGATCCTAGTAAGTGTTTATCTGTAGGACAAGACTATTAGAGACTCNGCTAAAAGAATGATCTAGATTTGTTCTTCTGAGCTTGGTATACTTGAGCAAATTTAGTTCATGCTTTGAAAATTATCTGACCTGAAGCTATTATATACAATTGTGCTTCGTATTCCATTTCAGAATTTTAGTCAGATAAAGGGGACCTTAGTGTTGGGTAAAGACCAGACCAGTTTCACTGGTGAATTATTTAATTAGCTCTTTACAGCAAGTAATGCATCCATAATATGGTTGCTCTGACAGATCAAAGCCCCATAAAAGGCTATTTTTTTTTCTTCAGTGTTTACTTTATGAATACGTTAGTGCCAGTGTTCAGACATGGAAGAAGCTTGCTCCAAGTTCCTGTGCCTGAAATTCAAATGCAAACAATATTTAGCTATTCTAATATTTCTCTAACACCTAATTAGCTGCTGTTTTACATAAGGAATTAATATTAGAAAGTTTTTTTGTGTGAAACAAGGCACTCTTCTTTACCTTCTATCAGTAATTAACATCCAAGGCTTTCCATTTTGGATTGTATGCAATGTTCTAGTTACTCACTGCTTGAGATGTGCACTTCGTTTAGACTGGAAGCACAAATAAAATTAACCTAATTGATTTTGATCCTAGTAAGTGTTTATCTGTAGGACAAGACTATTAGAGACTCAGGTATAATTTTCAACACTTCCCAAGGCAGCATGAGTAAAACTGCAGAGGTGTTGATAGACCCATTTTATGCCTTTTGGCAGGCTTTTGTGAGGAAGCTTGCAGTGTTGTGCCTATGTTATGTCATTCTTACATCTAGCTAATGAGTTTCCCACCACTGCAACAGGAGATCCAAGAAATCCTTAAAAATCTCCACATTCACTCAAAAATCCAATTTTAAATAGCACATTCAACAGGAAAAATGGAAGGTCAAGGAAACAAACTCCTTCCTTGTTTTCTCTTTTAAATAAAGAAAAAGAATTCATTTTCAATAGAATAGCTAGCATGCAGACTTTAGAACTTGTCTGATTTTAATATGAATATCATCATGGAGTCTTACGGATTCTTGGTTCTTATGGTCATTATTGAACACTGTAGTTTGCTATTTCAGTAAAACATCCAGTGGAGCTGTCCAAAAATTATCTATTTGGACACCATCTCTGTTCTAATAATTTTGAATTTGAATCTTCAGAAATTTGTAAACAGCTTCTCAGTTTAAAGGACTTCTGAAACCTTGAGGGCACACAAACTTGAAAATAGTTCAGTTTGAAAAGCACTTAGGGAAGAGATCAACAAGTAATCTTAATTAGTTAATTGTCAAGCACTTTCTTCAGTTGCTTCTTTTCCCTTTAGTATCTAAGAGGTCTAGCTAGTAATGCCTGATTTGCACTACTGCTGCCTTAGTTCAGGGAAGGGAAAAATGTACTAAGTATTCAAGGAATGATGCTTTTATACTGCTCAGTGAAATAGTTCTCCCTAGACAGCTCTCTTGTGAGATTTTCACAGAGTAGTATGGTTGAAGTAGTTTTCTGCACAAATGTCTCAGCAAGCCCAGAACACTGAAATTCACAGGTTTCCTTCCATTTTTGAGGCTGCACCAGCATCCAAAGACATGAGAGGTCAGGCACCATACACTGGTTCCTCCTTTAAAAAACAGATAAACATATACGTATGGGTCTTTGAGATTAATCCAGTCTCCTAGTTGCAGGCTCAACAGTTCAACAACATTAAGGATAATATGAACGACAGCTGTTTGCTGATAGAAGCAAAGCATGAGCAGGCTCATTCAATATTGAGAAAGAAAACTTAGCACTATGGTAGGTTGGGAAATTCCCCCTTCCCCCAATTAAAACTTTCCAGAGCAGCTCAGATAGCTTCCAGGTGAGATAAAGCTATGTTTTACAGTTAAGCTAACTGTACAAGCATATATACAAAATGTGTTTATATATACAAAGACATAGAGTTTAGACATGATACAGCAGTCCAATCTTTCCCCTTGGACAAAAAAAGGCCAGAAGGAGAATGACATTTCATAGGCAAGCCTGAATTTAGCCAACAGGTTTTACCCAGGCCACAACCAAGAAAAGACCTTGGAGTAGCTGTCTTCAATAAGCACCTAACAGTTCCTAGTGTTACTCCTTTAGAATTTTAAGTAATATACCTCTGAATCTTATGGGGTGAACAGGAGTGCTGAAAAACAGAGTCACTGACTTAGAGCATGACCTGTGCTTCAGACCCTTACCCTCTTGGGAACCAACTAATATGTTTCCCAACCAAATGAGTTTTAACTTAGTTAGGAAACAAGACCTTTCTGACATAAAAAAGTGTGGAAAAGATTAGAGTTATACTCCCTTTTCCTTCTTAGGGATTCTCAGAAGCTTCCTCCATGGTAGTTGGATACTTCTCCAGGTGTCTTCTCCAGGCACTCCACAGGTTTCTTCCCATCCTTCTCACAGTGGTACAAGCAGGCAAAAAGAAACAGCTAAACAAAAAGTTCAACCAACACCCATGAGCGAACATTTCAATCATGTTTGAGGAAGAATGAATGTTTGAGCAAGGATGACCTAGCAGCCCTAACTAGCCGGGGGGCCACCAGGCCCCCCGGCCTTTGAAATCCCCTCCACCATACACCAAGTGCATACCACAAGAAATGGGCACTCACCAGTGATGATCTGAGGAGGATCCCTCTGCCCACAATGGGCAAGCTTGAGGCTTGCTTTTCCTGGGGTCAAATATAAAGGGGAGCAGGCAGGGAGGGCAAAGTGGTCACACCTGGGGTGGGAGGAGACTGCAACAGGACCCAGGTGCTCCTTGTAGAAGCTAAGGAATTGTGAGATGAGAGACATCTGGTAGATGCCTTCTACCAAATGAGACATCTGGTAGGAATCTGCCTACAAACAGTAGACCCTTTGTTATTATTAAACAGTAGGGTTCCAAGCAAGCACCAACAGGCTCCAGCCAAGAGCAGTATTGCACCATGCTCTAGGTGAATCTATTCTTGCAGAGGCCCCTTCCAACTCCTCCAATTCTGTGATTCACATCAGAAGGGAAGGAGAACAAGAACAAGCTATCATGTTCTCTCCTGTCAGCCAGAATCTTTCCTCAGACCTTCATGAGTCTTTCCTAGATCCACCCTTGCCTATTGCTTATCCTCCTCTTGGATCTTCTTTTCCCTGCTGATATTCTTTCCAGTCACTTTTTGCAGTTGAGATGTGGCCTTTGAAGCTCTAGCTCATGGCAGCAGATAGCTAATGTATTTTGTTTTAATTTCCAGTTGTATAAACTATGTCTCTCGTTTAGATGCAGCAGTTAAAAACCTAAACTTTCCTGAATCCAAAATGAGTAGTGGGCAGCATCTGAATAGGCTCTAATTGTGAAAAGAAAATTGAATTCCTCATTTAACTTCATTAATTAAAATTTTTGCCTGTTCAGTGCCTTCATTGTTTATTTTAATATCAATATTTTATTAAGCATTAAAAAAAACCAAAACAACCCTGCAGTTCTTGGTAAAATGCAAATTCACTTTTGTTGTTTTAAATAAAAATGCAAATTCCTCCTTCCCACTTATCTCTTTGAAAAGAGAACACAGTAATAAAAAAGGAAAAACATTCTTTTTACCACCTGCATTTCTTTCTCTAGCCTTGGACACACAGGAAAGTGAAACAGGTATCAAACAAAAAGGTGAATTGAAATGACCTTGTTAAATAGGTGAAAATCTATCTGTGGATACCATTTTCATTTATACCAGTGTATTTAATGGGTCATCTGAGACCAGATTTAAAAATGAAATCACATTTTCACTCAGATAAAGCCTTGGACTTAGGAACACAGGCACAAAGGTCAAGGCATGAACCAAATCACCTCACAGTAACCAAACCCATATTAACCCTCATTTAGGATACTGCAGATTTCTACATCTTAGGGTAACTGCTTCATGACTCTAACCAGCTTGAAGCTCTTCAGGGTGAAGACGTCATCCTCTGTCAAAAATTGCTATATTCATGTGCTTGAAGATTAAAGGATCTGTCCCTAGGCAGAGGCAAACTCCGTGTGACATAGAGACACATATAGCTGTACTGATAGTGGCCACATAAAACTTTGAATAGAGTAATTTACCCTACTTCTATGAAGTGTTTAGACATTTTTTAATGTCCATGCATGTGTCTATCACTGTATAGCTCTCAGCTATGACATATTAGCAAGTGACCAGGCAGCAATATGTTATCAGGCATCAGCAACTCCATGGGAACTGTGCCTTGTGCAAGCTCCATTTCCTCCTGCCTGTGAGGCATTTGATAAGGGTTACCCTTCATAAAGAGGCTAAGCTTCCTGACATGGACAGAGGATGGTGCAAAGATTATGTGTAAAGACATCAGAGCAGCTAATTCCTAGGACTACACTTGTGTGTTAAAGCTTTATGCCAGACTGAAATCCAATTTAAATCACTGCAATTCTGCCCTGCAGACAGGACATTAAGATTAGGTAGTACACACTAAAAGCTATATTGGTGATCTATGATTTAAATAGTCACCCAGTGTAAATGGGCAGATGTTAGTTCCATCCCACAGGGAAGAGGGATAAGGGTGGTGAGACACTGGCACAGGTTGCCCAGGGAGGTTGTGGCTGCTCCCTCCCTGGAGGTGTTCAAGGCCAGGTTGGACAAGGCCTTGAGTGACCTGTTCTAGTGGGAGGTGCAGGGGGTTGGAACTAGATGATCCTTGAGGTCCCTTCCAACCTTACCATTCTATGATTCTATGATAAGGCACATTGGTCTAAGGCTAAATTTACATTACAGGTTTTACTGGAATAGGTATATTAGCCAAAACCCTGACACTGCATGCTCTGATAGACACAACTGTAGGAGTAAAATCACCTAAAAGCATGGAAAGAAACAGTTAAGGGAAGAATATTAAGCTTTTGTCAGGAGCAGTGTACATTCAAATATGCTTTTTCTAGCCACTCTAGATAAAACACCCTTAAGCAAAACTGTGTTCAGTCTTGTTCATGTGCCTATTCCCACATGGTTCATGAGACCAAGAAGAAATGTTTTCCCACCACAGGTCAGCAGGCATCATTAGACTTCTGAGCACTGGTGTATGAGTCCTATGATATGATTACCCATGCCAGTTCAGCATTTATTTATTGCTAGTCTTCTGAGAAACTGTTACAGCCTAGTTTCTTGCCTTGCCCACAACAGGTTAATCACCTCCAAATTGAAAAAGAAGTTCAGTCCATCCAAAATACCACATTCAAAACTGAAAAATTGGTCTAGGGAATAACATTGAGAAGTTTGAAATGCCAGTCAAATACCTGTGAAGCCACCTGGAAATCTGTACCTGTTTTTCCTGACCTATCCTGGTCTTAAGTCACTTCACTGTCAGTTGTATAGCACTACAGGACTCTCTCTGTTGCATGTAACAGTTTCTCCAAGTAAGAAATATTTAGAAGGGAATCTGAAGTGCCTCAGCCCTGCTGACATACTCTCAAGTATCTCTTTGCTGCCTTAAGATGCATTTTTGAAGGATGCAATATATTATATTTAAATTTTATCTCTGTTTCCTTTCTCATCTCCTCTAGAGACAGACCTGCTATGCAAAATACTCTGGAACAATCTACAGGAGAAGGCTGAGACCTGTGGGAGATTTTGCTTTTTGCTATTGGAGTTGGAATGTGCTTAGTGATAAGGCAAATATTTCCAGAACTGGAAGAGAATGGATTTTATGGTAAATCCACTCTGGAAATACAATCAATTCACAGAATTTTGATGTGATGATGTAAGAGTGGTTTGAATAAGACTAATCTCTGCTCATTCATTCCTTATTTTTCCTGATGCCAGATTTGCAGAAATCCTGATAGTTACATGTGCAGAAAATGCTGAGTAGTCTTCACCAGATGCATAACCCACTCTTTCAACATCTCAAGCTGGACTTCCAAAATATGTGGACATTTTAAATTTTAACCTCCATATATATGTATATATATCACTTCTCAACCTGTAAAATGGAACAAATACTTCTCTCGCAGGACACGGAGAAAAAGAAGTATTAGTATTTGTGAATCAGTCAGGCAAAATGGTAATGAGCATCTGAGTAAAACACAATCAAAAACACCCTAATAGATGCAGTCTAGGTTTAGCTGTCACACCATACTGGTAAAAGTAAAACCAAGAGGACAAAGCTACATATTCAGCTACATATGATACTCCTCTGTGTACTGCAAGAGTATGTGGAAGCCAGGCTGTGTGATCCTGTGATCCTGTGATCCTGTGTCCTGGCATGCCCGGGGGGACCGACTGAAGGTATCACAGACACTTTACTTCTGACGTTTCCCAACAAACCACTCCTCTGTGCAGCAGTGTTTGGGCTGCATAAAGCACTGCTCTTGGCTGGAGCCTGTTGATGCTTGCTTGGAGCCCTACTGTTTCTTTAATAATGACAAAGGGTCCACTGTTTGTAGGCAGACATCTACCAGATGTCTCTCATCTCACAATTCCTTAGCTTCTACAAGGAGCACCTGGGTCCTGTTGCAGTCTCCTCCCACCCCAGGTGTGACCACTTTGCCCTCCCTGCCTGCTCCCCTTTATATTTGACCCCAGGAAAAGCAAGCCTCAAGCTTGCCCATTGTGGGCAGAGGGATCCTCCTCAGATCATCACTGGTGAGTGCCCATTTCTTGTGGTATGCACTTGGTGTGTGGTGGAGGGGATTTCAAAGGCCGGGGGGCCTGGTGGCCCCCCGGCTAGTTAGGGTTGCTAGGTCATCCTTGCTCAAACATTCATTCTTCCTCAAACATGATTGAAATGATCACTCATGGGTGTTGGTTGAGCTTTTTGTTTAGCTGTTTCTTTTTGCCTGCTTGTACCACCGTGAGAAGGATGGGAAGAAACCTGTGGAGTGCCTGGAGAAGTATCCAACTACCATGGAGGAAGTATCTGAGAACCCCTAAGAAGGAAAAGGGAGTATAAGTCAAATCTTTTCCATGTTTTTATATGCCAGTAAGGCTAAAACTGTCTTGTTTCTTTACTAAGCTAAAATTCAGTTTACTCATTACCATGTGAGACCTTCCCAAAACATTAAAGACTCTGAAATCTGTAAAACAAACTGACCCCGATGGACTATTTTGGGTAGGTTTTCAATTTGTTTGTTTAGGGTTTTTTAGCATTGTTGTTTCTTACAAACACGCTTGAGTTTGTAAAAACATTGCAGTCTGAGGCAGACACTTAGGATGAGTTACAAATGAAACATATTTTGTACCAGTGTTAGTAACTTTACATTCTATGTGGATGAAGCTAAGCTTAGCCTATCAGATGATTAATAGTTATAGCTAATAAATATGCAGGAGACAAAAATCAGTTAGCTCTCTATGGACTTGTTTCCCTTTTTTTTTTTTCTTGCCTTGGACTCTTGCTTGTGTTCTAATCAAATATATTCTTTGTTTGTTTCAACAGGGTTTACAAATCTTTAGATAATCCTGTAGAGAAATGATTACACCGTACAAGGATTCATTTTCCAAACAAGACTCTTTTGTGCCACAAACTCCTATGAGAGGGCTGCTACATATGGAGCTGGTCCAAATTACCTCAGTCTCCTTTAAGCATTGGAATCACAGAATTAACCAGGTGGGAAAGGACCTCTGAGATCATTGAGTCCAACCTATCACCCAACCCTTCTAATTAACTAACCCATGGCACTAAGTGCCTCATCCAGCTTCCTCTTAAACACACCCAGGGATGGGGACTCCACCTCCCAGGGCAGCCCATTCCAAAGCAAATCACTCTTACTGTGAAGAACTTCTTCCTAACATCCAACCTGAAGCTGTCCTGGCACAGCTTGAGGCTGTGTCCCCTTGTTCTGTTGTGGGTTGCCTGGGAGAAGAGCCCAACCCCACCTAGCTGCAACCTCCCTTCAGGTAGCTATAGACAGCAAGGAGGTCTGCCCTGAGCCTCCTCTTCTCCAGTCTGCCCATCTCCAGCTCCCTGAACTGCTCCTCGTAGGACAGTTAACCCTGTCCTTCTCCTTTGTGGTTATTTTGAGTATTTCAAGGATGGATATCTGGAAGCTTCCAAAGTAGGCTGACTTTTCAATCCAGCCTGTGTTTCAGTTCCAAGTCATGTGGAATAAGCATCCAATGTCACATTTAACAAGCACAGTGCAGTCAGCTTTGCAAAGCACTCTCTTTTGTACTGAATACAAAATTGTCTGCTTAGTTGCAGTCAGTTTCTACAATTTAATAACCAAGTATCCATCAATGTGGATATTCAAGTTCAAAATGTTTTGGTTTGTGCTTGTCTTGAGACCCAGTAGGTTGTGCTTTATCCCTTTGCTAAAAGTAATCTTCAGGGTGAGAGCAAGACCTATAAACTGGCACAAGACTTTAGCACATTTTTGCTACTTCACACCAAATTACATGTGTTTTTAACAAAATAATGATGAGGAATGTACATATGAACTAATATTGACAGCATTTCAGTGTACTGCACCAGCTGGTGCAAACCAAGGCTGTAGCACCCTGACTCCCAAGCTTGCTAAGCTAGGCACATCCTGACAAGCTCATGTTTAGTCTGTTCTTAGAATCTTTCACCAAAGAAGACTTCACAACCCTTCTAAAGCAGTCTAATCTGCCACCTGTCTATGCTGTTCACAAGTCTAATCTACTGCCTGAATTAAGGCTGCAGCTTCTTCATGTTCCTGTTCTCTCAGGAGCATGTCACGTGTAAGATGTGGCCTTCCCTATATGCAAGTGGCTGTGCACTTCCACCTGCCTTTGAGCCCTGACACTTAATTATGCCAGTTTAGCAGGTTTGGGGGTGTTTTTTGGGTTTTTTTTGAGGGGGTGATATTTGTTTTTCCTCCCAGACTATACATCAGACCAGTGAAATGGCATTATTTTTATTTAAAATGCAAAGTTGTGTTTTTTTCTTGCCCCCTCTGTTCTTTTAAGCACTTCATTTCTCAGGTCCAGTTTAAAGCACAGCCATGTGATGAGCTGAATCAGCATAACTGAGAGAAATCTCCAAGGGGGTACTGAAACAAGTGGCTAAATGTAGAGCAAGTAAATAGGGTTTGGGTTGCTGTAAATGATGTAAAGTTAAACCACACTGCAGGTCTCTGATTACATGATCTACTCCCTACTTGATTGTCTGCTCCCAACACATTCCTGATCAGAAGTTAATTTTCAAATTGAATGTAATCAGGAGGTCCCAGTCTAATGGAGGAACAGTGATGGAGCTGAACCCATGTAACTGTAAAGATACAATGGAAAAAATACAGTTCCCAAATGGTCTATGTGCTCTGCTCTTCCTCATCCTTGTCTCAGCCTCTGCTGCTCACTATTCTCTTTCCGTTTCTCATGCTCTCCCTCTTGCACAAGCTCTGGCACACCTCCAGCCTCGCAGTACTTCACCAGTGTGGCTGAAATATGCTTGCACTGTTGGCCAGACTAATGAGCTGTACTGGTTCAGCAAACTGTCCCACGAGTAGCAGGAGCTGAGCCTGCACCACAGTAGGGGCAAGAATGAGAAACTGCATTGTCACTGCAGGCAGCAGCCTCTTTAGGGGCATCTTGAACTCAGAATTGTTAAGGTTGGAAAAGATTCCTGAGATCACCAAGTCCAATCATCAACCTGACACTATCATGACCACTGAACTGTGCCCCAAATCACCAAACCATGCCCTAAACTCTCTTACACCATAAGCAACAGCAAGATGTCATTCATTCCTTGCACTAAATAAATCATGTGCCAATGATGCTGTCTTAGCACGATGGCTTCTCACAAGCAAAACCTGAAGCCCTGTGTCTGCCAGGGCTGCACTACAGTTCAGTCATGCTTCCTTCCCTTTTGTGTGACTAGACCCATTGACTTCAGGAAAGCTCAGCACAGTTAATAAGTATTTACACTGGGAAGAGGGACTAGGGAAAGGGTCGTTGTTTTAATCAATAGAATGAACTTCATTTTCATCAACTTCTTTGCAAGAACATCATCCCTTGAGGCATTTCCTTAAAACATTTTGAATTACCATACAAAGTTTGGCTTTGTGTTACCTGCTCATCTCTTTTTATCAATACAACCTGAGAGTAATGGGCCTTTGGACATAAATTAGCCATTCAGAATGAACGGCAGTTAACCAAACTTGACCTTACTAGGTGAAACCATAGGTTTGCTTTACCCAAATTTGGGAAATAGACCTTGCACGAGGCAGGCACAAGCCAAGTGTGTGTACCTTGTATACCACAGGATGCAAACAAGTCTGAGCAGGCCAGAGTCCTTAGACTCAGTGGCTCCAGGTTCTTTGTCCTCTTTCCCGTGGTTGCTTCTCCCCAGAACAGAAAGAGGGAGAGCAGAAAAACATGTCTGGGAAAGCCAGGGCACGCTCAGACCTATTTTGGCCTGTTCAGGCCTACCACAACAAATGCACTAATTGTATTTCCCTTGCAAATTAATGCTGGACTTATTTTTTTTCTGCTGTCTCAGATGTCTTGAGGCTCTGTCTGGAGCCAGAAAGGGAAGGTGGGAGATAGGACTCTTGGTTGTGTCAGTCCTAGTTGCAGCATTGTCTACCCCTGCCTTTCCTCTCCGCTTACCAGTATCCCCTCACCTCTGCTGCTGTCCTGTACAAAGTGACAGGAGACATAGTCTCTGTGTGGCCTTACAGGGCCTGAAAATCCTGGAGAAAAATTGTGCTTTGGTCAGTAACTTGTTGCTTTTAGACAACCTTGTCTTGTTGCTTTTAGACCGAATCCAGCCTTCACGCCATAAGGTTCTGAGGCAAGACAAGCCTGTGGCCTTACAGGCCTTACAGGCCCTGAAAATCCTGGAGAAAAATTGTGCTTTGGTCAGTAACTTGTTGCTTTTAGACAACCTTGTCTTGTTGCTTTTAGACCGAATCCAGCCTTCACGCCATAAGGTTCTGAGGCAAGACAAGCCTGTGGCCTTACAGGCCTTACAGGCCCTGAAAATCCTGGAGAAAAATTGTGCTTTGGTCAGTAACTTGTTGCTTTTAGACAACCTTGTCTTGTTGCTTTTAGACCGAATCCAGCCTTCACGCCATAAGGTTCTGAGGCAAGACAAACCTGTGGGCGTGTGTGACTTGCACAGTTAGAGGGGAAGGAGAAAATCTAATTCTGCCAAACTGGATTTTTGGAATGGTTGGGATTTGGCTGCTTGATTTTGCCAAGGGGTTTGCAATTCTTCATGATGTCACTGACAGATGAGTTACAGACTTGAGTGCAAGTACAGCTGAGTGATAAACTGCATCCGTGTAGTATTATTGCAAAGCTACCAAAGCTATAAGCACCAGAAATTTGGATGATGTATCTGTACTTGCAAATATGTATATCTATATGTATGAAAACCCCCTCAGAATATTTCTAGTCATTATACAGAGGAGTGCTGAGATATTTTTGGGCAAACCCACTGAAGACCTCCTGATTAAGAGTTGTCATGATTCCATGGTAAACAGCCCCGAGAAAGTGTGGTAGAAGGCTCTTTGGCCTGGAAACCGGCAGTGAATCAATATCGAGCAAAAGGAACAGCCCAGAAACCATTTTGTAAATCACACAATCTGTGTACTCTGACAATTGCTTCTATTTCATCTGAATGTGAATAGCTCATGTCAGAAGCCTAGCAGATCCTGATCATTTAATGGATTGCTTGGAAACATTTTTAGAACTTTTTTCATCATTTTAGCATCATACTTTTTTTCTTCCCATGTTTGGACTTCTTGGATATTGCCAGGCCTAGTATCATGTTTCCACCAGAGATACAAGGACAGGTGAGATTCTGCCCAGAGAGGTAGTGGAGTTGCCTTTCCTGGAGGTATTCAAGAAGTGTGTATGTGTGGTTTCAGGATACTAATTAGTGGTCATAGTAGTTAGGTTACGGATGGACTTAAAGATTTTAAAGGTCCAACTTTCTGAAGGGTGGTTGTAGCCAGGAGGAGGTTACCCTCTCTCAGGCAACCAGCACCAGAACAAGAGGACACAGTCTCAAGCTGTGTCAGGGGAAGTTTAGGCTGGAGGTGAGGAGAAAGTTCTTCGCTGAGACAGTCATTGGCTACTGGAATGGGCTGCCCAGGGAGGTGGTGGAGTCACCGTCCTTGGAGGTGTTCAAGGCGGGTTTGGACGTGGCACTTGGTGCCGTGGTCTAGTCTTGAGGTCTGTGGTATCGGGTTGGACTTGATGATCTTTGAGGTCTCTTCCAAGCTTGGTGATACTGTGATATTTAATGATTCTGTGATTCCTGAGGCTCATTTATTTGACAGCTTGTGAATGTCACAGAAGTTGCCATGTCCTTCTAGCTGTCACATCTGGAGTTCAGTGATGTTGCACCTTTCACAAAGCATCAATTACCTACCTGGGCACTGCAGTGAGTAGAGAGCAACCCTCTAGCAGAATTCTCTAGAGGCATTTTCTTCCTCAAGATTTCTGCTGTGGTACTTTCCACAGCTGCAGCTGCTTAAGAGTAAGTGCAGAGTGGGAAAAGAGCAGGAAAAGTTTCTTGCTCCTTTTCCCATAAATGTATTGGCTGACCTTGAACCAAGGGCCAAGAAATAGCATGTTACTATGTAACATGTTCAACCAGAGAAGGTGCTTTGACATTTAAAAGGGTGTTTTAAAATCATTTCATACACAGTTCTGTTGGAGAACAGCAAGAGCCAGGCTGCTCCCCAGGGAGAAGTGAGCTGGGAGGTAAGGCAGTCACAAGGCAGGGCAGGCAGGGGCAGGCAGTGTCACCACAGCAGGGTGCGATCCCACGGCACCAGAGGCAACCAATGGCCCTAACAAATCCTTTCAAAACTTCTCTACTAGAGTTTTAAGCATCCAGATCACCAGGACACAAGATGAGTATTCTGCTATTAGATCTGGGAGCAATCAATAAATGTACTGGCTGCTTGTAAAAATCCTTGACCAGAAATTGCCTGCCACTGGAGTCTGTAAAGGATTTCTACACCAGGAGAAACACAAGGGCTTAAGCATTTTGGTTTACCTCTTCTCACACCTTACTTCACTTTTTGTTTTAACTGTGAAGATTGATTTCAGCAACAGGCTCTCGCTGAGGCTTGTGTCAGAGCACTTATTCTTTGTGTAAAATACAGAAGAGAAACTCCAGTAATGATCAATCCTGTCAGCGTTGCTACCAATGACATTAACCAAAAGTTTTTCTAATTAAACTGTGTCTAGAAAGACTGGTTTTCAGCCAGCTGTTGCTGTCTACTTGTATATTTCTTAGGGTGGTAAGGGATCAAAATTTATGAAATGTTTGAAAGGGGTCGATTTTGTTCAAGGACTCTTGAAACTCTGTCTTCTGCCCTCTTTGTTCTCATTTTCCTGCTCACATGCTTTCCCCATGCAAAGTATTTTTCAGAAAGTGCCTGTGTTTGCATGGGGATGCTGGCCATGGGTCTACATGGACCACAGAGATCCATCTGCAGACTCCTGACATACAGTAAACATCTCCCCTCCACTGCCAGAAACGCAGCAGTTTTCATTTTGGCCTGTCTAATTTCTCTCAAAACCACATTAGGGGTAGTTAATGCCAGTGATTTTTCTGGATTCCTAAGGGTTAAATTTGGTCCATGGCTGATCTGTCCTTTCATCGCTCTAAGTTTTTCAGGTGACTGCCTTTAAGATGTGCAACTGATGTTTATTTGCTTTGTGTGGACAGTACGTAAACAGTGTAATGGACTGCAGACTGTCTATTAATTGTAGAAGTTCTAATCCACTTAACTGTTATGGGTAGAAATACATATGCACATATATACATATGTGCTTTAGTAATTAAAAAAAAAATAGAAAGGGTGGAGACTGTAGATGTAAACAGAAAAAAGTCAAGGAGTTAGTTGAACCAATGCAATATTGTAATTAGTAGCTGACTAATCTAATACATACAAATAGATAAATGCTTTGCCAATAAAAAAACGACTATGCAAGCATTAGTAGTCAGATCAAAGTCTTCCAAGTGATACAAAAGATACTATGATTTCTGTGTGGTTTTGAAGATAATTCTCAGTAACTATGAACTATTTATGACACCCGTGGGATCTCAGAAGTAGATGAAGCTAGTGACATTATGAAAGAATCAGGACTATTAAAAAACTGTTTAGTGGATTGTATAATTTTACTTTTTTCTTTATTTCTACTGAGTTTCCTAAATATAATGCCAGATTTTGTCAAAATACCCTGAATTCTCACTTTTAAAGCTAAGAACCAAAGAAAAATCCTGAAGTTCATTGATCATATAAGGAAAAACAAAACTTTTTGATGTGTCGCTTCATTTATTTCCTTTGAAAAGACTTTGTAGAGACAATAATCTATTATTATATAATAATAATCTATTTCCAGACCCTGTAAAACATGTTGGCATAAAGATCATGCTCTCTTTTTTTATCTTTCCTTTCCTTGTGTGTGTTTCAATTATGCTGCTTCTTTAGTCCACTTACCTCACATTTTGCTGCAAAAATAATTTGCTAGCAAGGCCATTCTCTGTGCAGTGATAAAAAAGAGGATGAGTGCTCATTCTTACCATAGCATTTGTACCACAGCAAGACAGGAGAGGATTTGGTCCTGGTGCTTTCATTGGAGACTATAGGTATTTCAGGTTCTCAGGGACAGATCTTCAACATTCCTTTATTTACTTGTACAAGTCAGGGATGATGGTCTACAAGTGTGTAATGGTCTGTGGGTCTTAGAGATTGTAAATAAAGGTTCTAAGGTTGGGTATGCTATCTAGCAGACAACAGGGGCCAGGCTGGCATTGTGTCTGAGTATCCAAATGTTAATGTGTGTAAGTTGGCAAGCCAGCAGACTAGGGTATGATACAGACAGGTGGTGTCAGTGCGTGTCAAACTGGTGGTGGAGCAAAGAGACAGTTATCACCTTCTGCCAGGGACATGCTGGAGCCAGAACCCTTCTCAGCTCTAGACAGACAGAGATGCAAAACCACCCAGGGTCCTCTGTGTAAGACTCCAGCCAATTATGAAGAATTCACATCAGATCAGGAGGGGGAGCAGAATTTTATTCTCAAATACTGAAGTTTCAGGAAATTTAGAGTGGAAAAATGTTGATATATCTCATGCTTGGATCAAACTGTTTGTAAAGCACGTTTCACTCTGAAGTCACAAAGCCAAAGAATTTAATTCTCTGCCCGAAACACCAATCAGTACTGGTGTAAAGGAATTGATGGATCCTGTAACAGACTCTGGGGAAACCAGTGGTCATAGTTCATTGCTTCCCTCATTGGTACTGCCAGAGTACATAAGCTCTCACCCAGGGAGTGTGCACTCTCTTCACATCCACTCAGACCCCTTGAAGCATTAAAGAACAGAGGGCATAGAGTTCACAGACAGGAAAAATTCCAGTGGAAGCATCTGAGCTAACAATGCAGTTAAAATAGAAAAAGTGGTTCCTTTGTAAGAATAAAGATGGCCTCCATGTTTTTTAGACTTTTACCAGCAAAGATTTTTTTCAAAATGTACACGCTGGCTGCAAGAAAGTCTAAAGTTAATTTCTATCTAGCTGAAAAGGAATGGTAATATTTGAAGGTAAATAACACGAAATTTGAAGTAGCAGATAAGGAGGATAATGAACTAATCCAGGGAGAATTGCTTCTGCTGAGGCAAAGGTTATCCGTTTTATAACAGCACCATTCAGTCCTGAACTTTCTTAGAATTATTTAATCATTCCCTGGTAAACCCAGGTTTAATTACATTTTTCTTTCTTTCACTTTAAATGGGTTCTGTGATAATAAGTGTGGTAGTTTTCACACAACACTGAGTACACACTGCTTTGCCTAGTGAGGATTTGACCTTAAATCATCTTGCTCTTGGTGCAGTTGGAAAAGCAGGAAGGGTTAAGTGTCAGGAGTTTTACTGTAACTGTGATTCAAAGTTTTACATCTCTTTTTTTTGGTAAACTATCTCTTTAGACACTAAGTATTCACTGTGCCAGACTGCGGTTGCTGCTTCATATCTTTAAGATTGACAGGGGAATTTTACTGTATGACTCACTAACAGAAATGTTTTAGAATTGAGATTTGTAGGAAATCTGTTAGGACCAAAGAGGAAAATCTGTGCGTGCACAGAAACAACGTAATCTTGAACATTAGCTGCCTCCTTGGCCTTTACAGAATTTGCCAATCTGAGTGCTTATCAAAACTGGAAAACAGTTGTCATTTGGATTTGGTGAATTAATTTGCATGAAATTCTCCCTTTGTCACAAAGGATGCCTCTTTTATGCTGCTAAGTCTTATTCTAATTTAGAAGTATGATATTTTGAAAAAAAAAAACCAAAAAAACCCACCAAAGCCCAACAATTTAGAAGGTTAATATAGGGACCCCCAACAATTTAGAAGGTTAATATAGGGACCAGAATACACAGACACTTTTCACTCATATTTTACTGGATGTGGAAATAATGTAAAGGACAGACCTTGTTCAACTGCAAAGACTTTCATCCAAGAAATTAAAATGGACTCCCTTATCCAAGACATCTGCCACTATTAATTTTAGTACTACTTCACTTGTCACCCACCTCTGTCACAGCTGTGCCATCTTCTCACATTGTTTTTTTTTTTTTGTGGTTTTTTGTTGTTGTTGTTGTTGTTTTGTCAACCAGGGCATGGTCCAGGAAGCTCCCATTTTTACCACACTCAGGTATGCAAAGGGAAAAGCTGGATACTTGAACCAAATGCTTGCAGTGGTCAAGTTTTGAGTCTTGAAGACCTGAATCAGGAGTCTGTGTGGTGCTGATCTGCTCCCTTTTCACCTGGGCAAGTGTAATGGGGTAGACTATGCAGCTGAGAGCTCCTCTCTTCTGGAAAACCTTTGGTTTCTTCCTGAGTGACTACAGATCAGACATTCACCATTCTGCCAGAATGCAGACCACACTAGGACAAAGCCACAAATCAGGAAATCTGAGTAATGGTAAATGAAGAGTTCACATGAGAGAGCAGAGGTCAGTGTCTCCTGAAACATATCCCTAACAACAGATTAACCTGAAAAAAAAAAATTTAGAAAGTATTTTTCACAAATAATAAGTATCTTCTGTCCATCTGCACCTTTGCCTACTTTTGCCATAAGACTTAAAATTTGACAGACAAACTGCTGTATGAAAGTATGACCATAGACAGAATTTGGACAAAAAGCAACAGCCAGAATATTTATTGACAACTAAACTCCAAAGATGCAAAATACCTGAAAGATTTCATGATGCACAAACTCTTGAGCTGGATCCCACATTTGCAGTGCTGTTTCTTTGTTGCTTAGGACAGTGGCCTTGTACACAAAAGAGAATGACTTGCACTAAACATGGAGATTTGCAATTATTACGATAAAAATGGATGTTCTTAATTTATTGTTGTACAGAAGGATATTTATAAGTTTCTTGACATTCAGTTGCCAGATTCGGTCTTTTGAATTCATTGGTTTTTATTCCTTGTTTTGTGCATCATTTCTAGCAGCAGGATTTAACTTTGTGTTTAAACTCCTCCTTTTCCCACCTGTGACTTCACATAATGTTCCTCAATTTAATTTTCAGGTTTTGACATTCTCAGGCTAGGCCAAGGCTGCTATGGCTTATAAATGAATTAACAAAAGTAAACATGAAGCAGTTCTTCATTTCTGAATGAAATATCTGGAAAGGGTTTGTACTTTTAATTTCTGTATCTGCCATACAGGAGTATTTTTTTCAGAAAAGCTTATCTATACTAACCTTGGACTGTACAAATGAAATTATTTAAAATGAAAATACTGAAAATACATCCACCTTGAAGGAGATGTTGTGTGATGTGTGCATGGATTTGACTGGATGTCATATTAGTATCATCTCATTAAGAAAAAAAGTAATTTTTGCTTTTTGGCTGATTCAAGTTTTTATATAACGACTTTTAGTTCTGTATCTGTTTACAGACTTCCTTATGGAAGGGGAAGATTCAAGGTGTCACAGACATTCTGTTGGCAGCATTATACCTCTTGCTCCTCTGAAGAGGAAGTGCATTCATGAGGAATGCAACAGTAAAGTTAACTTGAAGTTGGTGAATTAGTTTTAATGAATGCTGTAACTCAGTTTTAATTATTTGCAGACAAATGAAACCAGGGAATTTTCTTTCTGCAAAACCAGTGATGTGCTGAAACCAAACCGTTCCTTCAGCTTTTACTGCTAAGTTTTTGTATTGGATGTAGGAAGAAGTTGTTATCTTCTGCTTGTATTGTGTGGCTTACTCAACATATGAATAATGAAGTACAAAAGAATGAGATTCTGCTGTATGTAGAAGCACTTTAGTGTCTTGTGGAATAGAAAATAAAGTGTGCTTGCATGCACTTGGCAGAATCTGTGTAGTTCCTTCCAGCTGTTTTTCTTTCCAGATGTTTTCTTTTAGGTTCCTTTCAGGTAGGGCACTGGGACAAGGATTCGTAAGAACTTTAAAAATGCAGTTATCAAAACAGTTAAACACTAAAATGAAGATGTCTCTAAGAGAAACTGAATTTTGGTGACTAGGTGGCAGCACAAAAATTGATTTCTAGCCTATATTACAACTTTGGGATGAATAAATTTGTAACTCAGCATAACAGCCACTGCATCTGATCAATATGGATGGCACTGGGTAACACTCTCTACAAAATTTTATTATATGGACATTCACCAAGTGCTAAGTCTGGCAGTATTAAGACCTATTGTAAAACAAAGCCAGGGGAAGTTTAGGCTGGAGGTGAGGAGAAAGTTCTTCACTGAGAGAGTCATTGGCTACTGGAATGGGCTGCCCAGGGAGGTGGTGGAGTCACCGTCCCTGGAGGTGTTCAAGGCGGGTTTGGACGTGGCACTTGGTGCCATGGTCTAGTCTTGAGGTCTGTGGTATTGGGTTGGACTTGATGATCTTTCAGGTCTCTTCCAACCCTGGTGATACTGTGATACTGTGAAAGCAAAAATGTGAAGAAAGATGATAAGTGACTACATGCAATTTAATTCTAAAGTTAAACAGTGAATACTATCTTTTGAGGGAGAGAATGAAACAACAAAGGACAGAAATGAAAAGTTAGTATTATTTGAGCTTGATCAGACAAGAAAAGACCAGCAAGTGAGTTAGACTGGATATCAACTGTTTGAATATCTTGCCTTTTGTAAGTTCAAGTGGTAATCCTAATTAAATATACATTTTCACATCTAAGGGTGAAAATAATTGTAGTGTCTCAGTGAAAAGAGGACCATACCTTTCGGTAACAAATCTTTATGTATCATTTATGCAAGGAAATAGAATAATAGCACAATCATACAGCTTTTATCACTACACAACTTGTATCAGATATGTTGAAAACTCTGTAATAGAGTGGAACAAACTCTTCCTTTGAATTATTTTTAGTCAACCCGATAAGTGTATAATTTCTTGAGGTAAACAAAGATGGTACAGATGAAATCTGAAGCACCTTGAAATGAACAGGCTCTCAAAAGGAAAGAAGGTGGAGATAAAAAAGTCACTTTTCTCTTTCCTTGCAAAGGTCAGTGTTGAGTGTAGCTCAGCTGAACTTGGAAATTAATCCAGAAGTTTGTTTAAATTTTGAATTATTTAAATATCACATACTATGTAAGAATAAAGTTGTTTTCATTTGTAGAGAGGTATGCAGAACTTCACAGGCATTTAAAATTAAAAAAAAAAAAAGATTGTAGGAGACTGAGATAAATATTAAGTTCCTTGGAAATACTATCACAAACTTTAAGCAAAGCTTCACTGACCTTCTGCACCAGTTTACGTCTCTATAGTCCCTTTTTCCTATGGTGCTGAAACGCTGCATGAAAGTAAGTTCGACGTTTGATAAAAACAACTATTTAAATTCTAGGTTGGGCTTTTATTCTTTTGCTTGTGAAGTTGTCAATACTCCAGGTACAGCATCTATCGATGGGAAGCTGTTATGGCTATGTTTGATTTGAAAATATACCACTACTTTTGCCATTTTCACATCATGTGTTTTTCCTCTTCTGAGACACAACATGGCAAATTCGCTATTCATTTATCAGTCAGAGAGACTCAAGGGTATTTTCCTTGTAAGAATGCAGGGGAAAAAAAAAAAAGAAATCTTTACTTTCTGCAATTAGACCTACCAGTTGTATTTGCATGTGAAAATATGAGTTCGATATTCCTTGTTAGAAAATACCTTGTGTTACTGGAAAAAAAAAAAATAAGGAGGTGAAGAAGTCACAGTTTAGTTTTACATAGAAAGTGAAGACATTCTCATGTCACCCTTATTCTGTTCTTTTCCTTGCAAATTAATAAAATAACTGAACAAACTTGTTTATTGTTTGTTCTCGATGTGTAGCAATCCCTTTGAGCCTGAAGCACATTTCTTTTTCACTTAGTCTGTGGCCATGTCTACAGAAAAAAAAGGTTTATAATTAAAAATGTTACTGTAGGCTGGCGTGTACAGTGGTGGTGTTGACAATACTGTAAGAAAGGGAAGTTTCACTCTGTTTTCTGAAAGACTAAGAAACCTAGACCTTATCTAAGACTTTGCAATTACAGTTCAGAGAACTTTGCTGAGACAAAATTAGTTTATAGGCTTACAATCTATATGAATGAATTCAAACAATTTCCTCTGAAATATGGTTGTTCATAACATGCCAAATATTAAGTTATGTTTATCAGTTTTGGTATCTAGGTTACAGTTTCCATTGAAACAGGCAAGACAATTAAATTCCCACAACACAGAAATGTTTGGTACTGTGACAAGTCTCCTTTACAGTATTGTTGTGTGGGCTAAATATTGATGGCATTATCTCCTTTTGTATGTCACCAGCATCTCTTACAAGGCCTCTGAGGAATAATATAAGTAATCTGAAAGGAGGAGACATGCTAATTTCTTTGCTACTGCAAAAGGATGCATTATTTCAATATTAGACCCTTTTGAAGGATTCTCTAAATGGAATAATTTATATTTGGGTTGCAAAAGAGATCAGCTTAAGACTAGAGACATGCAAGTGTTAGTCACAGGATGAAAATGAAAGAAAAGTAGAAGGGGTCGGCTTCCTGTCCTCAGCAGCTGATGCCTGAGATCTACAACAGCAGACAATACCTGGTGATCCCAGGCTGGTGGAGGAGAAAAAAATAGAAGAAATTATGAGAAAAAATGTAATCAGATTAGCTATCCTGATAACCACCAACATGCTGCTAGTGTGAATGTTGCTAACTGATATTTTTTTTTCCTGCTATCTAAACAAAGAAAAAATTTAAATAGGGAGATAAAGAGGAAGAATGGTCTATCTGTGTTTGTGTTTATGGGGAACACCTTCTGAAAGTGGGAAGTGGCATGGAGAAAGGCATGAAAGTGCTTATATAAATATGTAACAGGAGATGTTGGATATGGCAATCATGTCAGGGGCTGGTCAGAGGCAGCAACCAACACCTCAACACTAAATAAGGAATGTGAGGTTGGACAGTAACAAGATCTGAGGATAAAGAGATTGTATCCTCAATCTCTTTGTGAGAGTTTGAGGATACGAAAATTTTTGTATCCTCAAAAAAATTTTGTGGGGATAAAGAGATTATATTTGAAGGAATCCATGAAGAAATTTGGACATTGGGTTAAAGGACTGGAGCAAGACTGCAGGAAGCTGAGCATTGAACTTTGGTCTTACATCACCTGGTCGACTGTGCTGTGCTGGTGGCAAAGCCACAGACTTTTGGGAACCAAGACAATCACAGTGCTCAACTTTTTGCTGAGTGCATTTTATGTGGCACAGTATGCCATGCTTGAAAATCTATTTTAGAAAACCTCTGAAAACAGCAGCAACCACATCTCCAGTGTGAGGTGCAAGGAACCATGCACAAGCTTCGCTACAGACTGAACTCTTATTCAGGAGACACTTTGGCTTTTATTAACGGGGGCCTCTCTTTCCTACTGGAAGACAAGACACTCTTCAGATGTACTCCTATGCATCCAAATGATTGTACTTTAGAAGCACTGTCCATTGATGGGAGAATCAATTCGCTTTTTGCCTGTGTTGACAAGTTGTCAGAAACTAGTCATGTCTCTGCTGCCAGAGGAAGCCTCAGTGCAGGGACAAGGGTCTGAGATGCAGCATAAGCTTCCCAGCAAGTCACAATCTAGGCACAATGCCACAGTCCCCATGGAGATAGCATCTTAAACCATCAAAATTTATAAGTTTAGATGCGTATGTATGTTATGTTGCAAGCAAAATGGCGACTATCCTGTTAACTCCCTGTTATGCCTGGTACTAGATGCTTATGTTGCCCTCAGCTGTGCGGCAGAACTATATTAATTCCTCTTATCCCAAAAACACATTCTTTCCGCCTGTACCCAGCCCTGTACTTTGCAAATGGCTGCTGGAAGAACACTCTTTCCAATACTGCATGAGTGGCTTATTTCAACCATTTCTCCTCATTTTATACAACCACTCTCCCTAGCAACTGTGCATACAGCATAAGGTCAGAGAGTTACTGTCGTGAAGTAACTTTGGCAGGCAGGAAACAAGGACTTCAAGAGCAATCACTTGGTAATTTTTTCATGCTTGTTTAGAATAGTAGACTTATTTTTCTCAAGATGCACACTGGTAGTTGTTTTTTCTTCTGCTGTTTTTTTAGGCTATGGCATGCATTTGTTGACTTATTAAGAGAAACTAAATTTTTTTTCCCTTTGGGAAGATAACGGATGATCAAATGGGGCATAATTGAGCTTCTGTGATGAATACACTACCCAACTTTGCAAGTAGGTTATTAAAAATTATTACTAATATAAAATATTGTACAAATTTTAAAAAATCTGATAAAAATGTGACCAAATTATTAGATGAATGTTAATTTTATTTATACTCATCACAGAAATACAGAAATCTTAAAAAATAAAAACTAAATATGAATGCAGCATGTTTACATGATTTTCTCATGGTAGTTTATAAGTGGTTTATTACACTACTAATCCTTATGTGTGCTTACTCTCCCTACTTAACCAATGTAACCTTACTATTCTTCTTCAGAGGCAAGTATCTTTCATAAGCAAATCAATTAACTTTCTTATTAATTTTATCAAAAAGACGATTTCCACATTTTAATATGCTTATTTTGATCTTAAATTATTTGCAACTTTGCATAATAATGAAGTTCTCAAGGCAACTGATAAGAATTCAGTACAAAGTGATGCTAATAATTTTCCTTGGAGGTTGAGTGGGTGTAATAACACCAGGAAATGCTGTATAAACTTTCCCTTGATGTTGATTGTTCACGTCTTTATCTCAAATGGATAGGCTGGTGAATGAGCATTCACTTCCTAATAAAGATATAAGTATGATTGTTATTATTATTATAATTAACAACAACAGCAACAACAAGAATAATACTAATAATCTGGAAGAAGAACCAGATGGAAGTCAGAAGTAAAATTTATATTTAACCACTACAGTCAGTACATGACATGGCCTCATATGCCCAGAGCTGCACACAAACTATATGTAAATCCTTGTGAGACAGATCTTTAATGATTTACTCTTTCTGTCTTGTTTCCATTTTCAGAGCACTGCTAGTGTTCACCTTGTTCTTCAAATGCCCACTCTGTGATTACCTAGAGCAGAAGCCTTGGCCATTAAAGACCATAGTAACACAGGTGCTGATGTAATTGTGATGAAGGTAGACTCATTAAGCTGCTAAGTCATCTTCTACATATTGTCACGTTTTAGCAATTGTGACATTACAGCTTCTCACTGTGGCCTTTTCCATTGAATTAAAGAGATTCATGGAAAGTCACTTATCCTTGATGGTGTGCCCCTTGCCTTTATTCTGTCTGCAGAGGCAGATTTAAGCACACACTGTATGTTTTTGAACACATGGTTGCATGCCTTTGGGTGTCTGGGACTGTCTACAGGCTGTAGCTTGCAACATCCACCCACTGGCACATGCAGACTCAGGAAGCAGAGCTGGGGCAGATGGATGCCTGAAAGCTTTGCAGGAGACAGCTTGCCAACTTACTTCTGCAGTCCAGCTGCCCCAATGAGCCAAGAAAGGCTGCGCTAAGCTGGGTCTCTTCTGGAAATTTAAATTTTATTTTCATGTATTCCCTAAAACTGCCAGGGACTTAACTACCTCTGGCTCTGCACAGCTCAGCCCTGACAATGTGACAATTAAACACATTTTTCAACTTTATGCTGTGACAACTTTTAGTAATGCCTGGCCTGGAGTGCTTTATACCCCCTGGTAAGGCCCACAAGAAGATGTGGTACTAAAGTTGAGGGAAATTTTTAGAAGGGACCATTCATAAGGAACTTTTACATAGTGAAAGTTCTGTGTTTTTACAGATATGGTGTATTTATGGAACGCTATGGCAACAGCGCTGCAGTCAGGGATGTTGTTAGAATGATTCCCTTAATTCCCAGTGCAGCTCTCACTGCTCAAATAAACAGCTCTGTTTACTTCAGACTCTAAGCCTTGGATTACTTATTTATAATTTCTACAAACACAAAGGGAAAAAAGCCACCACAGCTTCACAGCCCTTGCCCCTTGAAATACAATTAATTAATTGTTTAGTAATTGTTTCTATCAGCTGCTGAAGTTCTTCTTTATGTGTAGCTGTAAATGCAGGTAAGAATATATTTTTTTTCATAATTATATCTCAGCTTTCACTGGTGTTGACTTAGAACAGAAGGAAAAGCATATACCAATGAGATATACTGTGCAGAAATTTCCTTGGTTGCAATGGAGTAATGTATCTGTACCTAAAAAAATTGTAGAAACATTACTTCATGAATATTCGTGCTGTGTTATTTCTCTATGAAGAAGTCACATATTAAATGTCTTATTCAATTTGTATGTAGTTTGTTTTCTTTTTTGTTTATTTGTTTGTTTGATTGTTTGTTTTTCCTTACAGAGGTGCTCGGAGTAGATGAAAAAATAGGTGAAGATTCTAGGATCTGACCTAGACACTTTTTGCTGTGATGATGCCAGGGTTACACTAAAGGTAAAAAGCCATAGAAGTGAAAATAAACAGAAAAAAATTGCAAGTTGATTATAATCGTCAAATTGCCACCAGACAGGCAATGGGGAATTTATTTGGGCCCGATCTGTCACCAGTACATAGTTTGCAAGCACAGTGTGTTTTGCAATTGAAAGCAGAGCCACACTCATTGGTTGCCCTCAGCAGCCCTCTTGCTGAAAGCAGGGGTTTTCAGAATGCCTAATGTCACTGTTATGGAGGAGTAATTAATTGATTGCGGGATGGTATTTGTCAAAATTAAAATTGTTTATTATTTTTTTAAATTCAAAATTCCCACCACCCCCAACCACTAATTTTCATAATAATTAGGTTCTCTTGCAACAGTCATGGAAACATTATACAAAAGAATAACTAGATCTAGAAATAACTAGCAAAAAATATATAAACATTAATTGAACTGGAAGAGAAGGTTCCTGCATTTAATACACTGCTTGCAATTAGTTATACTGATCGTCCACTAGATGGACTCAAGGAGCTCCTTTCTGCTTATGGCAGAAGGCAAAGGTGAATGAATTACAAAACTTTGAACTATTTATTTGCAGAATATTAGTCTCCCAATTCCCTGGGACTAACTACAACCTCAAACAGCACCCAAACACTTGCAAAGGGTTCTGCTGATGTCTTCTTAACTGCTGAAGCTTCTGATTCTTCCTAGACTTCACAGGCTGCTGGGGAAAGGAGGCAGACAATCTCTGACCTCCTGATTTCTCTGGATGATCTGTGCATCTCCAGGACTCCTTGTCTTGGTAAGTGTAGGCAGGGTGTCTTGCAATATGCAGTCTCGGCACCATATCATGCTGGCTCTGCAGGCCTATTGCACGGAGGCATTAAAAGCCTGTTTCTGGTAAACTCAAAGTAGGCAGTTTCCAGGCAGCTCAGGATGCAATAAGGCAGTGAGGCAGAACACTCCCAGAAGCAGAGAGCAATGGCAGAGGGCAACAGCAGGCAAGCATGAATACAACAGCAGAGCATGTTGCGTTACCTGCTCATCTCTTTTTATCAATGTAGCCCAAGACCTTATGGGCCTTCAGACACAGAATAGCCAATTAGAGCTCAGTTAGCCAAGCCTGACCATTTTAGGTGAAGCCATAGGCCTACTTTGCCCAAATTTGGGAAAAGCATAGGCCTTGCACAAGGCAGGCACAAGCTATTTGTATGTACCTTGCTTACCACAGGATGTAAACAGGAGTAAAACAAGATTAGGCAAGCCAGAGGCCTTAGACTCAGTTGCTCCATGTTCTTTGTCCTCTTTCCTGCGGTTGATTCTCCCCAGAACAGAAGGAGGAAGGCAAACCTGGACGTATTGAAGTCTATTTTTGGCCTATTCAGGCCTACCACGATGTCACTCACATATCTCTGGAGTACCTACAAGCACCTGCTGGCAGCAGGAAGAGCAGACTAACCTGAAAAGAAAGCTAACATAAGAGTAATGAACTGAAGAGTTGCGTATGGGCCATTATCAAGCCTTCATCATGTTTAATTTTAGTTTCCTTTGGGTAAGAACCGCATGTAAACTGAATCCATTTATACATTTCTATTTGCCTACCTTTCTCTCTCTGCCTTCATGCATTCTTCCTGTATCAGTTTTTAAATGCTTACTTCCACGTGCCCAGGTCTGTGACTTGGTATATGCCAATTCCAACATTGAAATACGGGTTTTCAAAAAGAACTTAACATGGATTCCAGGTCTGTAGAAGAAAACTTCAGAAACACTGTCATTCAAAAGCTAATAGAAAAATGTAAGTGACACACATACAAAGTTCCACATGTAAGCAGAAGTTAATTTTAGGTCTGTCAATACTTGAAACTTTTCAGTATAAATTATTAAATAAATTATTTTTTTGTTTTTGGTTTTGGTTTTTTTTTTTCCCCTAGAGATAAGATCTGAAGCTTATTCTGGCTGTCAGGTCAACTGTGGGTCACTAACAACATGTTGTATTGAGCAAACACTGCAAAGTGATGTATAGCTGGGGATGCATTCAAAAAGGTGTGAGAACATCTTTAAGTATAAAAAGGGCTGCAGCAATTAGGAAAATAAACTGTTTTCTTCTCTCTGTTAAGGACAGGACAAAAATCATATTTAATGTCAATAATTTGCTTAACAAAGAAATATTTGCTTAATAGATAAATAAATTTGTTGAATTGCTTAAATTGAGAAGGCTTGGCTTGCTCATTAAGCCTTTCTACTAGCAAGCACAGCAAAGCATTGGAGTATATAGCCTACTAGGGTGGAAGAATCCCTACTGTAACAAGTACTCAGTGGACAAAAGTGCTACTAATGGCATAAGGATAGTTTGTCCTGGCCTATCAGTGGGTGGCCCCTTTAGATCTATGAGTCTGTAACCATCTCGCTGATTGCGTGGTAGCAATACAGAGTTAAACCAAGTAGCAGCCTAAAGCAGTCAATTATATTTCTTTGAATCACACAATAGTGATGACATTCACAGAGAGCATATCAGAGCTTACAATTCATACTTTCATACCAGACTCATAACCAAAGGACAGCAATTCTAGACACATTTCTTTGATTTGCTATGTCTTCCTCCTAATCCACTGCCTATTCCTGTCTATGTGTGTATAATTACCAGCATGAAAAGAACTACTTTTGTCTTCTTCCTGCTGCCGTGTGTGTGTGTGTGTGTAATACACATGAAATAGTTAGATATTTTGGCTACTGTAATATCTAGAGTACAACTTCTACAGAGCAGCAACTCAAGGCTGATGTGGGAGAAACCCAGTGACAAAGAGCTCTCCATAAGACTGCAGCCATTGCTGAAGAAAGGCAGAGTTCTTAGTGACTGAATGTTTTTCCCTTTTCTCTGAAATGATGATGATTTTTGACCTGAAAATCAGTATCAGAGTACATTACAACAGTTAAGATGGTGTACATTGCAATCAAAGAGTTGAACTAATTACAACTGAACAGAGAATGTTTGGAGGAGTGTATCTGAATACATTTCCACATAATATTGATCACACTGTGATGTGAGAACTGGAAAGCAAAAAGTAACATAAAATCATTCTGTTATATAATATTAATGGCAAGCAAATTTTATTCCCTGAATGGGGACTGTTGTACCCACTTTAGGCTAACTGTCATGCATCTGATTGCCTAACTGCCACATCCTCTGCATTTTAACTTTCTCCTGTTACATGGTCTGCTTCCTCTACTCCAAAATACAATACATCTATTTCCTTTTTACTGCCTGCTCTGGCTGTGTCAGATTTACTGCCAAACTTCACACATTCTTCAGCAAAGTCATTAGAAGGATGGTGAAACAAACATAATATAGTGGTATGAAAGGACACTCCAGCTGTATCATGCATTTGCCCATGCATATCACCACACCTTTTTAGATTAAAAATGTTCACATCTCCTTCAAATTCATATGCTAATACATAAAGAAATGAAAAACCTGCTACAATGATGCTGACTATACAAAAACATCAGAGAATCAGTCATCCATCTTCAAAACTGTTTTTCTCTTGCTGCTTATTACTTGCCTGAAGGGAGCCAGTAGGGCAAGCAATAAAGGGATCATCTTTTTTTCTTTCTGTGATACTCTGATCACCTTCTTTTTCCTTATGGATAAAGGCTGCTGAGATCCTTATGCAAAGCAGACAAAGGAAATTCCTCCAGCGCTTTCATTTGGAAGGGCGGTTCTGAAGTATATTTCCAATCATTCCTATTTATTACATACTCCTTTTCACCAGAGAGATTTGGCCTTGCTTTTCAGCACTACTTGCTAACATTGTCAAGGGCCACACACAAGTTTAACCATGCTTGTATTCATGCGTTCTCTATGTCAGCTTGAGTTCTCCTATTAATATGAAATTAACTGTCGTCTTTAAAATTTGTGTATTGTTCAAGTCAAAAGTGGTTATGCGTATTTGTATTTTGATGGATACTAAGTTATGTGTAATTTGGTTTGTGTCAAAAGTATACTGAAGTCAAAAGGTGACAACAACAACTCTCAATTAGTGAAGGTTCTTTATGAAAGATGGAGGATCACTCTTTTTATTGCGTCTTTTTTTCTGAATCCTGAACATAATCGTAGATAAAAGTGTAATGTCTCTATTTTCTAGTGACTTCAAGTTACAACTTCTTAAAATACAGCTTCAGCAAATATTGGGATAATACGCCGTGCTCACTTCTTACTGCAGGTATCCATCCACTGATACATCCATGCTAAGCTTGTTTGTAGTTACTGCTACTCCTTATCCAAGATACCACTTCCTGCTGGGGTCTCACTCTAACTGACAATGCTGGGTAATAAGTTGACAGGAAGAGCGAACCAAAACAAAACCCAAGTAGGGTAATTAGTTGAACATAAGGATTTACTGTTTCTGCATATAAAGATGTAGGAGGCCCACAGCTGGCCTGTTAGTCCACTCAGGGTGAAGTAGGCGATGTCTCAAGATTTTGATGGCAGCCTTGCAGCCCATGTACATAACTACTACAGCAATGAAATTAATGAGTCTCAAATTTCATTATAAGGAAAGACAACTGAAACCATATAAAATACACACCAGGAGACTCAAATCAAGGAGCATACAATATATGTATTTTGATTAAGGCAAAAAATCCATCGAATGTTTAAGAAATAGAATGATTTGAGGATTGCTCTTCAGAATACATCCTTCAGTCATATTAAATAACAATTTTCACAACTACATCATGCAGTGTTGCTTGAATAGTGAAAAACAGTCTTTATTATGACCTGAGGTTTCCATTTTTTATATTTTTAATGCAGTAATTGTAGACATTGATCTAACTAGTCTATTTATACAGACATATAATATCATATGTGTAATCAATAGACAATATATGTGTAATCAATAGACAATGTATGTGTATAACGTAATGAAGAAATGCAGGCTGGCATTTTACTGTCTTACTCCTGCTGATAAGAATTGGAGAGTAGTCTGTGTTACATTATAAGTCTTCAGAGAAATAATAGAACAATGAATAACTAATTAGTAGAATAATAATGTTTTAGTTGTTTCAAGTTATTTTACCTGCATAAAGCTTACAGTAAAGTTGCCAGTAAGCTGAAGAGAAATTATTTTCATTAACACAGAACCAAAAATGCAGATTACTATTTTAATGGAAACAAAGCTAAAAACGTGCCCTTCTGTGATACCTGTTCTTCCTTTCAGGCTTTTCTATAAATGACTGCATGTCTGCACCCTTCTATAAAGCTTTCAAAGAATCATCTATTTTTCACATTCGATTTTGGCTCACTGACTTCATCAAAGGTTTAATGAGCATAAAGAAGTGATAGGCAGCTGAATAAAGGCTACCCTTCCAACACAACAGGGTGAGGATTATGGTACACCTGATTTGATGGCAGCCTGTGCAGAGTGGTGGGTTTCACATCATGTCTATTTTTTAAGAGTAAAGTGAGCACTTCACAGCAAACTGGCTGAGCGTAGAATAAGATTTTGTAGCATGATTTGAGTCGCGGAAGGAGACAAGAAGGAAAGTCATTGCATTAAGGAACTTGGCTTAGTTATGAAATACCAAGTTGGATTATGTAGGAGGTACCTGAGGAAGCAGGTACAAATAGTTTTAATAAACATTTCCCCAAAACAGTGTCTTTCTATTTTGTTCAAGACACATTAGTTTGGCAGGGTGCTTGGTGTATTCTACATTTTTGCTATTAGAATAATGCAGATTAGAGAATGAATATAAAAAGTTTGCTCTCTGATTTTCTGGTACTTTGTTTACTGAAGCTAAAGTTGTACTTCATGTGCACAAAACGTCTTTCAGAAATGTTAGGTGTTATGAAAGTCCTAAGGGTTTGCAGTTTATGAACACAGTCTTTAGGGTTAAGTGTATTTTAGCCTTCAGAAATGGATTTGTATAAAAAATAGCATGATTATCTATCCTGATGGTTGAAAAAGTGAATTGCTAACTGAAGCTCCAAAAGCAGTCCAGTAACAGAACCAGAAGCAAATGACAAGTGATCTCAGTTTTAAACATTAAGTCTGTTGAATAACATACCTCAGATATTGGGATAATATACCTTAAAAGATTTGGAATAAGAGATTATACTAATATAATTAAAGATATGCATTTAAAATACAATATGAAATCCACAGTACCCCAAATCAGTTGTTGCCTGATTTTGACCCTGGAGGTACATATTATTATTAGGAGGAAGTTGTTTCCAGTGAGGGTGGTGAGGCACTGGAACAGGTTGCCCAGGGAGGTTGTGGCTACTCCTTCCCTGGAGATGTTCAAGACCAGGTTAGACAAGGCCTTGAGTGAGCTGTACTAGTGGGAGGTGTCCCTGCCTATGGCAGGGGGTTGGAACTAGCTGATCCTTGAGGTCCCTTCCAACCTTACCATTCTATGATTATTACATATATTCTGAGCTGCTTAATTAACAGAGTCCAAATCTCTCTCATCTGGAGCAAGGAGAAGGTGTAGCTTCTTGCCTCTCAGCACAGTGCCTAATAATTAAACTACTGGGTATTCTTAAGTGGAATTCTGTTCCTTCTGCCAAAGCCATGTTTTATTTGGCAAGGGAGCATCAGAATGGCCCTTTGATCCAGTGGTTATCATATTGACCACAAATTCTTGGGTCCAAATTCATATTTGGGAAATATTTAAAGATTAGATGCAAAGCAGAATAGAGGTAGAAAAGGCTGTAGTTTATGAAGAAGCCAGTTCTTCCCCCCGGCAATGTCACATGAAATTAAATCAAGAGGAATTGCAGGTGCAGTGGGAATTATCAACTGAATGCTACATTAGTCTAAATAATCCCAGTGGTGTGGTTGTAACTGACCTTGCCAGTGTTTACATGTAAGCCAATTAGAATCTAACAACTGAGTTTGGAAGACATAAAATATTAGAAGTCTTTCTTACATCCTCTGTTTACAGAGGAGTGTCAATAATAAACCTTTAAATGATGCTGAACAGAAATATATAGGGGGAGTTATTTCTACGGAGGTATTAATTTAGTTCAATTTGGAAGAAACTGCGATATGGCTGCGATATAGCTTCTATTGCTTGTAAAGTGTATAAACTTAACCCCAGTTGTTCTAGGTTTTCTACAAGCATTTTTACTTTACATTTAAGATGTGTAAAAAGAGTGAACATACATCATTGCTGTTTCTTTCAATCCTATGACTTAATATGCCTCTTCTGTTACCATGTCACATGCAAGACTCTTGCTCAATTAAATATAAGAATCAGTGCTTCAACACTGACATCTAGCTAAGGGAAAAAAAACAACAAAAAAACAGACATTGTTATTCCATGTTTTTCAAGCCCTGCAGGTCTTTCTAAAGAGTTACCATACTAAAGGAAGTTATATCCTTGTAAGAATGCAAGTAGATCTTTCACATTTTTTGTTGTCGTATTGAACTAAGATATTAGGCTTGTTCCAACTCTCATCTTTCTCTCCCACCCCACACAATGATATTCCCACTGTGTGTACCTTCTATGCTGAGTTGAAACTCTGAGGCACAACTTGTTGTTACTTTGACTTAGGAAGTTCTTAGTATGTTGGTTCATGCTCTAGGCCAGTTTTTGGGTATTAGCATTAGACAGATATATTCTGCTGCCGATATGGAAACTACCTCCAAATATAGGTCTGTGTCTTGTCCCTCTGAAATTTCCCTGTTTAACTGATTTATCCCACTGATGGAATAATTGCCACGTGGAGAAAGCGTGAACAGAGAGAAAAGTGTTCACTTAACCTTCTCTCTCCCACAATCATTTTGTAGAGCTGTAAATGGAATAGTAACTTAAGATCTCTTAAGCACCTGTGATATTCTGGAGTGGTCTCCGTGAGGGCATGAAGACTTTCACTGTAAACTGACACTTATCTACCTAAGAGTAATGACTGCATATATTAGCCCAAATTCTAGATGATATTTCTACCTCTGTGATGTTTTGCATAAGAGATAAACAACTACAAATCCAGGCTGGGTGGTGAATGGCTGGAGAGCAGCCCTGAGGAAAAGGGTCTGGGTTGATGAAAAGCTCAACATGAGCCTGCAGTGTGTGAGTGCAGTCCAGATAGCAACCAAGTCCTGGGCTGCATCAAGAGCAGTGTGGCCAACAGGGAAAGAGAGAGGATTCTCTTTCTTTATTCTGCTCTTGTCAGACCCCACCTGGAGTACTGTGTGCAGTTCTGGAGCCCTCAGCACAGGAAGGACATGGAAGTGTCCAGAGGAGGGTCACGAGGATAATCAGAGGTCTGGAGCAGCTCTCCTATGAGGACAGGCTGAGAGAGTTGGGGCTCTTCAGCCTGGAGAAGAGAAGGCTTTGAGGAGACCTTAGAGTAGCCTTCCAGTATCTGAAGGGGACCTACAGGAAGGCTAGGGAGGAACTATTGACAAGGTCTTGCAATGACAGGACAAGGGATAATGGGTTTAAACTGGCAGAGGGGAGATTTAAACTGGGTGTTCTTTCCAGTGAGGATGGTGAGGCACTGGAACAGGTTGCCCAGGGAGGTTGTGGCTGCTCCCTCCCTGGAGGTGTTCAAGGCCAGGTTGGACGAGACCTTGAGTGAGCTGTACTAGTGGGAGTTGTCCCTGCCTATGGCAAGGGGTTGGAACTAGATGATCTTTGAGGTCCCTTCCAACCTTACCATTCTATGATTCTATGAACGCCAGGGAACTATGGAGTCTGAGTGGATGAGGTATTTATGATGTGCAGTTTAAGTAAACAGAGTGTTTTATGAGATTGCAAAAAAAAATAAGTGCGTGTTATTCTTCACACGTTCAGTGAAAGCTATAGAGGACTAATTCACAAGGGATTTACGTCTCTTACAAAAAACGAAAACGCGTTAAGTTGTAGGATTTTCAAGTGCAGCTGTATAAATCCAACACGGCAAATACATCTGTGGCTGTTTGAGCTAGATTTCTAACACAGACATTTAAAAAAAAAAAAAAATTAGGGACAGAGAAACTTAGAAGTGGAAGAGTAGTGGAGTCTCTGAGTGGAGAGGTGAACATTCCAGGGAGAGGCCATAAGATCGCAACAATGGAAAAATTAATGTAAGTTCATTGGAGAGTTAAAAGCGTTATGTCTGGAAACACAGTTTGTGTCTTCCCCTTTGCTGCTTCTGCTGCGCTTGCTGATATCTTCCTCCACCACAGTTTTGGCTGCTGCTTGCTGCTTTGCCGCCTCTCGGCCCCATCCTCATACTCTCTAAGGTTACCATATTCTCTAATAGTATATTCTGTCTATACTGCTATATTTAGTTTAAACCATAAAATACGATTTAATTTTTCTGACTTTCCAAATTCTGAGTTGTAGTCAATTTACTCTCTCCGGGGCAGGTTTACAGTAAGTTATTGGGAAGGGATCCACTCCAACCCATCACAACATCTGCTGTTCATTTTCCCTCTTGTTGATAATTTTTAGAAGTTAATCCTACCCCAGCACTCCTGTGTGGAAGAACAATTAAATAGGAATAGAAGTTGAGGATGGTTAAGTCTTATTTTAAAGCACATAGGTATGCTCAGAGATGCTCACTGCCAGACTTCCTTGCTACTTCCTTCTCTTGCTACAAGGTTCCATACTTACCTATAAAAAAAGGGCAATAAACAACTAAGGTACACTTCAACAGTAATCAGAACAAGCAAACATTATATTTTGAACAAACTGAAACTACTATTCCATCAAAATGAGGTATGACTATAAAGTCGGAAGGAGCGTTTTGCTGCATTATCCCTGGGGAGATGTGATGGCACATAAAAAGCATGAAATACATAACCCCAGGAAACTGCAGTCTTCAGAGCCATCCATTATCTAATAAATCTGCTCCTCTACACTCCAGATGCTGAAGTGCATCTTTAGTGATGAAAAGTGAAATTAAATAAATTAATTTTTTTTTTTTTTGTTTTGCTATGATTCGTTCTGGCAGTAGCAGCCAAAATGTTAACAAAGCTGATGTATCAGAGGCACAAAATAGGTGATTTAGGAATCCAGAAAGCATCTTTACTTTAACTGTGCACACAAAGCACCACTCTAATGTGTTTCTGTAAAGTCAATTAAGCATTAATATTCAGTTAAATTAATTAGTAAAGTATTAATCTTGCACTGCAGGTTAGTTAAACCATGCTGAGTGTGTTCTGTTGCCAGACTTCCATCCTGCTGAGATCCAGAGGTTGAGTCTTCCATGGTGTCGAGGTTGTGTTGAAGGGTCTTTCACCTGCCTTTGGCTTGAGCCCAAGAACCAGGTGCTCTATAACTACCTCTGGGGCCACATTCTTAGAACTGTTCTTCCTGTCAGGAAAAGCATGGATCTTTGGCTACATTTTGTACTAGGACTTGATTTATAGATAGTTTATAAAAGATAACTGAATTATTAATAGGTGCTAAAGTAGTCTGTGTGGTGACTGTTAGAAGCACACAGCCAAAAGGGGAGATGGACCAAATGATCTCTGCAAATGCAAGAGAACTGCATGCTTCAAACTGAAGGCATTCTGCAATGAAGAGGATTTCCAAGAGTAGCCACTGTACCTCTCAAAAAGAGCATAGTGATTTGCATCAGCACATATGCCTTTGTTACTGATTCACTGTGTTTACCAAAAGAGCATACTGCAGGGAGACATCCCACAGTGATTAAAGGGGGGCATCTCACACTTCTCTGAATGAGCTGCATTTCATGAATGTGTTCTCTTTTCTTGCTTGCAAGTGACTTCAGTGATATTTTCCTTTCATGCTCAAGATGTTTCCAGACATTACTTCTACTGCTGAAAAAAAGGTCCCCGGGGGAACATAAAAATGACAAATTGCAGGTCTTTCAGATCATTCTTTGCATTTTTAAACCTAAATATATTGACATTTTCACAGAACATTATTCCTTAAGCGACATTGGTATTCATGTGACCGTTCCTTAGCCTGTATTTTTGAAACAGGTCAGCCAGCAAGGGCTGTCTGTACAACGATTAGTCCCAACCACCCTGACACTACTGAGCCTCCACATGCTATGTGTTTCCAGTCTGTAGTCCATGGGTAAAGATCAGTTTCCTAAGAGTATCTAGTTTCATCCAATTTTCATGGCAATACAGGCTCTTACTCATAAAGGTGGATTCTCAACAGTTTTGTCAGTGTAACTCTAGAGGTGTGTGGGGCACATATAGGCAGGCAAAAACCAAAAGCAGATTAAATATCATGTTTAAGAGTTGTAGTTTTTTGTTTAACA